>CM057055.1:40920000-41520000 GCA_029948455.1 Solanum rostratum
TTAGTAGGAATTTGTGGACTGAATATTGGGAACGGTTGTCTCATGTTTTCCATCCACTTGAGGGAATGTTTTTTTACTATTTTAGGACTGTATTTGTGTGTAAATATGTTGAGGACAGTTTGGTTGAGGTTGAAACAGATTTGGAATTGTTGACGTCGAAATGTAGCGAAAGGATGTAATGTTATGTTGCCTACTTGTGTGTTGTGTAGAATTGTTGTATGTTGTAGTTTATGAGCTGTTGTAACACTGTTATGGGACTAAAACAAGCTGGAAAAGACATGTATATGAGAACATGTATTAGAAAATACGATTAGGAGTGGAAATGTTGAAAGAATACTCTTTGGTTGCTAATTCCGAGCTTGTTGCCCGGATATTATTTTTGGGTGAAATTGGATTACCAAGATGTGTTTATTGGCTGCTAATATTAGTTTTATCACCTACTATATTGTAGATAAGTGTTTGGAGGAAAAGGATACTACTCCGAGGTAATAACGACATAGTACAGCGAGGTATGTAAGGCTACTTGATTTCCTATTACTTGGCATGAAATCTACGTCGTCCTTGGTACATAGAGGGCACTTACCAACTACGAAATCACTAATAATTGTGTCTCCACTCTTTACCATGTTCATATGTTCCCATACATAGCCATTGTCAAACCTGCATATGTACTTGGATACCAAATATACATGACTTCCTTTTTACCAAACAAAGTCTATGTATTGTTTAATCTCCCATACGGTTCATTAGTTGTGTATCTCTCTTTTCATTGTGGTATTATCTTGTATTGTTGTTTATATGTCACATGTCTATATTCCTACAGTTCTAAAGGTTATGACCACCAAAAGAACCATCTCAAAAGTAAATAAAAGTTAACTCACAATTGTTTATGAATGGGTGGTATCCCAGGGGTGGAAGAATCACCTAGCATGGGTCGATCTTGTATTACGGGGGTATCCCAGGGGGTGAAAGGAAAGACTAGCATGGGTCAAACCCGTTATTGATTTACCACTGATCAGCTGGTCATTTACATGATGTATTGTGCACAGATTATATAGTAAAGAAAGATAAAGTAATAAAAAGACATAAAGTATATGATTCCACAGTATGACTAAAGGTGGTCTTTTCATCCTTACACACCAGTGTGTGATTTCATTTGAGTTCGTATTTCATATACAGTATTTCCTGCCTTACATATTCAGTACATTATCTCGTACTGACATCCTTTACGGGGGACCTGCATTTCATGCTGCAGGTACATGAGTTACTAGATCTCCCCAGTAAAAGTACAGGACTTCCAGCTGCTGTTACTGAGCTCCAGGTTGCTTCGGGGCTTGTGTGTCTAGAGTTTATATTTTGCATTGTATAGTCGGTCATGAGGCGGGGCTTGTCCCGACCCAAATGGATATTATTCCTTACCTAGAGGCTTTGTAGACTATGTAAATTAAAGTGTGGTCAAACAGTGTACTATAGACATCGTGGCTCCAACGGCCTAGCCTTATGCATTTACTTCTAGATTGTTAATACAACTTACTTTCTTTTGGCAGCATGTTGAACATGGAAACCTCTTAAATGTTTATAGCAGGTGCATAGTTATATGTTGGTTCTCCCGAGCCTTGTCAGCAACGGGTGCCAGTCCGCCTTAATGGGACTTAGGGCGTGATAGCTATCCCCAAGAGTCCATACCCCTTTCTCATGAAGGTGATCAAAGGAGCATAAAATTGAGGATGGAGGCTGGGTGGGCTATCCCCAAGGGTCTATACTCCTTTCTCATATCTATGTACCAAATGGAGCTATTCCTATGGATGAAAAGTATGACATGAAGTATGATTTGGCTTTTTAGCCTAAGTATGCATGAATAAGAAAATAGCCTAAGTATGCATGAATAAGAAAATGTGATTTGATCTTTAAGCCTAAGTATGCATTGTTATATTTCAAAGACTTATGCCTCTTTTACAAGTATAATATGTATATGTATCCTTGTGGGATGATGACCTAGCACCGATGGGATTGGAGGCAGGGTAGGATATTCCTAAGGGTGCATACTCCTTTTTCTTGAACTATGTGCCTAACATAGGTATGTCTGTGCCCCTTTGTGGATGATGAATGATTATGGATCTACCTTAGGCAAGTAGGTCACCTCTTTATCCGTTGTGGGGTAGACAACGGAGTTCCATGTTATAACTCACTTGATCATATGTCGGTTACGGCTCCATCCTCATTATACACAAAGTATTTTTGCATTCATACATCATGTACCTCATGGCATATTGATATAAACTATTCACTTGTTATTTGATTCTTTCTATATATGTGCCCTTGTCATCTAACATTGAATGCAGGTTTGATAAGATATATGCATTGTATGCTCGCAGACTTAGTACATTCAAAGGTATTAGCACATGCTTTTTCCTACATGATCTAACCATGTAGGGATTGAGGACTACCTCCATCCACCGTACGACAACTAGTTTTTGATCTCGAGACACTTATTGTGGTGAGTCCTATCTTCCAAGGAAAAACCACCATTCCATTGCCTATGATGCTTAGTTATGTTATTTACTTTGAGGGGGAGCCCGAGATATGTCTTGGTCCCCGTCCTATCTTATGATTAGATGCATTGTTGGACATCTTATAGAATCCTTTATGTTTATATGCTAAATTTTTTAATCGGAGAGTTATGAATATTTATATGGTTATAATCATCATGGATTGATTATGAACTTATGTTACGGATTCATGTTATAATGTGTAAGATCCCAAATTCCGTATTACCCCCATAGAGTGAGTCATACTTACCCGCCCTTTAGTTCTTATGTGCTAATATTTTATGTGAATCTATGTTACTCCCTATCCCTTATGACATCCCCCATAGCGCGAACCCTACTTTCCTATCCCTTCGAATTATGTGTTTACTATTTATAAGTGCTTTCGAACCGATGATGTGTGAATAGATGCTACAAGACTTGTTTGGGGACTCTTGAGTTCCCATTTTCCATGTCACTCCTAGGCCCTAGGTTTGGGTCGTGACACCCTTAGTTCAGGACTTCACCCATTTTTCACTCTGTTCTGCATTTTTGTTTTAGACGATGTATTTATGGCCCTTCTAAGGCTTTTACATTCTATGTTGACTGTTTATAGGTTTCATTTTATTTGATGGAAACCGACTGTGCCAGTTTCGTATATTATGTATTAGTGGTATGCTTATGGACAAAATGATATCTATTTTTATTGCTTTTTAATGTTGGTTCATTGCGTAAAGATGTCCTGTAGTCCTTTCCCCTCATTTTTCTCTAAAAGTTTCAGTGTAATGCCTATGAATGCTTAAGATGCTTAAATGGCTTGGGTGAGGTGCCTTCGGGTGTCTCATTTGCCGTGGAGAACTAGGACCTTAGGTCAGGTCGTTACAAATTTCGTATCAGAGCATGAGGTTTTAAAATGTTCCTCGAATATCCATGAATACCCCGTAGCATAGAGTTCCATTGTGAAGCGCACCGCTATCTTGAGTGAGAGGTTATGAGACGGTTTAGGGAAGTCTTCCCTTCTTTCTTATTCATGTCATGACTTAGAGTTGAATAACTTTTTCGCTAACTGACAATGAGCTTTGACAATGAGCTTTGTCTTTTTTCTAGATCATGCCACCACGAAGAGCTCCCCATCAGCGAGGTACTCCCGAGGAATAAGTCCCTTCACTCTAGCAGGATGATAAAGTGTCTCATGCGGAGTTTTGAGACACATTCACCTTTTTGGCCAAGCCTTGCCAACCAAGCAAATAGGGAGGTGGTCGTTCCTTCTCAAGTACCCACTCTGGCTACGAGAGTACATAACTTTATGTGGATAAACCTGTTAAAACTTCATGGGTCGAAGACGAATGAGGACCCTAATGAGTTTATTGAGGAAGCTTATCGGGTCGTGGCTGAGATGGGCATTTCATCCGAATAGAAGGACGAGTTGGTGTCCTACTAACTTAAAGGAGCGACGAAGATTTAGTTTATGCAATGGGTCGATGAGAGAGGCTAAGGAGCAGGCCCTATCGATTGGGAGGAATTCAAATATACCTTCTTGGATCGGTTTTTCCCCATTGAGCTTAGGGAGGCAAAGGTCCAGGAGTTCATTAACTTGAAGCAAGGGAGCATGAGCGTGAGATAGTATGCCCTAAAATTTACCCAAATTGGCAAAGTATGCTCCATTCATGGTTGCGAATCCGAGAGCTCGCATGAGAATGTTTATTTTGGGTGTCTCCGAGTTGGTATCTAAGGAGTGCAAGATAGCCATGTTGGTCAAAGAGATGGACATTTCCCGCATGATGACTGATGTACTATTAAAATACAATACTTTTGATATTTAAAACTTGGAATTTTTTGTGCAATGCGATGTTAGTTGAATTTATGTGTTTTTGTGTTATATTTGCAGGATTCTAAGGTTGGCATTGATTTTGGGAAGAAAGTACAGAAGTTACTGATTTTGATGCAGTACGAGACCCTTTACGTGCCGTAGATCACTCCACGGACCGTGAAGTGGGTTTCGTGGACAATTCCATTGAGGAGCTAATTTTCTGAAGTTGATTCTATGATCATGCAGATGAGTCGTGGATTGATTTATGAGTCATAGATCATGGTTCGTGCCCTGAGGATCAGAGATAAGGAACTTTCTAAATATTCATCAGACAAAACCCCACTACGGGCCATAAACCATTTTACGAGTTGTAGAGGGGTATCATAGACTTGAAGTCCAACTTTCCAGCAGCACTGTACAAGACCCCGACTACGGGCCGTGGAATGCAATATGGCTCGTAAACCTGTTCATGAGGCGTGCCAACCTAGCTATCCTATTTTATTTAGGACTTGTATTTTAAATATTATAAATAGGTTTTTAGGTTATTTTTTGAAGAGAGATGCCTAGTACACAGAGAACTGAGAGTTAGAAAGAAATAAAAGTGAGATTGAGTAGAGGTAACATTGGAGAGTTTTGAGAACACTTGTACTTTGATTTGATCTTTAATCTTGTGATTCTCTTTGAAGTTTAGATTTTATGTGTTCTTAATTCAATATGTGTAAGTGCTCTATAAAGTTATTCCAATTCATAAGTCTTGGATCCACATAAATCATGCTTAGCTAAATCCACAACTAGGGTTGTGTGAACCATGAAGAACTAACAAGGTAAAACCGGGTAATTCATAATTATTGGAAAGAGTGTATGCATGTATTAATCAAGTCTCTTCGCTTTGCATGTTTCCTGATGGTGGGCAACATTTGAGTCCGCCTAGTGTTACTGACTGGACCAAGGTAGTAATGAATTGGAAAAGAGATTAATTAATAGGGTTCTATTGATGTGTTCTTATCTAATCAACCGAACTGGGCCAAGGGGAGGTTGTACAGGGACTAATAGGTAAGGGTTAGTAATACATACTATGGAGATTGGCCAAGTCACATAGTGAAATTCGACTTTCACCTAGACCAAGGGGTTTGGTGAACTTAACTTGTCGTCCTATATGCTACACACTAGAAAACAATTAGGTTTTTCCGTGACACTAAGTTAGGGACTCATGGGGAACACAATACCCTAGTTTCTCTCCGTATTGATTTAACTCTTGTCTTTGTTAGGTTTACTTTTCTACTTATTATTGCAAACCCCCTTTTTGGGGAAGTAAGTTGGTTAACTACTCAAATTGGATTAATTAAATTCTCTTGAGTCTATGTATTCCCTGTTGGCTCGACCCTAACCATTATTAGGTTCTATTTCTTGACAACGACCGTTTTCTCCTCAAAAAGGAGGTGCAACTTGGGCGACATCAAGATTTTGGTTCCTTTTCCGGGGAATACAGCTAGACTTGGTTAATTTATAGTGATTTAGGTATTAATCCTTATTTTCCACATTTTACCTTTTTTATTATTTTTTTTCTTTTCAGTGTTGCGAGGGATGAAGCAGACATTGATGTGAGACTTGCGGCTCAACCTATCCCTAAGAAGGAAAGCTTTAAGTATCTGGGGTCCATTATTCAGAGTAGTGGGAATATCGACGATGATGTCACACATCGTATTGGGGCGGCTTGGACAAAATGGAGGTTGGCCTCTGGAGTATTGTGTGATAAGAAGATACCACCTAAACTCAAAGGTAAGTTCTATAGAATGGTGGTTAGACCATCTTTGTTATGTGGTACACGTTCAGAAGATGCAGGTCGCAGAAATGAGAATGTTAAGATGGATGTGTGGTCACACCAGGAGTGATAAGATTAGGAACGAGGCCATTCGGGTTGTTGTTGTTGTTTTAGGGAGTAAGTATAGTGTATGCCTAACACGCGAAGTCAAGGCAACCCCTTGACTCTGTTTGACCCAGAGATCCAGATAATATTGAGAAGAAAGGCCCAATATAACGCCAAAAATACGGCTATGCAGCTGTGACCAAGAATAATAATGAGAATGCTGACCATGAGTACCCACCTCCTCTTGAGGATATTGCTCCACAACTATAGGATATCAATGCCAATGCTTATCAGTGGAATCAATACAGGCTGAATCCTATGGATTTGGAGGTGACTAGAGTTATTATGTTGCCACCACTACCAGCTGATATAAAGTTCATGGTTTCAAGTGGGTTGCTTCATATGCTGCAGAACGTGGGCTATTCACAGGCTTACCATCAGAGTATCCTCATAGCCATCTACACAACATTACGTTTGTCTACAAGAGTGTGGTAGGAACATAGAATTTGTCTATGGATGTTGTGGGACTTCATGTCTTCCCGTTGGCTCTTAAGGGCAATGCAACACTATGGCTATCTTATCTCCCACAGAGTTTGATCACTAGTTGGGGTGAATTGCAGAGGGCGTTTTTTGAAAGGTACTTCCTGAGGTCGAAGAAGCTCAAATTGAAAGACCAGATCAACAGCTTAGAGCAAATTCCTAATGATTTGATTAGTACTACATGAGAGCGGTTCACCAAATGCTTGAGGAGTGTCCCAGACCATAAGATAGTCGATGATGCCTTGGTGGAGATCTTTTACCGTGCCCTTGATGAAAACAGTCAAACTTGTGTTGATACTATTATGGGGGCATGTTCTTATATTATCCATTTGCAAAGATTGCAAAAAAGAATGGAGAGAGTAGTCAAGACCAATCGTGTATGAGTGTAGAGGGACAGAGCATCCACCAAAAGTTTGTACGCTGTTAGTATTGGTTCAGAGCAAGCATAGATCAATGAAGAGATTATGTATGAGCTTGCCCGAATTCGCACAGGCATGGAGGTGATGATGAAGTAGAATCAGGTCCGAGTCAATGCAGTAGTCTTCAGCCTCCACGTGCATGCATAATGAGTCTTACTATAAGGAGCACACCTGTTTTGTCGCTGATCAAGAAAGGGGTTTCCGGACTAACGCCCAAGGGTCCAATTAGAACTATTGGCACCAAGGCCAAGGAAACCAAGCTCAGAACATCAACGTAGATGAAGCTTTCAGGGACAACCACAGATGATACTATGACTAGAAACGTGGTCTGGAGAGAGATGCAGATTGAGGTCGCAGAGGTGGTTATAGAAATCATCCCTATGTGACACCACATAACCGTGACACAGGTGCAAGTAGTTCAAGAATTGAGAAGATGTTTGATCGTCTATTGAAGAAAGCTGAGACACAAGATGAGACTCTGAGGGGGATGGAATTTGAAATCTCCAATATTAGTTAGAAAATTGAGTCTCATTCTGTTGCTATCAAACAACTTGAGTAATAGTTTGTTCAAGTGTCGACTCAACTCAATCAACGTAAGAGGGGTGCATTTCCTAGCAATACAGTTAAGAACCCCAATATTGAAGGGAAATGCATGTCGTTTATTATTCGTGGTAGAAAGAGCGCCATTGATCCTCCTATTCCAGTTGATGAGGATAATTTTTGAGAGGAGATAGTTGTGGCCAAGGATGCGGATACATGACATGATCATGGTAAGGATGGGGTGATTGAAGCTGCTGATGCGCCACAGAAGTTGAAGCCCATTTCTAGACCTCCTCCTCCCTTCCCTCAAAGAATCAAAAAGAAGGAGGAGAAAGGCAAGTTCATGCAGTTTCTTTCATTGCTGAAACAACTTTCCAACAACATCCCTTGCATTGAGGCACTGGGGAAGATGCCAGGGTATGAAAAGTACATGAAGGACCTAGTCACGAAGAAGCGTACTGTGATTCAGAAGTTCTCCCAAGAGCTTCAGCATTGCAGTGCGATTGCTAAGAGGTCCTTGGTCTTAAAGCGAGAATATCCCAGCACCTTTACCATACTCTACGCCATTGGAGATGTGGAGCTAGCAAAGGAACTATGTGATCTAGGTGCCAACATTAATCTGATGCCCCTTATGATTTTCAAGAAGCTAGGATTGGGAGCCTTTATCCCGACAAGTATGCAGTTGTTGATGGTTGATCGCACGATGAAGAAGCCTATGGGGATATTATATGATGTGCTGGTCAAAGTTGAGAAGTTAATATTTCCTACAGATTTTGTGATCCTAGATTGCTAAGTCGACTTTGATGTCCCAATCATCTTGCAAAAACCATTCCTGGCCACTGGACGAGCACTAGTGGATATGGAAGCCGATCAACTCAGGTTCAAATTGAATGACGAAGAGGCTGTCTTCAATATCTGTTAGTATATGAAGTGGCTAGATGATTTGAAGAATGAAGTATGGGCAATTGGTGAAGTCTGAGTAACTAATTTGTCCAAGTTGTGCCGCGATATTAAATCAACCGCTGCTTGGGAGGCAGCCCAAGGTGGATACTCGTGCTTAGGCACTGAGGTATGACTTTTGACCCCTTATATATTCTAGTTTTGTTTTGATTGTGTGCATTGAGGACAATGCACCTCTTTTTCGATGGGGTGTGGGTAATTATGAGCCTCAGTGAAGTTTGAGTAGCTTGGGTCTATAACTCCCCTAATTTTTGATCTAGGGGTTTTCTTGCCTATTTGCTTTTTCCCCATGGATATTTACTTTCTATTGAACCGACATATTTAGGATGTTTAGGTAGTATTTGTAGCATATAGTACTAATACCTGTGGCATACAACATGTTCTATGTTTTGTTTGCAAAACGATACCCACCAAAATTTTGATTAGTTAGTTTGGATAGCAACCATGCAAGTTTAGGTGTGTTGACAATTTTTGTTCAGATAAATGAGGATAAACTGAGATAAAAAGAATGATCTGAGCGTCTTTTGTTGATGATGTAGCCAGTGCCATGACAGGGTAAGCTTAAATTTGCTAAATTCATGTGTTGTATGCTAATTCGGAGCTTGACCTATTACTCTAAGTTAGACTGTAGATTAAATGGATTAAGAAAGGATCTTAGGCCATTGTTCTGTAAAGTCCACTTAGTACCAACCAATTTGTAGAATATCCCTTCATCCCAACGTTTGAGCCTAAAATGTATCAATTATTTGCAAGCACCTAATTAACCTAGCCTTGTTAGTTGTAAAGTCCTTAAATTGGACCTGGTCCTCCCTTGAACGTTATGCACCTTGATTGAGGCAAAAAACCTGAGTTGAGGATGGCTACCAAAGTGGCCCTGGTTCTGAGGATGGACATTGTGCACCTCAACCCAGACCAAAAGCCTAAGTTGAGAGTTGTTGGTGTAAGGGTGAAACAAAAAATAAGGGGGAAGTTAGTGATATAGAGAAAAGAGAGAAAAATCATATACTAGGTGCAAAGAAAATAAGTGATGCCTCAGTTGTTAATTAGGGAGAAAAAAAATTGCAAAGGCAAGGCAAAAAGCTGAAAAGTGAAAAGAAGGCACCCAAAAAATATTGAAAAGGGAAAAAGGGAAGATGAGATGGAAAGTAACAGCGTTGGTATCGCATAGGTGTAAGAAAACACCGTGTCAAGGAGGTCCTTTAGTCATTATGTTCCAAAACAACCATATCAAAACCCCTTGAGCCTACGTTACAAGCCTAGAAAGTCCTAAAGTGAGCCTAGTCCAAGAAGTTGAAGGTCTTAATCATAAGTATAGGTAAAAGCCTATGGTATTAGGCATGATGTATAAATATCTTTTGCGAGAGTGAGTGATTTTGTATAGTCCCAAGATTATACATGAAGACATCATTGAGAGATAGATATGGGACTTCTTTCTGAAGGGGAACTTGTATTGCATTGTGATCATTAGACTTACTCAGACATTGTGGGTTATTGATAGTACCTCACTTGTTTTAGTGGGTTTTCACATGCTCTATTCTATATTGGTTTGCTAGATAACTATCTAATTCTGGTTAGAAAAAAGAGTGGTATTGGTATCTGACTTTAAGGCTGATGTGATGTATGTCATTGGGTTGAGATCTGTGTGTTATTTTATTACTTATATAGATTGAGTCTGTCACTTGAGGACAAGTAATAATTTTAAGTTGAGGGTGTTGATATGCTGTCAAAATATATCACTTTTGATGCTTAAAACTTGAAATTTTGTGTGTTCTCAATATGATGTTAGTTGGTTTTATGTGTTTTTGTATTATATATGCAGGAATCGAAGGTTGTCCTTGATTTTTGGAAGAAAGTACAGAAGTTGCTGATTTTGATGCAGTACGAGACCCTTTACGGGCTGTAGATCACTCTACAGGCCGTGAGGTTGGTTTCGTGGGCAATTCTAGTGAGGGATTGATTTTCTGAAGTTGATTCTACGAACATGCAGATAAGTCGTGGATTGATTTACGAGTCATAGATTATGATTCGTGCCCTAAGGATCAGAGATAAAGAACTTTCTGAAGATTTATCAGACGAAACCCCACTACGGGCCGTACACCATTTTACGAGTCGTAGAAGGGTATCGTAGACTTGAAGTTTAGTTTTCCAGCAGAACTATTGTAAGGACCCAAGTTTTTGAATGACTTAATCGGATCTCATAACGTTGGCCCAGAAGAAAATTTGACAAAGTGTCGCTCCATGGGAGGCCCACACGGCCAATGTGAAGCCACGCGGACCGTGTAGCCTTTAGTGGAGAGGTACTTGGCCATAATTTTGATTACGGGAATTCAATAGATAGTTTCGGACTAAGTGAGGGCACACGGCCACGCACACAGTCCGTGTGGTATGTTACGGGCCGTGTGGCCCACTGTATAGCTCGCAACGAGAAATTTTTCTAAGTACGAAATTACCGTCTATTCACTTTTTTTGTGCAGGAGTTTTCTAAATATCGTCACACGGCTCTTGACACAACTTGTGTAGCGTCACACGGGTTGTGTAGCCATTTGTATGACACCCCTTTGCTTCGAAAAAATTCCAAGTATTGAGCATCGCAAAATTTGTTTAAGTATCACCTCACGGGCACTATTCACGAGCAATGAAGTGACTCACAGACCGTGTGGGTGCCAATGAAGCCCTGACAATCCGTTTTCCATCTGTTTCATTAATGGCCTTTACGTAATCACAACTTATCTTAATTGTATTTTATGATCTTTTTGCCTAACCTAGACCCCTAAATCAGCTGATACCCTTCTATTCTAATTCATTCTCATTGGAAATACTTTCAGACTAAAATCAACTCCAAAATGATCTCTAAGTCCTTCTCTCAAGACTCAAGATAGGGTTCAATTTGGGGATTCAACTTCAAGATAAATTCTTTTCAAATTCATCTTCCTAATTAAGGTATGTGGGATAGATTCTTGGTCCCTTTCAACCAAGAAGACCCAAACTCCTTTCAATTGATTTTCATGAATTTTATGCTTACTTTAAATGTGGGGTTTCTTTATTTGATTTTATAAAATTCAATTGATGCATGGGTTGTACTTTATTCTTCATGATTTTAAGTTATCTTAAGCCCTATGATGATGATTTACATTGAGGTTATGAAGTTATGAAGATGAATGTCCCCTTTAAAGCTTCAATTATGCATGGGTGATTTATATTGTGTTTTAAATGCGAATCTAGTTATGGTTTTACTTCAATTTAATATTATAATATGGATTTTAGCTTGAATCTATGTTACCTATGCTATTCTCACATCATGCATTGCATTTGCATTCATGACTATTGATGTTTACAGAAATTATGAAGTGAGTTAAGCCCAATTATTCTTTATGAAATGATTTTGATAAAATATTAGTTATGACAAGAGTGTGATTACATACATGTCAATGATTATGGCTTTTGAGCATTTTGGGTGCTTGCACCATTCCGTATTTGTAATCGAGCTAGTCCTATGCATGAATATTATAACTATGAGCTATGATTTGGCATTTGAGCCTAAATGTGCATTGATTGGATTTGGAATGACTATTTCCTTTTGAAAGTATATATATATATATACTATATGTATTCTCGTGGGATGTTGACTTAGCACCGATGGATTGGGGGCGACAGTGCTATTCCCAAGGGCCCTCTCCCTTTCCTTGAACTATGTGCCTAGCATATGTTATGAGAATCCTATCCAAAATGGGATATGTTCCCATAAGGAAGGTTGCTTCATACAAAATGGGATATGTTCCTGTAAGGTGAAATATTATGATATGAAAATCCTTTTCGAAATGTGATATGTTCCCATAAGGGGGTTGCTTCATATGAAATGGGATATGTTCACAAAAGGTGAAGAATTATTTACCTTTGGCAAGTAGACCATCTCTGTACCGGTCAGGGGATTTCATCGGACTCCAAGTACTAGCCACTTGGTATTACTTTTGTCGGTTGAGGTCATATCCCCACTAAGTATGAACATCATTGCATTCATGCATCATGAATTTCATGGCATAATGTATATTTCTTTCTTGGATATATGCTTCTTCCTATATTATAGGCCCTTGTCATCTAACATTGAAATGAAGGTTTTATAAGTCATATCTATTACATGCCCGCATACTTAGTATATTTAGATGTACTAACACATAGTCCATGCCTACATGATTTTACCATGTAGGGGATGAGCACTATGACTATTCGCCATTTGACGAGTAGCTCAAATTTTCGAAGGTGGAACTTGTGGTGAGTCCCATCTTTCAAGGACAAGCCACCTTTCTCTATCTATGTTATCCTATGTCTATTTTCTTATTTGAGAGTGAGCTTGGGACATGTCTTGGCCCCCGTTCCATCTCATGGCAAGAGGCATTGTTGGACATCTTATAGACTCCCATAGATTCAATTTATAGATATATGCTATGTGATGTATTCGGAGATTATGTTATTGGTTACCTTTTTGAAATGGATATTATGGATTGAATATGGTCATATGTTATGTTTGTATGTTTGGTCTAGAAATGTGAAGCTCCCAAGTCCTGTTTGCCCCCATAGCGTAAGCCCTACTTACCCACCCCTTAATATTATGTGGTTATTATTGATTGCACTTCTGAATTGATGATGTGTATTTGTATACTTCGAGGCTTGTTTGAGGACTCTCGGGTTCCCATTCGTTGTGTCACACCAAGACCCTAGTCTCGAGTCGTGACAAAAGATGGTATCAGAGCCCTAGGTTTATAAATGGTCCTCGAAGTCTCACATGTCACATCAAGTAGAGTCCTGTTCATGGGTGTGAAGTGCACCATGCCTATGAGTGGGAGGCTATGGAGGCATTCTAGGAATTACCTCACGTTTTCATGTCTTATGTCATGCTATGGCCCGTATATTTTGGTGTCCCTATCTTGATGGTGTCATTGCTCCATTTTTAGAAGATGCCTCGAGGAAGACTCCACCCACCAAGGCTGGCTTCAGTTTATGAGGATCAGGCACCTCAAGAGCCTATGAATGAATCCATCTCAAATGGTGAATTCTGTACGGCCTTTGCCATGCTTGCCCAGGTGGTGACATCTTAGACAAGGCAAGATAATCTTTCATGGGATCCTACACCAACTTCTAGGGTGAGGGATTTCACCCGGATGAACCCTCCGGAGTTCCATGGGTCGAAGGTGGATGAGGATGCTCAGGAGTTCATTGATGAGCTCACCAAAAGATATTGAACATTATGGGTGTCACTTCTGAGGAGAAGGCTGAATTGGCTGCCTACCAACTGAAAGATGTGACTCATGTGTGGTATACCCAATGATCTATGGAGAGGGTTTGCTATGGTGATGTCAATTGGGAGGAGTTCAGACTTGCGTTCCTGGATCGCTTCTTTCCACTTGAGCTTAGGGAGGCCAAGATGACTGAATTTACCAACCTCAAGCAAGGATGTATGAGTGTGAGGGACTATGCCCTCAAATTCACAAAGCTCTCCAAGTATGCTCCGTCACTTGTGGTTGACCCTCGTGCAAGGATGCACAAGTTGATTTTTGGTATCTCTAGTTTGCTTGTAAAAGAATGTTGTACTGCTGTGCTCATACGGAATATGGATGTTTCTAGACTTATGATGTATGCTGAACAGATCGAAGGGGAGAAACTCAAGGAGAGAAGGTTACATGATCCTAAGAGGGCTCGTTTTGATGGTGGATTCTCTGGTTCTCGGAGTGGTGGCTTTGGTCGCTTCTAGCAGGGCCAAGGTTCTTGTGCTGGGGTTGCTAATGCTCGGGTACCTCCTCCTAAGGAACTAGTTGGTGGTGGAAAGGGGTATCCTCTGTGTAACAAGTGTGGGAAGCCCCACACGGGAGTTTGTTGGAGGGATTTGGGTCTTTTCTATGCGTGTGGTGATAAAAACCACAAGGTTGCTGATTGTCCTAAGAATGCCTGTAGAGGCCAAGGTCAGGTGGCTCAAGGAGGTTAGGGCCAAGAAAGAGCTCCCCAAGGTGTTTCCCCAAGGAACAACAAGTTCTATGCACTCCATGCCTGCCAGGATGTTAAGGAAACTCCGGATGTCGTGGCTAGTATGTTAAAATTCTTTGATTTTAATGCTTATGTTTTGCTTGACCCGAGTGAAAATTTGTTATTTTTATGATTTTAAGTTATCTTAAGCCTTATGAACATGATTTATATTGAGTTTATGAAGTTATGAAGATGCATGTCCCCTTTAAAGCTTGGTTTATGCATGGGCGATTTATATTGTGTTTTAAATGCGAATCTAGTTATGGTTTCAGTTTTATATTATAATGTTAATTTTAGCTTGAATCTATGTTACCCATACTATTCTCACATCATGCATTGCATTTGCATTCATGAATATTGATCTTTTTGGAAATTATGAAGTGGGTTAGGCCTGATTACGCTTTACGAAATGATTTTGATAAGATGTTGGTTATGACAAGAATGTGATCAAATACATGTCAATGATTATGACTTTTGAGCTTTTTGGGTGCTTGCACCATTCCGTATTTATAATCGAGCTAGTCCTATGCATGAATATTATAATTATGAGCTATGATTTGGCATTAGAGCTTAAATGTGCATTGATCGGATTTGAAATGATTATTGCCTTTTGAAAGTATATATGTATACTATATGTATTCTCATGGGATGTTGACTTAGCACCGATGGATTGGGGACATCAGCGCTATCCCCAAGGGCCCTCTCCCTTTCCTCGAACTATGTGCCTATCATATGTTATGAGAATCTTATCGGAAATGGGATATATTCCCATAAGGAAGGTTGCTTCATACGAGATGGGATATATTCCCGTAAGGTGAAGTATTATGATATGATATGAAAATCCTTTCGAAATAGGATATGTTCCTGTAATAGGGTTGCTTTATACGAAATGGGATATGTTCCCGTAATGGGGTTGCTTCATACGAAGTGGGATATGTTCCCATAAGGTGAAGTATTGTTTACCTTTGGCAAGTAGACCATCTCTGTATCGGTGAAGAGATTTCATCGAGATTTCAAGTACTAGCTCACTTGGTCTTACTCTTGTCGATTGAGTTCACATCCCCGCTAAGTATGGACATCATTTCATTCATGCATCATGAATTTCAGTGCATATTGTATATTTCTTCCTTGGATATATGCTTCTTCCTATATTATGTGCCCTTGTCATCTAATATTGAAATGAAGGTTTGATAAGTCATATGCATTGCATGCCCGCATACTTAGTACATTCAAATGTACTAACACATATTCCATACCTACTTGATTTTACCATGTGGGGGCCTAACACTATAACTATCCACCGTTTGACGAGCAACCCAAATTCTGAAGGTGGAACTTGTGGTGAGTCCCATTTTTCAAGGACAAGCCACCTTCCTTTATCTATGTTATCCTATGTCTATTTTCTTATTTGAGGGTGAGCTTGGGACATGTCTTGGCCCCCGTTCCATCTCATGACTAGAGGCATTGTTTGACATCTTGTAGACTCCCGTAGATTTTATATACGATCATATGTTATGTTTGCATGTTTGGTGTAGAAATGTGGAAGGTCCCAAGTCCTGTTTGCCCCCATAGCGTGATCCCTACTTACCCACCCCTTAGCATTATGTGGTTATTATTGATTGTGCTTCCGAACCAATGATGTGGATTTGTATACTTCAAGGCTTTTTTGGGGACTCTCGGGCTCCCATTCACCATGTCACACCAAGACCCTAGTGTTTGGTCATGGCAATTGTACGAGACCCTAACTATGGGCCGTGGAATGCAATACGGCCCGTAAACTTATTCGTGAGGCGTGCCGACACAGCTATCCTATTTTATTTAGGACTTGTATTTTAAATATTTTAAATAGGTTTTTTGGTTATTTTTCATAAGAGAGACGCTTAGTACTTAGAGAACATGAGAGTTAGAGCGAAAAAATAGCGAGATTGTGTAGAGGTAACATTGGAGAGTTTTGATTTGATTTGATCTGTAATCTTGTGAGTCTCTTTGAAGTTTGGATTTGCGTGTTCTTAATTCAATTTTTGTAAGTGATCTATTATGTTATTCTAATTCATAAGTCTTGCATCTACACAAATCATGAGTAGCTAAATCAACAACTAGGGTTGTGGGAACCATGAAAACGAACAAGGTAAAACCCGATAAGTCATAACTCTTGGAAAGAGGGTATGCATGTATTAATTAACTCTCTTAGCTTTGCATATTTTCTTATGGTGGCCAACATTAGAACCTGCCCAGTGTTACTAACTGGACCAAGGTAGTAATAAATAGGAAAACAGATTAATTAATAGGATTTGATTGATGTGTTCTCATCTAATCTACCGAACTGGGCCAAGGGGAGGTTGTACTGGGACTAATAGGTAAGGGTTAGAAATACACACTACGGAGATGGGCCAAGTTATGTAGGGAAATTTGCCTCTCGCCTGGCCCAAAGGGATTGGTGAACTTAACTTACTATCCTGCATGCTACATACTAGAAAAAAATTAGGTTATCCTGCTCTTGGGAACACAATACCCTAGTTTCTCTCCATATTGATTTAACTCTTATGTTAGTTAGGTTTACTTTTCTACTAATTATTGCAAACCCCCCTTTTGGGGAAGCAAGTTTAACTACTCAAATTGCGTTGAATAAATTCTCTTGAGTCTACGTATTTCCTATGAGTTAGATCCTAACCTTGGTTAGTTTATATTTCTAGACAAATACCGCTTTATCCTAAAAAAGGAGGTGCAACATCAATGACATATGCGAAACAGATTGAGGAAGAGAAACTTCATGAAGGGGAAAGGGAGTCCAAGAGGGTTCTAGTTGAAGGTGGGAACTACTCTCACTAATGGGGCGATGGTCATAAATTCCAAGGTGGCCAAATGCAAAGTGGACAAGGATCCACCAATACTTCTCCTCTCCGAAAGGACAAAAGCATGCTCCTAAGTGCTAAAGTCCCCATTTCCCTAAGGGCGGGAGGCCTCACGAAGGAGAGTGCTTAGCTGGGTGAAATGCTTGCTTCACTTGCGGAAGGCCCAACTACCATGCTAAGGATTGCAGGAGTAGAGGCACAAGCCTCAAGGCCAAAGTGGTCCAGTTCAAATTGCCCAAAGGACCAATTGACTCTATGTTCTTCATGGTCGCTAAGAGGCCGAAGAGGCTCCGAATATTGTTACAAGTATATTAAGAGTTTTTCATTATGATGCATATGGACTTTTAGATCCGGGAGAAAATTTGTCTTTTTTAACCCCATTCATTGCATATAAGTTTCATGCATATCCTGAAGTCCTCCATGAGCCCTATGAGGTGAGTAACCCCGTAGGTGGGTCTATCATAACCCAAAGAGTCTGTAGGGGTTGTTCCATTTCTATCTTTCATAAAGTGATTCTATGTTACTAAGTTGAGCTTTCCATGGTAGACTTCGATGTGATTCTAGGGATGGATTGGTTGCATGCTTCTTATGTCTCTATTGACTGTAGTGCCCATAGGGTCAAATTCCAATTCACTAATAAGCCAGTTTTTGAATGGGAGGGTAGCAACTGTTCATGTAGGGGTCGATTCATCTTATGTAAAGGCCCGCAAAATGATTTCCAAGGGGTGCGTCTACCACTTTGTGAGGGTCAAAGATGTCACTTCCAAAGTTCCTTCTCTTGAGTCAATCCCTGCTATAAGTGAATTCCCTTATGTCTTTCCTAATGAGTTACCGGGTGTCCCTCCCAAAAGGGAGATAGATTTTGGTATAGACCTCTTGCCTGATACTCAGCTATCTCAATTCCTTCTTATAGAATGGCTTCCATAAAATTCAAGGAGTTAAAGGAACAATTGAAGGATTTGTTGGAAAAAAGGCTTCATTAGGCCCAGTTGGTGCCCATGGGGTGCTCCGTGTTATTCGTAAGGAAGAAGGATGGGTCACTCCGTATGTGCATTGAGTATTGGCAACTCAATAAGGTCATCATCAAGAATAAATATCCTTTCCCGAGGATAAACGATTTATTTGATCAACTACAAGGGGCTACTCATTTCTCTAAAATTTATGTGAGATCCGGTTAGCACCAATTTAGGGTAAGAGAAACTGACATCCCTAAGATACTTTCTAGACTAGGTATGGTCATTTTGAGTTTGTGGTGATGTCATTTGGCCTCACTAATTCACCGACAATATTTATGGACCTCATCAAAAGGGTGTTTAAGCCTTACCTTGACATGTTCATTGTGGTATTTATTAATGAAATTCTCATCTATTCTCGAGGTGAGCAAGAGCACATGGAGCACTTAAGGGTAGTTTTGCAAACCCTAAGGGACAAAAGGTCTATGCAAAATTTGACAACTGCAAGTTTTGGCTAGATGAGGTTGCCTTTCTTCGGCATGTGGTATCTAGAAAGAGCATCAAAGTTGATCCTTAGAAGATAGAAGCAGTGAGAAACTTGCCAAAGCCTTTAACTCCTACTAACATAAGAGTTTCTTGGGTCTAGTCGGTTACTATAGATGGTTTGTGCAAGACTTCTCCACTATTTCATCTTCATTCACCAAGATAACTTAGAAGAAGGCTAAGTTTGTATGGGTGGATGAATGTGAGAGGAGCTTCTAGACTTTAATGGATCGGTTGACTTCAACTTGATATTGGCAAAAGGGAATGATGGGTTCATTATCTATTGTGATGCATCAAGGATTAGGTTGGGTTGTGTGCTAATGCAAAATGGTAAAGTGATTGCCTATGCTTCAAGGCAGCTGAAAATGCATGAGAGGAATTACCCGACTCATGACCTTGAGCTCACGACAGTAGTGTTTGCCTGAAAGACTTGGTGAAATAACTTGTATGAGTTTAAGTGAATGTTTTCACCAACCACAAGAGTCTCTAACACGTGTTCATCCAGAAAGATCTCAACTTGAGGCAATAGAGGTGGTTAGAGCTACTCGAGGATTATGATATGAGTGTGAAGTACCACCCTATAAAAGCCAATGTAGTACTTGATGCTCTTAGTAGAATTTTCATGGGTAGTTTGTCCCATATAGAAGATGATAGAAAAAGAGAGTTTGCCAAAGATGTTCATAGGTTGGCAAGACTGTGAGTAAGATTGACTAAGTCCGGAAGTGGTGGTGCAATGGTTCTGTATCTTCTTTGATTGATGAGGTTAAGTCTAAGAAAGTTCTTAATCTCGTCTTGGTTGAGTTTACAATCTTGGTAAATGATAAAAAGATAGAAGTCTTCTCACATGGGGGAGACGGTGCACTCTGATATCAAGGGAGGTGATGTGTGCCTAATGATAGTGAGTTGAAAAAGTTGATCATGCAAGAAGCCCCATAACTCTTCATGTTTCATTCATCCCAGAACTACCAAGATGTATAGAGATTTGAGAAAGATTTATTAGTGGAATGGGATGAAGAATGACTGCTTAATTTGTGTCTGAATTTGCAAATTTCTAGCAGGTCAAAGTTGAACATCAAAGGCCAGGTGGCCTAGCACAAGACATCGACATTCCTACTTTGAAGTTGGAAGAGGTCAACATGGATTTTGTATTTGGGTCATACAAGACCCAATAATATTTTGACTCCATATGGGTGATAACCAACCCCATGATAAAGTCAGCTAATTTCCTACTTGTCAAGACTACATTCAGTGCTGAGGACTATGCCCACTTGTAAATCTGAGAGTTGGTGGGTTGCATTGGATCTCATTGTCCATCATATTCGATCATGGAGTTTCATTCACTTCTCACTTTTGGAAAATTTGTCAAAAAGGACTTGGCACTAGGTTGAACTTGAGTACAACTTTTCATTCTCAAATCGACGAGCAAGCTGAGAGGACTATTCAAACATTGGAGGAATATGTTGAGAGCTTGTGTGTTGGAATTCAAGGGAAGTTGGGATGAACATTTTCCATTTATAGAGTTTTCATACAATAGCTTTCATGCAAATATTGGGATGGCACCATTTGAAGCATTAAATGGTAGACGATATAGATCACCCATCGGGTGATTCGAAGTGGATAAGGTGGCATTAATAGGACCGGACTTATTGATGGATGCTATGGAGAATATTAAAAGCATAAGGGTGAAATTGAAAATAAACCAAATCCCATAAAAGTCCTACTCTGATGTGAGAAGTAGGGAACTTGAGTTCAAAATTAATGATTGGGTCTATTCAAAGGTGTCTCTAATGAAAGGTGTTCTCCGATGTGGTAAGAAAGAGAAATTGTGTCCTAGATATGCGGGACCTCACAAGGTGGTGAGAAGGTCTACCCAATGAGTTGCACTTGATTCATTCGGTCTACGTGTCAATGTTAAGAAAATTTATAGGTGACCAAGTTCCATAGTTCCTTTGCATGATGTGAAACATTGAAGAGGATTTGTGTTATGTGAGGTACCAGTTGAAATCTTAGACCGATAAGTGAAGAAGCTAAGGAACAAGGAAGTTGCATCTGTCAAGGTACTTTGGAGAAACCAACAAGTTGAGCAGGCTACCTGGGAAGTGGAAGCAAATACGATGAAGTGCTATCCATATCTATTCTGCTCTACTCAAGCCCAAGGTATAAAGAAATTCTTCAAAAACCTCAATTTCCATGAATTTTAGTTTCTCATAATGTATGCATTTATTTTAATATTTATGAATTGTTTTGAGACATGTTTAAAGTATGAAATCTAAAATTTTTGAGAAATGATGCTCAACTTGCCTTTTTGTATGCATACTAGGTTATTAGCTGCTAGTTTACTCTTTAGATCCTGCCTTTAAGTACATTCGTGATGTTCCCAAGGGGAAGATATCATAACGATCCCCAGTTTAGGAGCCTTGAGTATAGAAAAGTTCGCCTAAAAGGTTACATAGAGTCCAGTTTACAAGATTACTTATGGCCTATAAGATGACATATATCCCATAGGTTTTGCTCTAAACATAAAACTTTAGGAATGGGAAAAAGTTTTCAAGTGTAAGGTAGCCCACGAACCAAAGAAAGACACGTATAATATATTATGACCTATAGATTTTTTCATGAGTGGGATCCCAGACATAAAGGAAACTTGGAGTTTTCAGGAAGGCAGTATACGAGTTATTATACGGGCTATGGAATGGGTTATGACCCATGTAGACCTTTCATGGGTATGGCCAAGGAAATGAGGAAAAATGGTTAAGTGTTGAAGGACTTTATGAGTCCAACCACGACCCATACGAGGTTTCACGACCCGTATTATTATTCGTTATTTTCAGTTCAATAAAGTTAGTTTTCAAGATATTTAGATGTGTCATCAGATGAGGGGACATACAACTCATAAGTCAACCTACAATCTATAATCGGGGTTTCGTAAGTCACTTTCGATAGTTTTTAATAAGGGATAATTTGGTCATTTCCCACATTTTTATTCCTATAATATGTCATTTTGGGGACGGAATGAGACCTATTTCAGCCTTCAAGCTCTAATTCCTATCATTGTTCACTATCGAATTCTCTAAGGAAAAAAAGGCTCTCAAGACTAGGCAAGAACAAGGCTAGGGTTTTCAAGCTTTCTGCCCCACAAGCGTCAATTCTATTTCTCCTTAGTTCTCCAGGTATATGAGTTGATTTATGGATACCCTTTCACCCATAAAGTTTCCTATTACATATTCTTACTTTTTCTTTAAGTTTCTCAATTTAAAGTGCATGCTTATGATGAATTTATGATCTTTATGTTATTATATGATTCTCATGAAATTCAATAACAATTTTTCTAAGTAAATATATGCATATTTGAAACATGATGTTTATTCCATGATAGTTTCAACATGGACAAAGTTGGGCAATTTTGATGTTTCTTATCAAAAGGAATTTCCTAAGACTTATATGATTTATGATTGTTCCATGCTAAAGCTAAGCCCACCTTGTTTTCAATGGAAATTTCCTATGATTTATGATTATGATTAGGGCATTTATGAAGACCTTCAAAGCTATGTTTACCAAAGATATATTTTGATGTTAGTTGCCCTAAAAGATGTTTAAGAAATATTCTTCAGTTCGAGATACTCCTATGATTGCTACTTATGATTCTAAGAGTATGTTTCAAAGATTCCGTGGGATGAGTTTGCACCGAGAGGACTAGAGATTGGGACTCATTCTATTAGTTGAGGCATGCCTTGAAGCTAAATCTCAATGTCCCTAATTATTTGCCACCATATGAGCCTTATAGGCTAGGCGAATGGATCCACGTTGGCCCAAAGTTATGAAAGATGCAATTGCAAAGTTACTAAGTTTTGGATATCTACATTGGCATGTTATTCCCCTTTTCCCAACGAAGGAGTGTATTGGCCTTTTCCCAATGGAAGGAGTTCATTGGATTCCATGTAGTAGCTCACATGGTCTTACTATCAGTTATGGTCTGTTCCCACAACTTTTATGATGTTATGATATGTTTTCACTTTATGGGTTTTCTTATGAATCGTCTCATATTGATTTGAGCCATATTCCTTTTACATGTTTAAGCTTATTTCATGACTCATTTATCATATGTATAATCATATGTTATGTTTAATTATGATGGTAATACAATTTCATCCGTGCATTGCATCTCACATACTTAGTATATTCAAACATACTAACACATATTTTGCATGCATTATTTAATCATGTAGGGACAGGTACTCCTCCAACAGCTAGTGGCTAGTAGTTGGCGTTCAAGACTAGCTTGTTATTGTTGTGAGCCCTTAGTTCAGGACTCCACCTATTTTTTGTTCTGTATTTTTTTAGATGATATATTTATTGCCCTTCTGAGGCTTTTACATTCTATGTTGACTATTTATGGATTTTTTTCTATTTGATGGAAACCAACCATACCGGTTCCATACATTATGTATTAGCGATATGCTTATGGACAGAATGCTATTGTCTATTTTCATTGTTTTTTAATGTTGCTTCATTACATAAAAATGGCCCATAGTCCTTTTCCATCATGTTTTATGCAAAAGTTTCAGTTTAATGCCTATGAATTCTTAAGATGCTTAGATGGACTGAGTAAGGTGCTTCATTCATCGTGTGACGACTAAACCCCTAGGTCAGGTCATTAAACATAACTGTCTAATATTCTTTAAGAACCAAGTCCAACACCTTCGAAATAAATTTGGTCATCCAGGCTCGGGAGGTGACAACCAATTATGGAGCATACTTAGAAATTTTTTTGATCTTGAGGGCATACTCCATTACTATATTATTTTTCTTTAGATTGATGAACTCTAACGCTTGTGCCTTCCTCAACTCAAGTGGAAAAAAGCGATCAAGAAAAGCAATCTTGAAATTTTCCCAACCTATGGGACCCTTGACGTGCCACAAAAATATGATACTTGTAACGCTTTAAACTTAGAATTTTGTACATTCTCTAAGCGATGTTGGTAAATTTAATGTGTTTTTATGTTTGTTTTGCAGGATATTAGGGTTCAGGGTGGTTTTGTGAATATTTGCGTCGGCTACAACTTTTTAGTGATGTACGAGACCATCTACAGTCCATGAGATGATCCACAAGTCATAGTTTGGAGTTCGTAGTCCTAAACCCATGAGGGCCAGATTATTCTAAAGTTGAATTTATGGTTAACTGGACGAGTTGCGGTTTATTTCATGACCCATATATCAATTTGTGAATGGAGGCCCAGATATTTTGATAGTTGCTTAAAGTTGACAGGACGAAGGAACTTATGCTCCCTATGTCAATCTAAGAGCCATAAAAAGTTTCTCATACTTGGATGGCAATTCTTTGAAGAAACAAAGTACGAGACCCTTCCACGAGCCGTAAACAGTTGCATAGCCTGTAACTTGGCTCTTGCAAGGCCCTGAATCCAATTTTTCTAATTAGTTTAGGATTTAGTTTTCTTTAATTATAAATAGGGGTTTTAGGTATTTTTAGACGGACAGAACTACCGAACTCACATATTCACATTATTTTAGCTTGTTTGTGGAGATTTTGAGTGGATAACTTTTGTATTCATCTTTGGATCTTGATTTGTTATTTACATGGAGATTTTTGGATGTCTTGTTCTTCAATTCATTGTTATAAGTGTTCAATTATGCAAACTTATATGATGATTTCTTCATCTACAATGAACATGAGTAGCTAAAATCCACAACTAGGGTAGTGGGAGCCATGAAGAACCAACAAAGTGAAAACCATATAATTTGTAATCCTTGAAAAGTGTACATGCATGTACTTTTTATCTCATCATTTTGAATGCTTTTTAGTGGTGGCAAATGTTAGAACTTGTCTTATTCTTACTCGTCGGCCCAAGGGGGTTAATGAATGGGAAAAAGGGACGAATAATAGGATTTGATGTGAGCACACTTTTCTAATCAATCTGAACGGCCTAAGGGATGGTTGAACTGGGATAAAGGTAAGGGTAAGTAATGCGACACCCATGGATGGCCCAAGTTTTGTGGCGAAACTTGCCTAGTTGCCCGCCCAAAGAATAAGGTGAATAAAACTTACTAGTTTTTCATGCTGCATACTTGGAAAGGTTAAAATTATTAGGTCATACTACGTTAGGAATTCATGGTTAGTTACTTCTCTTACTGAGTAAGTAGTACGTGCATTGACTATTGGTATGAGTCCAAGTTTGAATTATCATTTTTACACCAAAATGCCCTTTCTAGAAGTAAGTCGATTAATCCAAATTGCTTTAATTATTCCAAATCAAGACCATATTCCTCGTGGGATCGACCCTAACCATTTTTAGGTTCTATATTTGAACAGTGGCCGCTTATACCTTGATTGGGAGGTGTAATTTGGGCGTGATCAAATTTTGGCGCCGTTGCCGAGAAATATGGCTTTTAGATTGGTTTAATTAGGGTGATAAGAGAGTTAGTCCTTATTTCTTTATTTTAATATTTTTTTGGTTTTTGTTTCTTTTCAACATACAAGTTGTATGCCCAACACTCGAAGTCGAGGCATTCCTTGACTCCATTTGATTTAGAGATTCAAAAAGCATTGAGAAGAATGGCCTTGGATAATGTCAAGAATGCTACAAATAAGGCGCTGAACTTGCATAACCAAAACCCACCTCCACCACGAGTGGCGAAAAATAATCCGCCACTTGGTCGAAAGTAGTAGTAGATGGGTAGAATCCTTATAGAGTTGATCCAACGAAGGTTGATGTCATAGGAGCAATCGTGTTACCTTTTCTATTGATGGATGGCAAGTTCTTCATATCAAGTGAGTTACTGTAGATGTTGTAGCATAGAGGGTTATTCTCGAGCTTACCATCAAAGGATCCACATAACGTCTATATACTGTTGCCTTCACCTGTAAGAGTATGATAGCAAATCAAAATCTGTCCATGGATACCATTAGACTCTATGTCTTCCCGTTATCTCTTACCAGTGAAGTGATGGTACGATTATCTAAGCTCCCCTTTAACTCTATCATTGCATGGGCAGAGATGTAGAGAGCCTTCCTGGAGAGATAATTTCCCAAGTCAAACAAGTTAAAACTCAAGGACCGAATCAATAACGTCTCACAGACACCTGGGGGGTCCATTAGCATGACTTGGGACAGGTTTGTTAAGTACTTGTGGAGTGTTCCAGACCACAAGATAACTGATGATTCACTAGTGGAAATCTTCTACCAAGCATTGGATAAAAATAGCAAAGTTGTTACCGACACTATAACTGGAGGATTATTCTTGGACTACACATTTGCAAAGGTAGCCTAATGACCAGAGAGAGTTTCAAAGACAAATCATGTATGGGGCACAAGGGACTTAGAGACAACAAAGAGTTCCTTTTCTATTTGTACTAATTCAGAGCAAGCTAAAATCAATCAAGAAGTCTTATAGGAGTTATCCTGAATTAGCACTAATGTTGAGTTATTGATGAAGCAACAACAGGAACGAACAACCACCGAGGGCGCCCATTTATGATGAGCCATGTTACGAGGACACTTGCTTTATTACTGATTAGCTGGAGGTTTTTCAAACTAACACCCAAGGGTCCAATCAGGACTATTGACAAAGGAAACAAAGGTCAGAACTATAACAAGGATGATGCATATAGGGACAACAACTTACACGGAAGCTGCAACAGGAATAGGGGAAATGATTGAGATGGTGATTGGATTTGCAGTGATCGGTATAGAAATTGACCATATGTGCCACCATAAAATTGTGATTCTAGGGCTGGTAGTTCACGAATTGAGGAGATGTTTGACAAGTTGCTGCAGAATATAGATTTATAAGATGATCCCTTGAAAGGGATGAAAGCTGACACATCAGGGATTAGTTAGAAGATTGAGTCTCATTATATGGCTATTAAATAGTTGGATCAATAATTGGGTCAGATGTCAACACAATTGAATTAGCGCTAAAAGGGTACATTGCGAAACAATACGGTGTAGAATATGAAGATACAGTGCATGGCAGTGACTATATGAGGTGGTAAGCAGATAATTGACCCACCAATACTAGTCATTGATGATTCATGAGGAGACAATAGAGAACGAGGATATAAAGGCTAGTGATGACAAAGCCAAGAATGCTATGGGTTACAACGTGATGACACCAAAGAAGTTGAAGCCAATGCCTAGGCCTTCACCACCTTTCCCTCAGAGGTTCAAAAAGAACAATGAGGAGGGAAAGTTTCAAAATTTCATATCCATATTGAAGCAGTTGTCTATTAATCTCCCTCTCATTAATGTATTGGATCAAATGCCCGGATATGCTAAGTTTATGAAGGACCTAGTGACTAAGAAGAGAACAATGAGTCAAGAGCTAGAAGATGATCTTCATCACTGCGCAACTATTGCAACAAGGTCATTAGTGTAGAAGAAGGAGGATACTAGGCATTCACCAGACCTTGCACCATTGGAGTCTTCAACTTTGCAAAGGCGTTATGTGATTTGGGAGCCAACATCAACTTAATGCCTCTTGCAGTGTTCAAGCAGTTGGGATTGGGAGCCCCCACGTCGACTACAATGTTGCTGTTGATGGCAGACAAGACTATGAAGAAGCCTATGGGGATATTTTACGATGTCTTAGTCAGAGTTGAAAATTTCATATTCCCCACGGACTTCGTGATACTTGACTGTGAAGTTGACTTCGATGTCCCAATCATCTTGGTAAAGTCTTTCCTAGCCACTGGATAAGCAATAGTGGACTTGGAGTTGGGCCAAAATCAAGTTTAGATTGAACGATGAACATGTCATCTTCAATGTTTGCCAATCCATGAAGAGACTTAATGATTTGAAAGTCGTCTCAGTTATTGAGAATGTTGATGAAGTGCAATCAGACATACAATACATGAAAGGTTGGGTGTTGAAACTCTTGAGGCTGTATTGATAAACTTTGAGAGTGATGGCATGCCAAACTACGATGAGATAGTAAAAGCACTTGGAGCACATGGTTTCCATAGACACCAACTCAAGCTTGAGTTGGACTAGAAAAACTGCGAGTCATCACCTACTAGACCATCCATAGAAGAGACATCGGTGTTGAATTTGAAGGCTCTTCAAGCCCACTTGAAGTATTTGTTTTTGGAAACTAACAATACTTTGTCTATCATTGTTTCTGCACATCTTAATGACGAATAGATAGAGGTAACAATATCGGTCCTCAAATAGTTCGAAAGGGCTATTAGGTGGACAATTATGGATATCATTGGCATCCCACGTAGCAGCTGTACTAATTTGCTATCAAAATACAACACTTTTGATTCTTAAAACATAGAATTTTGTGTGTTCTCAAAGTGATGTTGGTGGGTTTGGCGTGTTTTTATGTTTTATTTTTAGGATTTAGGATTTGGCATGATTTTGGGTTAAGTGTTGCAAATGCTACATTTGTGGTGAAGTATGAAGCACTCTACGGGCCATGAAAATCTCCATGAGTTGTAGAGTGGTTTTGCATTTCAGATCCAGTGAAGGGCCTATTATGAGGTTACATTCATGAACTGCCAGATGAGCCGTGGAATTTTGTATGAGTCGTGGATCAGGTTTCATGCCTTGAGGATCAGAATTGAAAGAATTTCTAGAAAGATATTCGATGAAAACCTATACGGGCCATAAGTCCGAATATGGCCCATAGAAAGGTATCGTGGAAGTGATGTCTAGTTTTAAGATTAAAGACTACGAATCCCAGGTACGGGCCATAGAACTTTGTACGGCCCGTAACCCCGTTCGTATTGCCTGCTTAATCCAGTTTTCCTATTTTGTTTTGGACTTGTATTTCAGTTATTGTAAATAAGATTTTTAGTTTATTTTAGATAGAGAACTGATGATAAGAGAAAAAAAAGTGCAGAGAGACACACGGGACACTTGGAAAACAACTTTGTGATTTTTAACAATACTTTGTGATTTCTAGTGAAGAATTTGGGATTTCTTATTCTTAACTTTATCATCGTAAGTGCTCAATGATGTTATTTTATTTATCATGATTCTTGCATATACAATGATTATGCATAGCTAAATCCACAACTAGGGTTGTAGGAACCATGAAGAACTTATAAGGTAAAATTGGATAATCTGTAATTCCTGGAAAGTGTACCTGTATGTATTAATTAATTCTCTTCATTTTGATTGTTCTTTAATGATGGCCAACACTAGAACTCACCTAGTTGGTACTGATTGGAGCAAGGTAGTAATGAATGGGAAAAGAGATTAATTAACAAGATTCGATTGATTTTTTCTTTTCTAAACAACCAAACTGGATCAAGAGGAGGTAGTATTGGAACAATAGGTAAGGGTTAGTAATGTCATACTATGGGGATGGATCAAATCACGCAGTGAAATTTACCTCTCACCTAGATCAAAGGGTTTGGTAAACTTAACTTACCGTTCTACATGCAACACATTAGAAAAGATTACGATTATCTGGTAATACAAAGTTAGGGAATCTTAGGGAACACAATACCCTAGTTACTTCTTTCATTGGTTTCACAACACTTATTCTAGTTTAAGTTTACTTTCTCTAAACAACAACCCCCCTTCTAGAGATGGGTAGGTTAATTCACTCAGCTTGCTTGCAATTACTTCGAGTCTACCATATTCCCTGTGGATTCGATCCTAACCTTGGTTTGGTTAAATATCTTGAAAATGACTGCTTTAACCTTAAAAAAGGAGGTGTAGCTTGGGCAACATCAAG
This sequence comes from Solanum rostratum, assembly GCA_029948455.1. NCBI lineage: Eukaryota > Viridiplantae > Streptophyta > Magnoliopsida > Solanales > Solanaceae > Solanum > Solanum rostratum. The sequence goes on from CM057055.1 coordinate 40,949,728, forward strand.
ATTTTGGCACTATTGTTGGAGAATACAGCTAGACTGGTTTTATTCGAGTAATTTGGGAATTAATCCTTATTTATCTCATTTTACATTTTTTGTTGTTTTTGTTTTCTTTCAGCGTGCATGTGTAGTGTATGCACAACACTCAAAGTCAAGGCAGACCCTTAACTTCGTTTGACCCTAAGATCCAAAATATGCTAAGAAGAATAGCCACGAACAATGTGAACAACACTGCAAATAAGGCAGTTAAGACAACACTAAACCAGAACAATGATAATAATAAACCACCTCCACTTGAGGAAGTTAATCCACCACCACCATAGGATCTTCAAGTCACGGCTCACACATGGAATCAATATTCACTTGATCCTATGGCGATGGATGTTACTGGAGCTGTTGTTTACCTCCACTACCAGATGACACAAAGTTCGTCGTTTCAAGTGGGCTACTCCAAATGCTGCAAAATCGTAGATTGTTTGCGTGCTTACCATAAGATGATCTGCATAACCATCTAAGCAACGTTGTCTTGGTCTGTAAGAGCATGATGGGAAGTCAGAACCTGTTCATGGATACTGTCGGGCTCTGCGTCTTCCCATTGTCTCTAACAAGTGATGCAACACTATGGTTATCCGAGCTCCCACAAAGTTGAATCACCAGCTGGGCAGAACTGCAGAAGGCCTTTTTGAAGAGGTTATTTGTAGGTCAAAGAAGTTGAGTTGAAAGACCAAATAAAAAACTTCGAGCAATTGCCTCGTGATTCGATCAACACCACATGGGAGAGGATCATAAAGTGCCTGAGGGGTGTCTTTGACCACAAGATTGTGAATGACGCCTTAGTAGAGATCTTCTATCAAGCCCTAGATAAAAATAGCCAAGTTGTTGCTGACACTATCATGAGAGGCTCATTTTTAGATCGTCTATTTCCGATAATTGTGGAAAGGTTGGAGAAAGTGGTCAAAAAAATCGTGTATGGGGATGAGGGAAAAGTCAACAACTAAGAGCTTGTTCTTAGTCAGTATTAGTTTAGCGCATGCAAAGATAAATGAGGATATGATGCAAGAGCTTTCTCGGATTAGTACCAATGTGGAATTCTTGATGAAGTAGAACTAAAAACGTGTGAATGTAGTAGCTCATCATCCTTCACGACCACCTATGTATGATGGGCCTTACTATAAGGAGGAGACTTGCTTCGTCAGTTATCAGATGGCGGGTTTTTGGACCGATGCCCAAGGGTCAATCAAGACTATTATCACCAAGGTTAAGGAACCCAAGGTTAGAATTTCAATAGGGATGGCACTTTCAGAGACAACAATCGAGGAGGTTACTATGATAGGAACAGGGGCCATGACTGAGATGCAAATTGGGGATAAAGAGATAGTTATGAATATTGTCTGTATGTGCCACTACATAATCAAGATTCTGGTGCTGGTAGTTGTTAAATTGAGAAGATGTTTGATCGACTGTTGAAGAATGCTGACGCTCAGGATGAGACGTCGAAGGGGATGGAATCTGTCATCTTCAATATTAATAAAAAAATTGAGTCTTATTCTATTGCTATCAAGCAGCTTTTGAAACAGTTCGATCAGATATTAACTCAATTAAACCAGCGTTAGAAAGGTACATATCCTAGCAACATAGTTTAGACCCAAAGAATGAAGGGTAGTGTATGATAGTGATAACTCGTGACGACAAACATACCATTGACCCTCTGATGTCGGTTGATGATGATGATGTTCACAAGGAGATGGTTGAGAGCAAGGGTGAAGATACTAGAGATGCTCGAGCCAAGGATGGGGTGACTGGTACAGTAGTGATGCCACAGAAGTTGAAACCCATTCTTAGACCTACCCCTCCTTTCCCTCAGAGACTTAAAAGGAAGGAGGAAGAAGGTAAATTCCAGCACTCCATCTCTATGCTGAAGCAACTCTTCATCAACATCCCTCTCATTGACACATTGGATAAAAATGCCTGGTTATGCAAATTTCATGAAGGACTTGGTCACAAATAAGCAGACTGTGAGTCAAGAGCTTTTATAAGAGCTTTAACATTGTAGTGCGATAGCAACAAGATCCTTAGTGTAGAAACGAGAAGATCCCCAAGCATTCATTATAACCTGCACCATTGAAGATGTTGAGTTTGCAAGGGTATCATGTGATCTAGGCACCAACATCAATCAATACCCCTTGTAGTGTTCAAGAAGCTAGGCTTGGGAGCCCCTACTCGTATGAACATGTGATTGTTGATGACTGACGGAACAGTGAATAAGCCTGTGGGGATATTATATGAAGTCCTTGTCAAAGTGAAAAACTTCATATTCCCCCAAACTTTGTGATCCTTAATTGTAAAGTCGACTTCGAAGTCCCAATCATCTTGGGAAGGCCCTTTCTAGCCACTAGGTGAGCACTAGTGGATATAAAATTAGGCCAACTTAAGTTTCAATTGAATGATGAAGAAGTTGTCTTCAACATCTGTCAATTGATAAAGAGGCTCGATGACTTGAAGATGGAAGTTTGGGAACTTGGTGAAGTCTGAGTAACCAAGTTGTCCAAGTTGTGCCACGACAATAAGTTAGGCGCTACTTGGGAGGCAACCCAAGATAATTGATGTAATAGTTGTAGTTTTATTCTATTTTTAGCTTTTTGGACTTGTAGGTAGTTTAATTTTAGCATATTGGTTGTAATTCTTAGACATTGGACTAGTGGCATATAGGGTAATAGTGCATTTTATGAAGGATATGCAGGTACGAGGCCGAGTCAGCCATCTATGGCTGAATAAGCAACAGGAAGTGTTTTTACGCGCGATTCAATGAGTTGTGGTTCATACCATGACCCGTACACTGACTCGTAGAACACTTCTAGTGAGTAAATTATTGTGCACTCCAATGCACAAGCCAACTTTATGGCCCGTACATAAGACTACGGGTCGTGAATGGGGCACGAGGACCCCAAGTAAGAGTCTTAAAAATGTCTAAGTGTTGGGAGCTTTTATGACCCAATCTACGAGCCGTATGTCTATGTACAGCCCATAGATGGGTCCATGAAGCCGATTTCCTAGATTAGGGCTTTGGCACACTACAAGACCAGGCTCTATGGACTATAGAAATTTCTACGGCCCATGGTTGGGGTTTCATAGGGCCTGGGACTAATTATCACCTGACCCGGTCAATATAATATAAAAGAGGGGTAAATTTTTACCCCTCATTCTTACAAATTTCTCAAACACAGCCTAAGCATTTCCCCTACCCCACGACTCCGACCACCATCTAACCGACCTTTATTTTTTTGGCAACTTTTTGGTGATATTCCGGCCACCTAGGGTTCTACCCACCTCGGTTTCCTCCTTCAATTTCTTAACTTTGTGAGAAAAATTTGGTCAGTTCTTGACTCTAATTATTTCTTATTACCAAAATTGGTATATATAGGTGTTTCCCTTGTATGTGAAATAATATGTGATTAACATTACTTGAGTAGGCACCTTTGCTTTGAATTATGTAATACCAAAATGTGTGTTTAATGTGTGTTTTGTGAAATCGGTCGTGTCGTGTTTAAAGGTTATTACTTGAAATCATGTAGTCACATGTCATTGGAATTACATGGAAAAATCATTGTTTCAAAAATGGCATGTGATTGCATGTGTGTGGATAGTGGCATAATTTCCAATTATCAAATGATTGTCAGAATATGGCGAGAATATTTAAAATGACATTTAATGGGGTAGTGTATAATTGTCATATGTGAAGCATAGGGAAATTTGTTGGGAGTTGTTTAGTTGCATAGAATTATTGCTTCGGTGTTGAGTATAAATGTTATGTCTGTTGATAATCTCAATTGGGGACCCATTTGATAGGCTTGGAAAAAGCTACTGGAGCCTTAACACCACAAGGGTCTTCTACAACCTGTGGAATAATCCATGAGCCATAATTGTCCCTCATAAATAGAACCATTAGCTTGGGGTTTCTGAGATTCCATCAGACAAGAACTTCTACGGGCTGTAGTTTAGTCTACAACTTGTTGACGGGTTTTGTAGGGCGATGCCTGTAAATTTTCAAATCTGGAACTACATCTATGACTCTGTCTATGGCTCGTAGAATGTTCTACGAGCCATACCTAGCATCGTATGTGCAGTTCCAGTAACTAATTTGACTGTACCTTGCCACCTAGAAAGCCTTTTTATGGCCCATGGTTTCCCCAACAGCCCGTAAATGAGCCTTCGTAGGTTCTTCTATCACCAATTCTGGTAATTTCTTACTTTTCATTCCTGTACTTGTGGGGAGAATCAAAATGTTAAATTTGTGCATTACAGGTACCATGGCCCCAAAACCAAGGAAGCGTGACATACTGGCCATGCAGCGGCGGTTGAGACATGAGCCCTCAGATGCCCAGGATAGTTCAGAGGTGAGTGGATCTTTCAAGGACCTTGGTATCACGTCTGATATGGGAATCGAGCGACCACAGACACAGGATGCTACTAGACAATCATGGTAAGCCCAGAGTCAGGCCATCGTCGTCCTCCCTTCCTAGTCTAACAAGGGAGGTGACAAGGACAACAATTCGATACATATGGCATACTCCATAGAGGGATCCGAGTCTGGATCTTGAAAGGAGTCGGATACTGAGCCATTTTCAGCACTCTAAGCACCACCCTCACCTTTACATGCATTATCTAATCGGTGGTGCGTATAGGGCATGTAGCAGATCTATTGAGATAATGTATAGCAGGATGAGTGGGACCGACTAACTCGTTCTATATTTGATGAGCCCTAGATTATTACTTTAGGGTTAGACAGTGTCCCTTGACTCCAAGACACGATTGCCTGATACAGACTTCAGTGGTTAGCAACACCCTTAGGGAAGTATTCACTACCAATGGTTCGAGGGTTCTTTGCATCATACGCCGCCATCATCCTAGAGTCACTCTCTAAGTGGAATAGACCCCTCATTTAGCGCTGGTTGACACACACGAGGGTGAGGGGAGTACAAGTTGACATATCAGAGGCCTCTAATTGCCGTATGCTTTTTAGTCCTGAGTACGAGGCTCCCAGAACCACAGCTGAGTTCGACCACAACTAGGGTAGACTCAGGATAAGGTCCTGATGAGAGATCTTGCCCACAAGTCCATGTTGATGAGATTGGTCACTGATATTGCTGATTAGGGCTAGGACCCTAAGTGGGTTTCTACTTCGTCAGCGCCCATAGTGAAGGTGTCCCCAGCTTCACTAGTGAATTTTGGTAGGTTATTGTTAGATCTTGGACCCAACCCACACATGCAAATAACACCTTGACACCGGACTATGCAGTACTGGTTGCCAGTATCTTATCTAGCTATGACATATATTAGGCCTACCTGATTATGAAGCAGATTCGTGAAGGGTCCATGAAGAGGTCTACCTCTATCCCCTTTGCATGCTTGATATATCGTCTATATATAGTAGCGAGGGTGGAGATCCTTCAGAGATTGGACTCTCGGATCGAGGTTTGGAGGATATTAGATGACAACCTTTTCAAAGCTGATGAGAATCCGGTGGCCCTCCGACGAGCAGCATACCTTAAGTCCAAATGCTAGAGGTGTTCACCGCATTACCACCATCTATTCCTCCACCTTCTTCTAATACAGCTTTTCACACTACTGAGGAGTCCCCAAAGACTAAGGCTGATATATAGAGGGGGCCCGCTTTGTGGTTACACAGTCTCTACCTATTGGCATGGTATATGTGACAGTGGCATCTTTTCAAGCGCTGGTGCAGAGGCAGGCATGCACTGAGTCCCAGTTGACTCAATTGCTATAGTATATTTGGCCTTGGGTTCGTCAGGCCATCTCAGAAGTTGAGGCATGTATGCAGACGCACGGTGTGGCTACCATCCAGGAGAGGCTCACACTAGTACATAACCGCATGGATGCATTTGAGAAGCGAGTAGAGCAGATCCTTAATTCAGCCTGGCTTGCTGACATAACATCTATTCGGGTAGAGATCCAGCAGATACCTTCTGAGATAAGGGCAGCAGCATCAGTGGCACTCGTACTTTCCTCGTCAGATCGGATACCACTGAGATTGTTATTGATCTGTTTGGCCCTAAGGAGACACCACTTTTCTCCCTTAAGAAGCCGCCACATAATAATGATCCAGATGTCATGAGGTGAGCAATTTAAGCTTGCTAGGCTTCACTACATGCAGGATGAGGAGGCGTAATAGTTACGCGAGTTAGAGATGATAAGAGGTGCTGGATCGTCTGGGCAGGATGCCGCTACTAAGGAGACCACAAGCAAGTTGAGGTTGGTCAGTCCCAGTAAGAGACTGGCACTTAGGCGCCCCGATATGTTTCTTTTCACCATTGTGCTTTAATATAGTCATATTTTGTGCATTGAGAACAATGTAAACTCTTTTCGATGGGGTGTGGGTAGCTATAGGCCTCAACAAAGTCTAAGTAACTATGGCCTATAACTATCCCAAATTTTGAGTCCGAGGGGTTTTCTTGCTTGTGTTCTTTCCCTAAGGACATTTATTTTTTGTTGAATCGGTACATTTAGGATGTGTAAGTAGTATCAGTAGCATGTAGTACTAAAGTCTATGGAATATGTTAGTTTTTTTGTGAAAAATGGTACCTATAAAAAGTTTTGTTAGGTAGTCTTGATAAAAACCATGTGATATTGATTCTTAACAGTGTTTGTTCTGATAAGTGAGGTTTAATTGTGATGAAAAAAATGATATGAGAGTCTAGGTTGGTAGTGTAATCAGTGTCATGTGTGTGTGAGCTTTCTTTGCTTAATTCTTATACTGTGTTTCAATTTTTCCATGTTACTCTGACTTAGACTATAGGTTAGTTTGTTAGGAAAGGATCTTAGGTGATTGTTCATATTAGTCCACTTAGCATAAATGATCAACCAAATGTGTAATGTATCGCTTGGTCCCAATGTTTGAGCTTTGGATATACCCTTTTCTTTGATCAACCTAAGTGACAAGACGAATGTGAAACCCTAAAATTGGCCCTGGTCCTTCCTTGTTGTGCACCTTGACAGACGCAAAAAGCTTAAGTTGAGGGTGGCTACTAAAAGTGACCCTGATTCATAGGTTTGATATTGTGCACCTTAACTCAGGCCTAAAGCCTAAGTTGAGGGTGGCTGGTGCAAGAGTAATCACACTAAATGCGGTGGAATCTAGTGATACATAAAAAGGGGGGAAATGTGCTATGGGTGCAAGAGAGATGAATAAATGCCTAAAGAATGAGCTAAAAATAAAAAAGATTGTTAGAATTGAAGGCAATGAGCTAAAAATGAGAGTAAGACACCCAGAAAATCTTGAAATATGAGAAGGGGAGAATGAGTTGAAAAATGATAGTGTTGTTAGGGAAAAAGTGTAAAATAACGTAGTGTTAAGAAGGGCCATTAGTCACTATGTTCTAAAAAGATCATACTAAAGCCCTCTAAGTCTACGTTACAAGCCAAGAAAGTCCTAAATTTAACAAATTAAGCTCATGCTCACATGACACTGACTACATTATCAACAAAAGACTCTCGGATCATGCTTTTTATCTCAAATTAACCTCACTTATTAGGACAAGCATTGTCAAGATACTCAAACATTCATGCTTGTTATCTGAAATAACTAATCAAAATTTTGTGGGTGTCATTTTTCACAAAAAAGACAAAAACATATTATATGCCACATATATTAGTGCTATATGCTACAAATAATACCTGAGACATCCTAAACATGCAAGTTCAACAGAAAATAACTATCCATGGAAAAAAAGAACACATGCAAGAAAACCTAGGATCAAAATTTGGATAGTTATGGATCCAGGCTACTTTGACTTCACTGAGGCCCATAAATACCCACAGCCCATCTGAAAAGAGGTGCATTGTCCTCAATGCACACAATCAAAGTAAGATAAAGTATGATTAAAAAAAAACATACCTGCGCACCTAAGCGTTGATGTGTGGTTGAGTCTGACCACCCTCGCCCTGCATGGTGGCCTCCTCGGTAGTAGCAATCTGTACAGAGGGGCCAACACACCTCACCTGCAATAGCTCTTGAGCCTGTCGTCTGTGGTCTATCAGCCTCTAAGTAAGGCTAGATGCTAATGTCGCCGAAGTTACACCTCTTTTTTAAAGAATAAATCGATCGCTGTCAAGAAATAGAATCTAACAAAGGTTTGGGTCGAAGCCATAGGGAATACGTAGACTCAAGAGAATTCAATAATTGCAATTTGAATAGTTAATCGACTTACTTCCCAAAAGGTGGGGTCACAATAATCGATGAAAACTACAAATGAACTAATTAACACAAGACAGAAGTCAATATGGAGAAAAACTAGGGTATTGTGTCTCCCATGATTCCCCAATTCAGTATCACCAGATAACCTGATTCTTTTCTAGTGTGTAGCATGCAAGATGATAAGTTATATTCACCAAGCCCTTTGGTCAAAGGTGAGAGGTGATTTTCACTATGCGACTTGGCCCATCTCCATAGTGTGCATTACTAACCCTTACCTATTAGTCCCATACAACCTCCCCTTGGCCAAATTTGGTTAATTAGACGAGAACACATCAATCAAATCATGTTAATTAATCTCTTTTTCTATTCATTACTACCTTGGACCAGTTAGTAACACTAGGCGGGTTCTAATGTCGGCCATCATAAAAAAGCATTCAAAATGAATAGAGTTAATTAATACATGCATATACACCTTTCAAGAATTATGAATTATTCGATTTTACTTTATTAGTTCTTCATGGTTCCCACAACCCTAGTTGTGGATTTAGATACTCATGCTTTGTAAAGATGCAAGAATTATGGATTGAGAAATCATGATTGAACACTTACACAATAGAATTAAAAATAAGCAAATCAAACTTTAATAAAAATCACAAACTTAAAGATGAAATATAAACAAAAGTGTTCTGATAGACTCTCCAAATTGATCTCATAATTTTCTCTCTTTTTCTATAGTACTAGATGAAAAACTTAGCACAAACAATCGACTCTCCTAAAAAATAACCCAAAAAAACTATTTATAATAAGTAAAATATAAGTCCTAACTAAAATAGGATAACTGGTTGGCATGTCATATGAAAAGGGTTTACGGGGGTCGTATTGCATTCCACGACCCGTAATCGGGATCTCATACTTAGCTGCTGGAAATTTGAACTTTAACTCTACGACACCTCTTTATGACTCATAAAGGGATTTACAACCCGTAAAGAGGATTTTATATGATGAACTTTAGAAAGTCCCAATCTCTGATCCTTAGGGCACGAACCATCATCTAAGATTCGTAAAACCTTCTACAGCTTATCTGCGTGTGCATAGAATAAAATTTAGAAAGCAACCCCTCATAGGAATTATTCACGAAACCACTCTATGATCCATAGAACGATCTATGGCCCGTAAAGGGTCTTGTATAAGAACAAAAATCAGCAACTTCTACACTTTTTCCCAAAATCAAGGCCAACCTATAATCCTATAAATATAAACCCAAAAACACATAAAACCAACTAACATCACTTTGAGAACACAAAATTCCAAGTTTTAAGCATTAAAAGTGTTGTATTTTGGCAGCATATCAACACCCTCAACTTAAAATTATTGCTTGTCCTTAAGGGACGGACTCAATCTAAATAGATAATACAGTAACACCTAGACCTCAACCCCATGGCATACATCACATAAATCTCAACATCAGTCACGCACACAAACTCTTCAAAATAGGATCAGATAGCTATCCAGCAAACCAATACAAACTGGTGCATATGAAACACAACTAAGACAAGTGAGGTAGTATCAAAAAGCCACAATCACAGAACAAGTCTAGTGATAACAATGCTTTGCAAGTGCCCTCACAGAAAAAAGTCCCATATCTGATATTTAATGATGTTTTCATGCATAACCTTGGGACTATGCCAAACTACTCACTCTCACAAAATATATTTATGCATCATGCCTAATACCATAGGCTTGCCCTTATACTCATGATTAAGACTTTCAACTAACTGGATTAGGATCACTTTAAGACTTTCTAGGCTTGTAACGTAGGCTAAGAGGGCTTTGGTATGACATTATGGGAACATAGTGACTAAAGGCCCTCCTCGCCACTGAGTTTTTCTACACTTTTTCCTTACCAACTCTGTTATTTTCACCTTATTCTCCCTTTTTTCTATTTTCAAGCTTTTGTGGGTGCTTTCTTTTCTTTTTTAAGCTTTTTGCCTTATTTCTACACCTATTTTGCTTTTTAGCTCACAACTCAGGCATCACTTCTTTTTCTTGCACCCAGTACATGATTTCTCTATATCACTAATTCACCACTGCATTTTTGTGTTTCACCTTTACACCAGCAATCCTCAACTACAGATTTTGGCCTGTGTTGAGGTGTACAATATCCGTCCTCAGAACCAGGGCTAATTTTAGTAGCCACCCTCAACTTATGCTTTTTGCCTCAGTTAAGGTGCACAATGTTCAAGGAAGGATCAGGGCCAATTTAAGGATTTTACAACTAACAAGGGTAGGTTAACCAGGTGTTTTCCAAAGAATAGATATATGTTATGCTCAAATATTAGGAACAAAGGATATATCATAGTTTTGGTCGGTCATTTTAGGCTATGTGGACTATTAAGAACAATGGCTTAAGATCCTTTCCTAATCCAATTAGTATACCATCTAACTTAGAGTAACAGGACAAATTCTGAATTAGGACAAAATAGATAAATCTAGCAAGTTAAGCTCACACTCACATTGCACTGCATACATCATCAACAGAAGACTCTCAGATCATGCTTCTTATCCCAACTTATCCTCACTTATCAAAACAAACATTGTCACACACCTAAACATGCATGGTTGCTATCTAACTACTACACAAAATATTTTTATTGGGTATCATTTCTCCAACAAAACACAACAAAAATGCTATATGGTACAAATATTTGTACTATATGCTACAAATACAATCTAAACACCTTAAACGTGCTGATTCAACATAAATTAAATATCCACGGGGAAAAAGAACACAGGAAAGAAAACCTTGGGATAAAAAAATTTGGATAGTTATGGACCCAATCTACTCAGACTTCACTAAAGACCATAACTACCCACACCCTATCGAAAAAGATGTGCATTGTCCCAAATGCACAAAATCAAAGAAAAGTAAAACATATAGGGGTAAAAAAACATAACCGGGTGCTTAAGCACCTGTGTGGCTATGTCTTGCCACCCTCCTCGTACGGGGCAATCTACTCAGCAGTAGTACTCTATTTGGAGTGGCTAATACCCCCCATGCTCTCAACCGCTCGAGCCTGTCATCTCTCCTCTTCCGATCTTAATCTCCTCGAGACAAGCTTAAGCTCCTCCTCCTCTGTAAGACTCGCATGTAAGCATATCTTATCTGGATCATCATCCTTCATGTGAGGTCCCTTCTCATGGGAAGGATAAATGGGCTCCTCAGGAGCAAATAAATAAACCATCGATATCGGAGGTATAGTCATTGATAGTGCAACCAGTGCTTCGAGTGCTGCTGTCATGTCAGCTTGGAGCTGCTGGATCTCTATCTGAATAGCTGATAAGTCTACAGGCTGGGCCTCGCTCTATCTCCGTTGTACCCTCTCCTCAAAGGTATCAATGCGAGCATCCATAATAGAGATATAATCTTGAGTAGTAGCCACCAAGAATGCCTGCATCCGACCCTCTGAATCTAAAATGCCCTGGCGGACCTATGGGTTGATCTAATGAATAAGCTGAGTCGATTGTGACTCGGTGTGTGATAATCTCTACACCAAGGCTTGTATAGATGCGGCAAATACGTATACTATGCCTGCGAAAGTAGAATGAGATGATATGGCTTGTAGTGCAGGAAGAGAACTGGTGTGGCCCCTCTCCTCATCTACCTTGGGCTGTGGAGGCCTCTCCCCCATACCAGCAGCAGTGGTGGTGGCAGTTTGTGAACCCTCAGGTGGTGGTGCTAGGGCAAACATCTCAGGCATAGGTGGAGACTGTGCTCGTCCGAGTGTCATCGGGTTCTCTTCAGCCTTGATTAGTCTGGGATCCAATGTATGCTAGCGTCAATTGACTAGTACAGCTGGTGCAAAATCTTCAACCTTGACTCTAGACAAAGCTTGTATATCAATCATGGGAATGGGATGGAGGTGGACCTCTTTAGTGCGACCTTATGAATCTGCTCGACTATGAGGCGGGCCCAATCAATATCATAGCTAGTTAAGATACTGGCAACCAAAACGTACCATCAAAAAGAGTAGGCTGGATGCGTGAACGAACAACTGCCCACCAAAACTTAGCAGTGATACAGAGCGAAACCTTGATGATAGGTTCCGAGTGAGTGGCGACCCATGCAGGTTTTGGACCCTGCTCAGCACTAAAATTGGCCATCAATCTAATCAAAGTGGCTCGTCACTATGGATCTATCATTACCAGGGGGTCTCTCATCTGCGTCACCCTGTAGTCGAACTCTATGATGGATCTAAGGGAGGGAACTCTGGTCTAAATAATATCTGGCGGGTTGTGGCCTTTGATATATCCACCTGTTGGCCCTACACTCTTGTCTCAGTCAGTATGGGATGAGCGAGGGGTTTTGTTCTCCTTTGGGAAGAATGCTCTGAATAGTGGCCGTAAGAAGCATAAAACTTCCTAACCATGGTCGGGGAGTGTCGTCCAAGTGAACGTGTGAGCCACTGGAGTTTGTACTGATCCATTGTCTTCTAGAGATCGGGGACACTATCTAGTGTGTCTGAGATTAATTGGGGCTCCTCATAGATGGAGCGGGATGGCTTGCCTCAATCTGTTGATTGCATGCCCTCCATATATATCGCCTATACGCCCTCGATGCACCACCAGCTAGTAAGGGCATCTAGAGGTGATGATCGAGGTAATAGGGACAACTTTGTCTCAAAATTGTCCTCAAAGCCTGCTGCAGAGCTGGACTCCTCTCTGGATGGAGTCATCTATATAGAATCGTTCCCGTCGTTGCCTCTTTCATCAAAATGGGGAGTGTGAACATCGAGATTCTGAGTCTGCCTAGCCCTGGCAGCATCTCTAGTCCATGGTCGATCTCCCTCTGGGTTGGGAGTAACTCCAGGCTCCTTTACTTATCTGCTTGGAGTAAGGACCTATTCATCATCTTAAGGCTTATCTATAAGCCTACTCTATATGGACCTGATAAAGGCTCATCTATAAGCCTACTCTATATGGACCTGATACCATCTTATTTGGCTTTAGGGGCCATAGTACTTGAAATATGAACATATACGCAACATGGTTAGCCCCACAAATCACAAATTGAACTGCAGAGATAGTTTGAATCAGGTTGCAGAAGAGTTCTAAGAAAGTATCTTTACGAGCCATAGTGGATACTATGATCTGTAAAGAGCTTTCATAAAATAGGGGTTCAAATAATTTTTGTTATTGGAGAAGTCTACGAGAGCAGGTAAGACTCATAAAAGTGTTTCCAAGTCATAGATTAAGTCATAGAGAATCCTAGTAAGTGAATCTATTCCAAGAAGGAATCTATGAGATATTTTTACGAGCCATAAAGTGGACTATGACTCATAAAAGGGTATCGTCTGATGGAGACTCAGAAACCTTAAGTTTTCTGGAATTTTTCATGAGGGGTAATTACGACTCGTGGAATGAACCACGGCCATGAAAGCCACTCGTAAGCAAGAAGACTTAATCACCTGAGTTTCTATGCCCATCACAACGAATCCCATTTGACATTTTCAACAATTATCTTATCAGCATCAAAGCAAAAATGCACACACCCGCATGATTCCCAAACCACAACCATTCCCCCCAATATTTTCTACACACATATACCCCATTGAAAGTGCTTAAGCATATTTTCCCTACAAATCCGACCACTTATGATTGGTTTCAACAAGATTTTGCACCTTTGTCATCACCCACCCATTCACAAACAAAAATCATTTAATCACACATGCTGAGTGAAACAATAGGCACAAACAACTGTTTAAAGCATTAAAACAAGGCATAAGTACCTAATTCTGGGTTGAGACAAGCATTCATACATGGGCAACCCAAATTTAATTAAACATATATTATTCAAACGTAGATTTCGTGGCTAAACCACCATTCCCAACATATTGTTCAATTCAATTACACCAAACAAGGCAAATTAAAAGTTTTGAAGTAACCAAAAACTTACCAAGATGTGTGATTGAGAAGAAGAAAATGAAGGAGGTGTCTAGGCACTAAAGGTTAGGTCGTCAGAAACTCGCCAAAAAATAGGTGTACGACTACTGTTGTTGGTCGAATTCACAGGGGGGGAGAGGGAGGGGGGTTATCTTGTAATTTAGGTCAAGAAGGGGTCAAAATAATTTGGCCCTATTATTTATACATTTACCAGGTCAACTAAAAGTTAATGGGCTTGTACTCTACGAAACCCTGGTTACGAGTCGTAGAGTGTTTTACGGCTCGTAGACCATGGTTTTGTAGAACATCCAAACCCTAGATTTCAGGACTGGGTTACACGGACCAGTCTACAAGTCGTAAAGTGGTTAATGGCTCATAGTGTTTGTTATAGAACCCTCAACACTTAGAAAATTTTCAAGGAACTTACCTGGGGTCCACAAGCCCCTTTCATGACTCATAGTTTGATCTATGGATCGTAAATTTGTCTTGTGTACTGGAATGTATAGCTTTTTTCTCACTGGGAATCTCTCTGGGGTGGTGTACTAGTCGTAAAATGTTTTACGGCCTGTAGAACCAGTCGTAGAGACTCTTCTATTGCTCTTTTCAGCGAAAAATGTCTAACTTAGCCCTATTCCTGCATATTCTTCTTAGAACACACTGTTACCCTATATGCAACCAGCCCAATGCCTGAAATTACAATCAATATATAAGAAAATAAACTAATTATGAGTCCAAAAGCTGAAAATAAACCTACAATTATGCTATTACATGAAAGATCTTGGGTTGCCTCCCAAATAGTGCCTAATTTAATTTTGCGGCATGACATGGACAAATTGGTTACTCAGACTTCACCAATTACCCAAACTTTATTCTTCAGATCATCTGGACGCTTCATATACCGACAAATATTGAATATGACTTTTTTGTCGTTCACTCTAAACTTGAGTTGACCGGCTTCCATATTAACTAGTGCTCGCCCGATGACTAGGAATGGTCTTCCCAAGATGATTGGGACGTCGAAGTCAACTTCGCAATCTAGGATCACAAAGTTTGTGGGGAATATGAACTTTTCAACTTTGACCAACAAATTCTACAGTATCCATAGGCTTCTTCATCATGCAATCCGCCATCAACAATTGCATACTCATTAGAGTAAGGGCTCCCAATCCAAGCTTCTTGTAGACCGCAAGGGGCATCAAGTTAATGTTTGCACCTAGATCATATAGTGCCCTTGCGAACTCCACATCTCTAATAGTGCAGGGTATGGTGAAAGAACCAGGATCTTCGCACTTCTGAGCCAAGGATCTCGTAATAATAACACTGCAATATTGAACCTCTTGGGAGAGCTCCTGACTCACAGTGGGTCCTTCATGTACTTCGCATACCCTGGCATTTTCTTCAATAACTCAATGAGAGAGATGTTGATGGAGAGCTACTTAAGCATGGAGAGAAAGTGCTTGAACTTGCCTTCCTCCTCCCTCGTTTTGATTCTTTGAGGGAAGGAAGGAAGGGGCCTTAGAATGGCTTCAATTTCTGTGGAGCATTATCAACTTCACTCCCCCCATCCTTGCCACGATCATCTCCTTTGTCTGTCATCTCCTCTTGAATATCTTTCTCACCAATTGTCATGCGAGGATCAATGGTGCTCTTCCCACTCCCTAGTAATTTCCATACACTGCCCTTTATTTTTCAGATTATGAACTGTGTTTCTAGGTAGCGTAGCCCTCTAACGCTAATTAAGTTGAGCTGACACTTGACCGAACTGTTGTTCAAGCTGTTTAATAGCCACTGAGTAAGACTTAATCTTCTGATTTATACTAGAAATTTTTGATTTTATGCCCCTTGGAGTCTCATCCTATGTCTTTACTTTCTTGAACAGGCGATCAAACATCTCCTGCGCCATGGTTATGTGGTGGCATATAAGGGCCATTTCTGAAGCCTTCTCTGCTGCCCCAATTTGTATCTCTCTCTACCCCTTGTTTTTGTCATAGTGACCTCCATGGTTGTCCCTATAAGCTCCACCTCTGTTAAAGTTTCGACCTTGGTTTCCTTGACCTTGGCGCCACTAGTCCAGATTTGACCCTTGGGTGTTGGTCTGGAAACCCCCTATTTGGTCAGCAACAAAACACGCGTCCTCATCATAATATGGCTCATCATACGTAGGTACACGTGGAGGTTAATGAACCACTATATTCACTCGCTTTTGGTTCTGCTTCATCATCACCTCCATACCTGTGTGAATCTAGGAAAGCTGTTGCATGATTTCTTTATCAATTTTGGTTCGCTCTGGACCCATACTGACAGTACATGAACTTTTAGTGGATGCGTTGTCTCTCTGCTCCCATGCACGATTAGTCTTAACCACTCTTTCCATTCACTCTGCAATCCTTGCAAATAGCTGATCTAAGAACATGGTCCCCATGATAGTGTCAGCACATGCCTGACTGTTCTCATCAAGGGCATGGTAGAAGATCTCTACCAAGGCATCGTCAACTATCTTGTGGTCTGGGATACTCGTCAAACATTTGATGAACCGCTCCCACGTAATACTGATTTAATCACATGGAAGTTGCTCAAAATTGTTGATCTGGTCCTTCAACTTGAGCTTCTTCAATCTAGAGAAGTACCTCTCCAAAAGACCTTCTGCAAGTCTGCCCAGCTGGGGATTGAACTCTGTGGGAGCTCAAATAGCCATAATGCTGCATTGTCTGTAAGAGACAATAGGAAGACACAAAGTCCCACATCATCGATACATAGATTATATGTTCCTATTACATTCTTGCAGAGGAATGCCACATTGTGCAGGTGGCTATGAAGATCCTCCGATGGTAAGCCCACAAATAGCCTATGGTTCTGCAACATTTGAAGTAACCCACTTGAGACTGTGAACTTTGTGTTTGCCAGTAGTAGTGGCAACACAATAGCACCAGTCACCTCCGTAGCTATGGGGTTCAGTTTATATTGATTCCACTAGTAAATATTGGCATTGAAATCCTGAGGCTGTGGAGTAATGTCCTCTAGAGAAGGTGAGTTTTCATTTTCCATATCATCATTGTTATTCCTGTTCAGAGCTACATTGGTTGCGTTATCGGTGTTGTCTTGGGCCATTCTACCTCAATAATCTGTGGATCTCTGGGTCAAACGGAGTTAAGGGATTTCCTTGTCTCCAGTTGTTGGCCATATACTACACTTACACCCTGAAAAAGAACAAAAACAATAAACAAAAGTAAAAATAGGGGAACTAAGGATTATCACCAGAATTACTTATGAATTCATTAAATCTAGCCATATTCTCCTAAAAAGGCACCAAAATCTTGATGTCGCCCAAGTTACACCTCCGTTTTAGAGGATAAAGTAGTCACTGTTAAGAAATAGAATCTAACAAAAGGTTAGGGTCAAACCCATAGGAAATACGTAGACGTAAGAGAATTCAATGATTTTAATTCTAATAGTTAACTGACTTACTTCCCTAAAGAGAGGCTTTTTGCAATAATCAATGAAAACTACAAATGAACTAACACAAGAGAGAAGTCAATATGGAGAGAAACTAGGGTATTGTGTTCCCCATGATTCCCCAACTCAGTATCACTGGATAACCTGATTCTTTTCTGGTGTATACCATGTGGGACGGTGAGTTATGTTCACCAAGCCCTTTGGTCAAAGGTGAGAGGCGAATCTCATTATGCGACTTGGCGCATCTCTATAATGTGCATTACTAACCCTTTCCTATTAGTCCTAATACAACCTCCCTTTGGCCTAGTTTGGTTGATTAGACGAGAACACATCAATGGATCCTGTTAATTAATCTCATTTTCTATTCATTACTACCTTATTCCAGTCAGTAACACTAGGTGGGTTCTAATGTTGGTCATCATTAGAAAGCATTCAAAATGAAGAGAGTTAATTATTGCATGCGTATACACCTTTCAAGAATTATAAATTATCCAATTTTACTTTGTTAGTTCTTTATGGTTCCCACAACACTAGTTGTGGATTTAGCTACTCATGCTTTGTGAAGATATAAGAATTAGGGATTGAGAAATCATGATTGAACACTTACACAATAGAATTAAGAACAAGAAAATCCAACTTCACTAAGAATCACAAGCTTAAAGATAAAATTCAAACACAAGTGTTCTCAAAGACTCTCCAAATTGATCTCACAATTTTCTCTTTTTTTTTCTGAAATACTAGATGAAAACTTAGCACAAACTATCAACTCTCCTCGAAAATAAGCTAAAACCTATTTATAATAACCAAAATACAAGTCCTAACTAAAATAGATAACTAGTCGGCATGTCGAGGTCCTCTAGCGATCTCTCAGAGTAAGGGTCTACTCATCCTCCGAGGGCTCATCCCTGAGCCTCCTCTATAAGGCCCTAATCTCACCACATTTTGCTTTTTGGGCCATAATACCTAGATCATGAACATTTATGCACCTTAGGTAGCCTCACATATCAAAAAAACAAAATGAAAAAACAACTCAGACTTAGTTTCAGAAGGATCTACAAAAGCACCTCTACAGGACGTAGTAGAAACTACGAGCCGTCAAAGGCTCTGGTAAAATAGTGGTCACAAGATCTTTGTTCACTGGAAATGTCTAGGAGACCAGGTATAACTTATAGAGTGTTCTATGAGTCCTCGATTGAGTCGTAGAGTATTTCAGTATCTAAATTTATTTCAAGAAGGGATCCATCAGACCTTTCTACGGGCCGTAAAGTGTTCTAGACTCGTAAAAGGTCTCGTCTAATGGGTACTCAGAAATTTCTGGTTTCAAGAATCTTGTACTAAGGGTATTTACTGCTCATGGAATGTTCCACAGGTCATAAAAGCCACTCGTAGACTAGAAAACTCAGTCACCTGAGTTTCTGAGTCTATCAACACGGACCCCATACAACTTTTTTAATCCTATTCTACCAGCATCAAAGCAATATGCACACACCCACAGGATTTCAAAACTACAACCATTAGCCCAACATGACAGTCAATATATGTACCCCAAAGAAAATAATTAGACATGGTTCCCTAGCCCTTTTGACCAAGTATGAATGTTTTATCATAAATATTATGCACCCATGCCATCACACACTGAATATTACACATACAATCAATTTAATTACATGGTGAGTGATTACATGGGCACAAAGATACATTTATCAAACATAGGCAAAGGCAACTATACCCAATTCTGGTTCCACACAGAAATTCAAACATGGGAAACCATATTTCAATTGTCAATATGACTATTTTCACACAAGGGTTTATGTCTAACACAACCATCTCCGACAGGTTTGAAGAGGCTAACATACGGAACGATGCAAAATAATACAATTTCCAATTTAACTATACAAACATCATCAAATTAATGGTATTGGGTCAACGCAAAACTTACCAATTTGTATGATTAGATTATAGAAGATTAAGGAGGTGATGAGACATTACAAACCCGAGGTAGCCAAAAATTCTCACCGAAAAATAGAGGGGTAGTCACCGTCAGAGGGTGAAATTGTTTGGGCGGGGTATGGCTGGGGACAATTTGTAAATTGGACTTAAATGGTGTCAAAATATGTTGGCCCCAATATTTATACTTTGGTCGGGTGAAAGTTGATGGGCTTGGACTCTACGAAACCTTGATTACGGGTCGTAGAGTATTTTACGACTTGTGAATTATGGTTTTGTTAAACATCTAAATCCTAGTTTTTAGGACTGGATTTCATAGGTCAGTCTAGAGTCGTAAAATGAAGTACAAATCACCGAGTTGGTCGTAGAGACCCCAACACATAGTAAAAAAATTAGAAAACTTACTTGGAGTCCACAAGCCCCATTCACGACCCGTGGTTTTATCAATGAATTGTAAAGTTTGCTCGCGGACAGGAGCACACAACTTTTTGCTTAGTGGAAATGACTTTGAGATGGTGTATGGGTCATAAAGTGCTTTATGGTTCATAGAACAAGTCGTAGAGGAATTTCTTGATGCTCTTCTTAGCCATGTACCTGCATATTCTTCATAGAACACACTGTTACCCTATATGTAACTAGTCAAATATCCAAAATTACAATCAAATTACAAGAAAATAAACTACCTATAAGTCCAAAAACTAAAAATAGAGCCACAACTATAACTATTACATCAAAATTCTTGGGTTGCCTCCCAAGTAGCACCTGATTTATTGTCGCGGCATGACCAAGAGAAATTGATTAATCAGACAACACCAATTTCCCAGGCTTCATTCTTCAAATTATCTGGCCTTTTGATAGATTGACAAATATTGAAGACAACTTTATTGTCATTCAATATGAACCTCAATTGACCGGCTTCCATATCCACTAGTGGTCTACTAGTGGCTAAGAATGGTCTTCCCAAGATGATTGGGATGTCGAAGTCGACCTTGCAATCTAGGAATACAGAGTTTGCAGGGAATATGAACTTTTCAACCTTCAAAAGCTAGTCATATAGTATTTCCACAGGCTTCTTCACCTTGTGGTCAGCCATCAACAATCGTATGCTCATTGGAGTAGGGGCTCCCAAGCCTAGCTTCTTAAAGATCACAAAAGGGATCAAATTAATGCTGGAACTTAGATCATACAATGCCCTTGTGAACTCCACATCTCTAATGGTGCAAGGTATGGTGAAACCACTGGGATCTTCTCGCTTTTGGACCAAAGACCTCAGAGAAATCGCATTGCAATATTGAAGCTCTTGGGAGAGCTCTTGACTTACAGTACACTTCTTCGTAACCAAGTCCTTCATGTACTTGGCATATCCTGGCATCTTCTCTAACACTCTAATGAGAGAGATGTTGATGGAGAGTTGTTTCAGCATGGAGAGGAAGTGCTTGAACTTGCCTTCCTCCTCCCTCTTCTTGATTCTTTGTTAGAAGGGAGGAGGAGTCCTAGGAATGGGTTTCAACTTCTATGGTGCATCAGCAGCTTCACTTAACCCATCCTTGCCACGATCATCTCTTGTATCTGCATCCTTTTCTGTAGCCATCTCCCTTCGAACATCATCCTCATCAACTGGCATAGGAGGATCAATAGTGCTCTTGCAACCCCGAGTAGTAACCACCATGCACTGCCCTTCATTTTTAGGATTCTGAACTATGTTGCTAGGCAGTGTACCTCTCTGACTTTGATTGAGTTGGGTCGATACCTGACCAAACTATTATTTAAGATAGCCACAATATGAGACTTAATTTCCTTATTGATACTGGAGATTTCAGATTTCATCCCCCTTAGAGTCTCATCCTATGTCTCAGCTTTCTTTAGCAGACAATCAAACATCTCCTCAAATCTAGAACTACTCGCACCTGTGTCCTGGTTGTATGGTGGCACATATGGACCATTTTTGTAACCTTCTCTAAGACCCAAATCTACATCTCTCTCTTGGCCTCTGTTCCGATCATAGTATTTTATGTGGTTGTCCCTAAAAACTCCATCACTATTGAAATTCTGACCTTTGTTTCCTTAATCTTGGCGCCAATAGTCCTGATTGGACCCTTGGGCGTTGGTTTGAATACCCCCGTCTGATCAACAATAAAACAAATGTCCTCATCATAGTAGGGATCATCATACATGGGTGCACATAGAGGCTGATGATCCACTGCGCGTGCTCCTGATTTTGCTTCATCATCGCCTCCATGCCAATAAGGATTCGGGCAAGTTCTTGCATAATCTCTTCATTGATCTTAGCTTGCTCCAAACCAACACTAACAACATACAAACTCTTGGTAGATTCTTTGTCTCTTCCCCCCCCCCCCCCCCTACACACGATTGGTCTTGACCACTCTCTCTAACCTCTCTACAATCCTTGCGAATAGCTGATCTAAGAACATGCCCCTTATAATTGTATCAGCACAAGCGTGAACATTTTCATTAAGGAAACAGTTAAAGATCTCTACCAAGGCATCATCAACAATCTTGCGGTTTGGAACACACCTCAAGCACTTAGTGAACTGCTCCCATGTAGTATTGATCGAGTCACCCAGAAGTTGCCCAAAGATGTTGATCTTATATTTCAACTTGAGCTTCTTTGACCTCAGGAAGTAGCTTTCTAAAAAGGCCTTTCACAATTCATCCCAACTAGTGATCGAACTCTGTAGGAGCTACGATAGCTATAGTGATGCATTGCCCATAAGAGACAATGGGATGCACAAAGTCCCACAACATTTATAGATAAATTTTGTGTTTCCATCACACTCTTGCAGACAAATGCAATGTTCTGTAGAGGGCTATGAGGATCCTCCGATGGTAAGCTCGCAAAAAGCCTATGGTTTTGCAGCATCTGAAGCAACCCACTCGAGATCACAAACTTTGTGTCTGCCGGTAGAGGTAGCAACACAATAGCTCCAGTCACCTCCATAGCCATAAGATTCAGGCTGTATTTTCCACTGATAAGCATTGTTGTTGAAGTTTTATGGTTGTGGATCAATATATTCAATAAGAGGTGGGTTCTTATGGTCACCATTTTCATTCTCGTTCCTGTTCAGAACTGCATTAGCCGAGTTGTTGGCGATTTCTTGGGTCATTCTTCTCAATATTTCCTGGATCTCTGGGTCAAATAGATTCAAGGAATTGTCTCGACTTCATGTATTGGGCATACACTACACTTATACTCGGAAAAAAACAAAAATAGAAAAAACGTAATATGAAAGAAACAAGGGTTAACACTCAAATAACTTTTGAATTAACCAAGTCTATTCGTATTCCCCGGCAATAGCGCCAAAATCTTGATGTTGCCCAAGTTACACCTTCTTTTTGAGGATAAAGCGATCATTGTCAAGAAATAGAACCTAAGAAAGATTAGGGTCGAACCCACAGGGAATACGTAGAATTAAGAGAATTCAATTGATGTGAAATTCAATTGATGCAATTCAAGTGATTAACAAACTTACTTCCGCAAAAGGGGGTTTTGCAATAATAGGCAATAAAGTAAACCTAACTCACACAAGAGTTTAATCATTATGGAGACAAACTAGGGTATTGTGTTCCCCATAATTCTCTAACTCGGTATCACCAGATAACCTAGTTCTTTTCTAGTACGCGGCATGCAGGATGGTAAGTTAAGTTCAACGAATCCTTTGGTCCAGGCGAGAGGCGAATTTCACTATGTGACTTCACCCATCTCCATAGTGTGCATTACTAATCCTTACCTATTAGTCCTTATACAACCTCTCCTTGGCCCAGTTTGGTTGATTAGACGAGAACACATCAATCGAATCCTATTAATTAATCTCTCTTCCTTTTGATTGCTACCTTGGTCAAGTCACCAACACTAGGCGGGTTCTAATATTGTCCACCATCAGAAAACATGCAAAACAAAGAGAGTTAATTAATACATGCATGAACACATTCCAAGAATTATTAATTATCTGACTTTACCTTGTTAGTTCTTCATGGTTCCCACAACCCTAGTTATGGATTTAGCTACTCACGATTTATGTAGATGCAAGACTTATGAATTGGAATAACATAATAGAGCACTTACACAATTGAATTAAGAACAAACAAATCCAAACTTCTATGAGAATCACAATATTATAAGATCAAATCAAAGTACAATTATTTCTCAAAACTCTTCAATGTTTTCTATACTCTGTCTCACTATCTTTTTCTCTCTATCGGTCAAACTCTCTGTAAACTTCATGAAAAAATAACCTAAAATCCTATTTATAATATTTAAAATACAAGTCCTAAACAAATAGGATATCTAGGTCGGCATATCTTACAAACAACTTTACGGTTTGTGTTGCATTCCACACCTCATAATCAGGGTCTTGCACAATATATGTTGCTGCGATATTGGACGGAGGCCTACGATACCCCTCTACGACTCGTAAAGTATTTTATGACTCGTAAGGGGTTTCGTCTGATGAAACTTCAGATTGTCCTTCTTCTCTGATCCTCAAGGCATGAGACATGATCTACGATTCATAAACTATTCCACGACCTGTCTGTACGTTCATAAAACAAACTTCAGAAAATCAGTCCCTCAGTAGAATTATTCACGAAACCTCCTTCACGGCCCGTAAAGGGTATCCATAAAAAATAGTAACTTCTGCATTTTTTTTCCAAAAATCAAGGCTAACCCTTGAATCCTGCAAATGAAACACAATAACACATACAACCAACTAACATCGCATTGAAACCATACAAAATTCCAAGTTTTAAGCATCAAAAGTGCTATATTTTGACAGCACATCAATGCGATAAGGAGGAATAGAGATGGGTTGAGTATACGAGAGAAGATCTATGTTGAAGTCTACTTCACTTTTGGGAGGAATACTGAGCAAGTCTTGGGGAAACACATCCAAAACCGCATTCACTATCAGGACCGATTCAAGAGTATGTGACTCACATTCCATATCCTTGACCCTTACAATATAATAGATACATCCCTTAGAGATCATCATTCGGGCCTTTAGGTAGGAAATAAATCGACCTTTATTAGCAGAGTCACAACCCTTCCATTCAAGAACGGGATCATTTGAAAGCTGGAACTTGAATTTCCGGATTCTACAATCTATATAGGCATATGAAGCATGCAACCAATCAATACCGAGAATCATATCAAAATCAAACATCTCAAGTTCTACAAGATCACATGGAAAGACTTTATGGAAAATAGAAATAGGACAACCCCGATACACTCTATGAGCAACAATAGATTCACCGACGAGAGTATAAACCAAAAACGGCTTCTTTAGAATTTCACGACCAAACCAAACTTAATAGCCAACAAAGGAGTCACAAAAGAAAATTGACACCTGTATCAAGAAAAGCATAAACATCAAAACCAAAGACTTTCAACATACCGGTCACAATATCTGGAACTTCTTCCACTTCCCTCGAGCATGCAAAGCATAGAACATTGTTTTTATTGGGGCAACACCTTGGGGAGCTCTTTGTTGTCCTTGATCACCTTGAGCCACTTGACCTTTACCCCTTTAAGAAACCTTAGGACAATCAGAAATCTTGTGGTTCTTATCACCACACCCATAGCACGTACCCTCATTCCTACAACAAGTACCCAAGTGATTCTTCCTACAAGTAGCACACAGGGGAGGTATTGGCCCGCCTCTAATTTGTTCCCTAGAAGGTGGCACCTTCGCATTAGCAAACTGATCATTAGAACCTTGGTCTTATTGGAAGTGACCATAACCACCACCCTTGGAGTTGGAGAACCCACCATCATAACAAGCCCTCTTAGAATCATGCACCCTCTTCTACTTGAGCTTCTCTCCCTTAATGTGTTCAGCATATGTCATGATCCTAGAAATTTCCATGTCCCGAATAAGCATAACCATATGACATTCCTTCACAACCAAGCTAGAGACACCAGAAATGAACTTGTGCATTCTTTCGTGTGGGTCAACCACAGGCATAAGAGCATATTGGAGAGCTTAGTGAACTTCCACCCGGTTTGAGGTTGATGAATTTGGTCATCTTGGCTTTCCTAAGTTCAATAGGAAGAAACGATCCAGAAATACGAACTTGATCTCCTCAATTAACAATATTACCACAAACCGTCTCCATCAACCATTGAGTATACCACACTTGAGTCACATCTTTCAACTAATAAGTAGCTAACTTAGCTTTCTCTTCAGAAGTGACTCCCATAAAAATCAAAACCTTAGTAAGCTCATCAATAATCTCTTGAACGTCCTTATTAGCCTTTGACCCATACAACTCTAGAGGATTCATTTGGATGAAATCCTTCACCCTGAAAGCCGGAGTGGGATCCCAAGGAAGATTAGCCTGCCTAGTCTGAGAAGTCACCACTTGTGCAAGCATAGCAAAGGTTGTACGAAATTCACCAGTAGAGATAGGCTTTTACATAGTCCCTCAAGGAACTTGGTCCTCATAGGCCAGGGTGGGCCTTGGTAGGAATGCTCTTCATGGAGGAATCTTCTGTAATGTAACAAGGACATCATCATGATAAAGGAACTATAATACATGGTCTAAAACATGACACAAGACATGAAGTAGTGAGGCAATTCCTAAAACGCCATCATAGCCTCACACTCATAGGTAAGGTGCACTTCACACCCATGAATAGAACTCTACTAGACGCGACATGTTAGACTCCGAGGATCATTTACAAACCTAGTGCTTTGACACTAAGCTTTCCATGACCTGGACCTAGGATCTAGAGTAACATGGCGAATGAAACCTGAGAGTCCCTAAACAAGCCTCAAAATATCCATATTCACATCGTTGGTTTAGAAGCGTATACAAATAAGTTCTAAGGGATGAGAAGGTAGGAATCACACTATAGGGAAGCCATATGTAAAGGGATTAACATGGATCTACATAACACATAAAGACTAAGGGGCGGTAAGTATGACTCACTCTATGGGGGAAATTTGGGACTTAGGATCTTTCACATCATAACATATATCCACATCATAATACTCATAGCCCATCCACATAACAATATCCAATATATAACCACATCTATAAACATAATCTCATAATCTCCAGATACAGCACTTAGCATATTAACGTATAAGAGTCTACAAGATATCCAACATTACCTCTAGTCATAGGATAGGATGGGGGCCAAGACATGTCCTAGGCTTACCCTCAAAGTAAATAACATAACCAAAAGCATCATAGGTATAGGAATGGTGGTTTGTCCTTGGAATATAGGGCTCACCACAACAATCAATTCTCAAAATCCAAGTTAACCATCATAAGGTGGAAGAAAGTAGTCCTCGGTCCCTACATGGTTAGATCATATAGGAAAAGGTATGTGTTAGTACATGTGAATGTACTAAGTTTGCGGGCATGCAATGTATATGACAAAACGTCCACTACTACAAAATTAAATACGATCTCTTTCGATCAAATCTGCATCCAACGTTAGATGACAAAGGCACATAATATAGAAAGAGTTATATAGCAAGATATATAGTATACAATATGCCATAGAACCAATGATACATGTAATGCAATAATGCTCATATAAAGTGGGGATGAGATCTCAACCGACATGTAAGACCAAGCGAGCTATTACTTGGAATCACGATGTTATCCCCACACCAGAAAAGAGGTGGTCTACTTACCAAAGGTAAACCACACTTCTCCTTATAGGCCTCCCATTTCGGAGAAGTGACCTTCCTTACGGCCTCTCATTTCGGAGAAGTGACCTTCCTTGTGAGCCTCCCATTTCGAATAGGATTTTCACAATTTATCATATCACATCAAAGTTGTAACTATACCTTACAGGCTTCCCATTTCGGTGAGGGGTACCATATACATACACCTATACTAGCACATAGTTTAAGAAAATGGAGAGGACCCTTGGGGATAACCGTGACACCCCCAATCTGTCAGTGCTAATTCTTCATCCTATAAGAATACATATACATATACATGATTTCAAAATATATGAAAGTCATTTCAAAACCTTTCAATGCATACTTGGGTTTAAAAGCCAAACAACATTCATAATAATTCATACTTGAACTCAAATGCCAAATCATGATTCACAGCATACTTCTCTTGCATATGAGTAGCTCATTCACATATATTGGAATGGTGCAAGCACCCAAAATGCTCAAAGAGCTATATCATAGACGTTTATGTGATCACATTCTTGTCATAACCATAATCTTATCAAAATCATATACTTAAACATAATTGGGCTTAACCCGCTTTGTAATATTCATAAACTCCAATGTACATGAATGCATATGCTATGAATGATGTGAGAATAGCATAAGTAATTGAGATTTAATCTAAAATCAACAATATAATAGAAAATTAAAGTATGTCCATAATTAAATCCATATTTTAATCATAATATAGATCACCCACGCTTAGTTCAATCTTTAAAGGGACAATTTATAATCAAATCTTCATAATAGTCCTATACCTCAACATATTATGGCTTAAATCAACTTAAAAACATCAAATACGCATAGCCCATACTTCAATTGAATTTAATATTCAATAATATTCAAAACCAATATTTTGAGTAAGCAAAATTCCATGAAATTCAAGTAAAAGGAGTTTGGGTCTTCTTGGTTGAAAGGGACCAAGAATCAATCGCACATACCTTAGCCAATGAAGAAGATTCAAGAAGAAATTTGAATAAGAATGAGCCTTCCCTTGATTCCCAATCTTAGATTCAGAAGAGCCCTTCGAGAGAGAGTTCTTAAAAGTGACTTGAGAGAATTCTTATAGGTCATTTGAAAGTCTTTAGGTAGCATAGAAAGTCACAAAAGACCGGATAAACCATACTTACAAAATGGTGTTAATGAAATGAGTAAAAAAATTGAAGTTAAAGTCACAAGGAGGGTGGTACGATCTGTGATAGGTCATATGGACCGTATACATGGTCCGTGACCCGACACTTAGAAAAATTCTTCCTGACAAAGGTTTGAAACAGTAATCCCATACTTAGAAAAAATCAAAATAGG
The DNA here is from genome assembly GCA_029948455.1 of Solanum rostratum. Classification (NCBI taxonomy): domain Eukaryota; kingdom Viridiplantae; phylum Streptophyta; class Magnoliopsida; order Solanales; family Solanaceae; genus Solanum; species Solanum rostratum. Next base: position 40,978,297 of record CM057055.1, read on the forward strand.
CACCCATACGGAGAGTGGTACAGACCGTACCAAGCCACACGGTCTGTGTGCCTCCTCCATCCCACTCCACTTAGAAAACAATTCTCCACGATGAAGTTTCGAGACGGTGATCCAATGCTGAGAGGATTTTCACTTCGGAACTCATACGGAAGGGCCTCACGGACCGTGAGCCGGTCCGTGAGAGGGGGCCGTACCACATGCCTTAGGCTCAAAACTGTGGAGTCTCAAGCCCAAGTCTACCATACGGTCTGTATGGTCTCACGCGGCCTATGTGGCATCGAAGTATGGTATGCTTTGGTCCTAAACTTCATCTTAAGGCCCTCACACCCCACACAAGGTCATGAGCCACATCAAAGAGTCTCCATATGGTCCATAAAGCACCATACGGACCATGAAGGCTTCCATGAAGTATCACCTTGGTCCAAAACTTTTCGAAACCAAATTTCTGAGTTCCATTGAACTCGTACAAAGTCCAAGTCCTTACAATCATCAAGGTTAGTAAGTCTTAATACACGGTGGAAAGCATGACATAAGACATGAGAAAGTAAGATGATTCCTAGAATGCTATCGTAGCCTCCCACTCATAGGCATAGTGCATTTCACACCCATGAATAGGACTCTACTCGATGCGGCATGTTGGAATCCGAGAAATATTTAAAAAGCTAGTGCTCTGATACCAAGCTTGTCACAACTAGGACCTAGGGTCTAAGGAGTGAAATGAAGAATGGGAACTCAAGGGTCCCTAAACAAGCTTTAAAGTATACATATTCACATCATCGGTTCAAAAACATATAATAAAGTAATAAACACATAGTTCTAAAAGACGGGAAAGTAGGACTCACGCTATGGAGATTTTATAGGAGTGATTAGCATGATCCACATAGCACATAACATATAATAACTACGGGCGGGTAAGTATGACTTACGCTATGTGGATAGATTGGTACGTATGACTTTCCACATTTCCACATCACATCATAAACAAAACATCATAATATCCATATTCAATAGATAGCCATAACCATAATTTCCAAATAGCAAACATAGCATAAATTCGTACAAGAGTTTACATGTTGTCTAACAATGCCCTTACATCATAGAATAGGACGGGGACCAAGAAACCTCCCGGGGTCACCCTCAAAGTATTATAACATAAACAGAATCAACAAATAGGTAGATAGAGTACACCACAACAACTTTTACAATTTGAACTAGCCATCTAAAGGTAGATGAATATAGTCTCCGGTCCCTACATGGTTAGATCATGTAGGCAAAAAGTAAGTGTTAGTACATTTGAATGTACTAAGTATGCGGGCATGCAACACATATGAACTCATTAAACCTACATTCAATGTTAGATGAAGAGGGCACATATGTAGAAAGAAGTATATAAGAAAAGAAGAGTAATATATCAATATGCCATGAAATCCATGATGCATGCAATATCATAATACTCCAACATAGAGGGGATGAGACCTCAACCAACATAAAAGACGAAGCGAGCTATTACATGGAATTTTGATGTCTTCCCAACATCGAATAAGAGGTGATCTACTTGGCAAAGGTAGACCATACTTCTCCTTACGGACCTCACATTTTGGAGAAGTAACCTTTCTTACGAGCCTTCCATTTTAGATAGGATTTTCATTCATATCATATCAAAGTTTTAACCAATCTCATTTCTCAAATAGAATAATTTTGTCATCACTTCTTCAAAAAAAACCCTAGATACCATCTTTTCGATGTTTTGTAAGTTTGACGATTGTAATGGCTACTGGAATGGTAAGCCAGGCCTTGTGTGGTTTTTGTCTGAGCAATAATAATATGAAGCTAGTAAAAACTATACATCATTATTCAAAGAGTCAGTTTCTGAGATAGCAAATCCAATTCCCATGAGACCAATTACGTATTTACATGGAGAATTGAGGATTTGGGAGGAATCAGAAGTTATCCGGATGATACACAAAGAGAACCTCCAATATGCAGTTATTGCTAAATTTTCGTATGGCATGCCTAAGATTATGGAGCTACGAAAAATTATACCAACCCAATGTAAGCTTAAAGGGGAATGTAATATAGTAGTTTTGGGTATGTGACATGTGTTATTTCGTGCATCAAATACAGAGGACTATGTGAAGCTTTTGTCCAGATATATCATCTATTTATCATTTAAACGATGGACATATCCCATGAGAAAATGTAAATGGGACCCAATGTCTGATCCAGTGGAAGAAACCTCATCAACAATTGCATGGATTTATTTTCCATCATTGCCTCTGATTTTTCTTTTGTGAAAGAAGCTAGTTTTTCATTGGTGGCAGCGATGGGTAAGCCCTTACAAATGGATATAGCTACAAGAAATCAGACGAGGCCCATTTGTGCTTGAGTTAAGGTAGAAGTTAATCTTTTGGGTGATTACCCTAAGAGGATTAATATTAGGGTGAGGAAGGCATCGAAAGATATTGCCAAAAAGTGGATTGATATTAAGTATGATTACATGCCTAAGTATTGTTTAAATTATAAGTTACAAGGACATGATAAACAAGGTTGTTATGCATTGCATCCAGAATTATATAAGACAAAGGTAGTGGAGAAGGAAAATATTAGTAAGAAGTGCAATGATCATGTACCATAAGAAAAGGAAGGTAGCACGATTGACAAAGAAGATGATTCTAAGAAGTTTCAAAACCAGAAGAATATAAGAGTTACTGGAGGAAGCATACAACAGGTACAGAAGACACAAGTTTAGAAGCCTTTGGATAAGAACAAGTTAATGATAGAAAATGAATTTGAAGCTCTAAATAGTTTGAGGGGACAATCAGGAGTTAACAATGGAAAAAGAAAAAATACCCACAAAACAATGGGTGGAGGAAACTTGAAAGGAGCAGGGACAGCAAAAGGAATTGAACAAGCAACATGGTAAAAGTTACAATGTGGCAGGGGATTCTTTAAAAGATAAGAGTAGTACTGACATTGTGGTATGGTATGAAGAAGTCGTGAAGGATGCAGAACAGTCTAATTTGGGTGCTAAAGATAATCGGGAGCATGAGGACAATATTGTATCTGAAATTGAAGAATTCACTCCAATCCAGAAGCAAAGAATTCAATAAGATATGGAGGCTGAAGATTTGGAGATGAATATATAAAGCGTCGGAAGCGCAGGAGATTTATCACCAAGAAAAATAAAAGATCTAAAGGGTGGGTATAAGAAGATTCGTGTAGGACAATCGTTATTGCCACTTTAGGTTAAAACAAGGAGTAAGGAATAAGTGGATAATCCTTCACAATGATAAAGAATATTTTGTTCTGGAATATTAGGTCAGTCAGCTCACAAAAATCTTTCGATAGGGTGATTGATTTAGATAAGGAAGAACATTTTATTTTCATTGCTCTTATGGAGCCTTTTCATGACCCAAGTGAAATTCACAGTTATAGTAGAAAGTTGCATATGCAAAATGCTTATGCGAATACATCACAAAAATATGGCTTTTCTAAGAGAATGGTTCGAATAGGAATGTAATTCAAGATCGACATCAATAGGTTACTGTTAGATTGACAAAAGGGGAGTATCGGTTAACATCACTGTTGTATATGCTAGATGTTAAGCCCAAGAATGTTTAGAATTATGGGATGACCTTGAATATATTGGGGGAAGTTTTAATGCACCATGGATGGTTGCTGGAGACTTCAATGTCATCTTAAGCAAAGACGAGAAGTTGGAGGATTGCCTTTTACTCACGATGAAGCCGGTGATTTCTCACACTGTATTAATAATTGTGGGTTGGTAGAATTACAATCAGCAAGGAGTAAGTTTACATGGTGGAATGAAAGGATTAATCGGAGTGTATATTCAAAAAATTTGGTAGGGTGGTGGTTAATAAAGAATTTTTAGATATTTGTCCTAGTTCCAAAGTTTTTCATTTGATTAGACAAGGGTCTAACCATGAACCTTTATCTGTGTAGTGTAACACTGAGGAGGATAATTATGTAAAGCCCTTTAAATTTCTAAAATTTTGGGTTAAACATTCTTAATTTTTGAAAGTTTTGAAAGCTGCATAGAAAATTGATTTTTTGGGGAATCTTTTTACGGAATTCCTTGCTAAACTTAAGAATGTAAAGCAAGCTTTATCTGAATGGAGTTGGAAGACGTATGAAAATTTTTTCGAGAAAGTGGCTACACTAGAGGGTTTGATAAGTGTAAGGGAAAGTCAGTTTGAGCTAAATCCATCTCAGAAAAATAGGCAAGAATTGAAGAAAGTTGAGGCTGATTCGATAAGATATTGGACTATTGAGGAAGAATGTTGGAGACAAAAGTCAGGCTTAAAATGTTCAAAGATGGGGATAGGAATACAAAAAAAATCCACTCATTAGTAAAAGGGAATAGAAAGAAGTTCTATATCAGTGTGATCACTGATAGAAATGGAGAGGTTGTTACATCACAGGATCAAATTGGGGCAACTGCTGTAAATTTCTTTCATGAACAATTCATATCTATGGAAGTTAGAGAATGATCAGATTTAACGGACAATATTCCACTTATCATCATAAAGAAGGATAATGATCTTATGAATTTGGAACCTACATTGGAAGAAGTGAGGAATGTTGTTAATGATTTAAATGGAGATAGTATAAGCGGCCCGGATGGATTTTCAGGTACTTTATTTCAACACAATTGGGAGGTCTTTGGTGAGTAATTCTATAAGCTTTAGGTAGTTATATCAATAAAGTAGTTTTCAGATTGCTTCATGATAGAATTATGAGGGCTATTCCCAAGATGATTTCTCCGAATCAAACTGGCTCTATAAAAGGAAGGAGCATTACTGAAAATGTAATATTGGCTCAAGATATCATGAGTGATATTAGGTTGAGGAACAAATGGTACAATGTGGTAGTGAAGTTAGATATGGTAAAAGCTTATGATAGAGTATCACGGTTTTTTCAGATTAAGGTGATGAGGAAGTTTGGCTTCTCTGCATAAATAATTGATATTATATGGAGATTATTATCTTATATTTGGTACTCTGTTCTCATTAATGGTCAAGCATATGGTTTTTTTTTCAGTCATCCAGGGGTTTAAAACAAGGAGATCCTTTGTCACTTATTTTATTTATTATTGCCTGAAGTGTTATCAAGGGGACCTAATAGTTTGAATGAGCAGCAAAATTTCAAGGGATTTGGTATGCCAAAGTGGAATCGAGAGATTAATTACTTGGCCTGCGCTTATGATACTATTTTATTTTGTTTGGGAGAGAAAAACAAATCCGTAAGAATGATGATGGCGGTTTTGGGAAGGTATAAACAATGTCAGGACAATTGATTAATAGGAGTAAATGTTTCTTTTATATTCATGAAAACACTACTTTATCAGTGTCTCAGAAATTAAGGAGGTGGAAAGAGATTAATCAAGGAAATTTCCTTTTTATTTATTTAGGATGTCCTATGTTCTAGGGCAGGAAAATGATTGCTTGTTGTGAAGAAATTATAGCAAAATTGAGTAGAAGAATTATGCGGTAGCAAAATAAAATTTTATCTTTTGGGGGAAGATATATTTTAATTGCCAATGTGTTACAATCTATGCCGGTGTACTTATTATCTGCTATTAATCCACCTAAGGGTGTTATTAATAGGATTCACCAGTAAATGGCAAAAATATTCTGGGGCAAAACTGGAGATGTGAAGGCAAAACATTGGGTCGCGCGGAAAGTTACGTGCTAATTTGTCAAAGAAGGTGGAATTGGGCTCAGATCTTTGTTTGATGTGGCAAACGTTTTATGTGCTAATCTATGGTGGAATTTTAGAGTGGGGACAAATTCAATAAGGGGAACATTCATGTGGAATAAATATTGTAAGAAGGAACATCCTGTGATGGAAATAGGGAGAGGAGAATCACATGTCTGGAAGAAGTTAGTTGAATCAAGGAAGAGGTGGAGCATCCGATTTGGTTTCAAAATAAAGTTGGATCTTGTAGTTTTTGATAGGATAACTGAACTCAACAAGGGACTCTATACTACACTAAAGAAAGAGGTGAAGTATGTTCTAGTTCGGAAGTTAAGGATTTCATTGTAGAAAATAGGTGGAATTCTAATAAGTTGGAGGAGTTTATTTATGAGGAAATGGTATCCCATATTTTAGAAAATTTTAATCCTGAATTAACTGAGGAAAGAGATAACACATGGTGGATGGGGAATGCAAGTGGTGTTTTCTTAGTCAAATTAGCTTATTCATGTATCAGGAAAAAGAGTGAGGAATGGGACTGGCTCTCTAATGATTGGGTTAAAGGTTTACCTTTTACGATCAGTTTCTTTTATGGAGGTTGTGGAAAAAGAGAATTGCCACCGATGATAATCTACAAAGAATGAGAATGAATCTGGTATGAGGATGTTATTGTTGTGACGAACATCAACAGGAAACTATGGAACATTTATTTCTAACAGTTTTCATAGCACAAAAATTATAGAGGCATTTTTGTTGACTGTGAAGGATTAAAGGTGATTGGAACACACCTTGAACAGATGGTGATTCAATGGTGGTAAGCAAAAGGGCTTACAAAATTAAGGACTATTTATAGAATTGTGCCAATAGTGATCATTTGGGAGATCAAGAAGAGAAGAAATGCTAGAAGACATGATAAGGATGTAAGTTTGATGAAAATGATTAATCAGTGTGTGAACTGTTAGCCATTTCATAAAACTTACTTATCCTTGGGTACAATGTCCTACACTTTGGGAGGGGATGGTACAATATTTCTAGTCATACAAGCCCAAGTTGTATATGCAGAATGTAATATGGAGGATGCCTGAGATTGGACAGGTCAAATGTTATTATGATGGAGAAGCTAATGTCAATCTAGGGAAGGGATCCTCAGCTTTCTGTGTTAGAAATTCTAATGGTGAGTGGATTTAGGGAGAAGTTCAAAGGTTTGGCATTACTACTAATACAAAGATAGAGGCAATAGCAGCTTTGATGTGCCTTAGACATTGTGTAGAGGCTAAGTATACCAACATTATTTTAGAGACTGATTCTCTAAGTTTGAAATGTTTCCTGAATAAGGAACGGAAAATCCCATGGAATTGGTTAATGTTATAACTTAGGCAACTAGAATAATGGAGAAGCTTCACATTTCTGTTCAACATGTGTATAGAGAGGGTAATTTGTTGGTAGATACTTTAGCAGCTAGTGTGTTCACGGATGAAGGTAGGGGTAGCTACAGCCATTTTAATTAGTTACCTAGTCAGTGTAGGAGACAGCTAAATATTGACAAAAATGCAATTGGGATGTCTACGTATTAAAATTAGGAAAATCACTAGGTCAACAATAACATCAGATCAAATCATCAGATTGACATGCAAGAAATTCAGCATACTGATTCAGCAAAATATACATGCACAACCCAGAATATACATTGTTTGAGCCATTATAGGACCAAATTGTGTACAGACTAACCTTACAAGCTACAACAAAAGTAGATACAAAATAGGATTTTTGTACATCATGATAGAGGTCAGTCAGACAATGCAAAAATCAAAGCGCACCAATGTGGCTAAGGTCATGAAGGAAGAGGGTCATGGTCATCCATATCTACAACCTTGTTGTCACTGCCAAAGGAACAAAGCATTGGTTAGTCTCTTCGATAATTCAAAGAGAATAACTTCGGATTCTTACCTTATTCTGATAAAATCGGTTACATAAGATTGGGGAAAAGAATGTACATGGATAGCAGTGGACCTTCCATCTGAAAATAGTAGATTGGGTGAGTTGTTAAATGAGCTAAGAAATGGGTAAGTTGAAGAAGAAAGCACTTACTTTTTGGGATTTGCTGACAAATCAAAATCAGGACGTTGGTGGGAGATCGAAAGCCACTCCAATGAAGAAAGAGGACAACCATGGTTTTCCAGAAGATGGAGAGAATTTTCGGAAGTTTCTCTAACAAGGAACGTGAGAAAAGTGAAGAATCTAGAAAGTTGCAGTCAGAGATATTTTAGTTTTATGGTGGTGGGTTGGGTTTTTTCTAAGACATTTTTTAGATAGGCTTTCTGTTTTTGTTTTATTTATTTGTTCCTCATAGACTAGTCTTTTATGAATAAAATGAGCTCTTGAGCTTACAATTTAATTAAAAAAAGGTTTAATCATATATTACGGGCCTCCCATTTTGGTAAGAGTTACCATAAACAAAAACCTATGGTGGCACATAGTTATGGAACTTGAGTACTGGACCCTTGGAGATAGCCCCCTTCCCACAAGTCCGCTCAATGCTAAGTCATCATCCCACAAGAATACATATTCGTTTACATGCTTTCAAAGGGACACAAGTCATTTCAAATCATTTAAATGCATACTTAGGTTTAAAACCCAAACATTCTTAATAATCATTCATACTTGTGCGCAAAAGCCAAATCATACTTCAAATCAAGCCTTGATGCATAGGAATTGTTTATTCACATATCTCAAAGTAGGGTAAATGCCCGGAGTTGCTCAAAAAGCCATATCATAGACATTTACGTGATCACGTTCTTGTCATAACTATATTCTCATCAAAATCGTATTCATAAACATAATTGGGTCATAGCCCATTCATAATCTTCATAAAACCAATGTTCATATATGCATATACCATGAATGATGTGAGAATAGCATGGACAATAGAGATTAAAACTTAAATCAACAAATACAATATGAAATTCAAGTAAATTCACATTCAAATCACAATTTCAATTACCCTTGCTTAAATCAAACTTTAAAGGGGACATGCATATTTAAATCTTTATAACATCAGTGCAATCCTTCATATTAGGACTTAAAATTCATTAAAAATAACAATTAAACATAGCTCATATCTCAATAGAATCAAATAACCAATAATCTAAAAGACCTATGTTGAAAGTATGCTCAATTTTATAAAATCAAGTGTAAAAGAGTTTGGGGTCTTCATGGTTGAAAGGGACCATGAATCAATCCTACATACCTTAGCTAATAAGAAGAATCAAGAAGAAATTAATACAATAAGAAGACTTACATAAGCTCCAAGCTAATCTCCAATGGCTCACCTGAGAGAATTCTTTAGATGAGAGAGTTTGAATAACTCTAAGTGTATGAATTGAATTTGAATAAAGATAGAAGAGTATAGGTCTTTTTAGAGGCTTAGGATAGGTTAGAAAGTCATAAACTACCCTTAGATATAGTCAAAATTACAAGAAATCCATTAATGAAAAGGGTGTCAAAAATTTTCCAAGGGGCCCTCATGGATCGTGTAGTGTCACACGAAGTGTATGGCTATTCATGTGACTTCACTTACGAAAAATCTTTACTGGTAAAGTTCCAACCCGTGTAGTGCCAAGACCCCTGAGAGGGTTCATATGTGAAGTGCCTTAGCCAAAAATGTGGCTTTCAAGGCCAAGACTCATCTCACGAGTCACCACACAGTGTGAAGTGTCACACAAGTCATGTGATGCTCAGTTAAGAATGCCTTGGTCATGAACTCCAACTTTAATCCAAGCATTCTAGACACGGCCAAGGGCCACCTCAAGCTCCTTCACACGGCCAGTGAAGCTTCACACGACCCATGGAGGTGACTTTGTGGTTTCACCTTGGTGAAAAATCATCCGGAACAAAATTCCCATGTACCGTGAAGGCCTTACAAAGTTCGGGTCCTTACGGTAATTCGATCAGCAGTACATGGGAGAGGTTTAGAAAGTGCTTGATGAGTGTCCCTGATCACAAGATCGGTAATGACGCCTTGGTGGAAATCTCCTACCAAGCCTTAGATGAAAATAGCTTAGCTATCGCTGACACTATCACGGAAGGCTCATTTTTAGATTGTCCATTTCTTGTTATAGCTAAGAGGTTGGAGAAGGTGGTCAAGTTAAACCGTGCATGGGGAAGAGAGACAAGTTGACAACCAAGAGCTCTTTCTTAGTTAGTACTAATTTTGAGCAAGCATGGATAAACGAGGAGATGATGCAAGAGCTGGCTCGGATTACCACTAATGTGGGGTTGTTGATGAAGCAAAGCCAGGAGTGTGTGAATGCAATAAATCATCATCCTTTACGAGGAGCCATGTTTGAGAAGCCCTACTATGAGGAGGACACTTGTTTTATCACTAATTAGATGGGGGGTTTAGGACCATTAGCTAAGTGTTTAATCAGTACTATTGGCCTTAAGGTCAACGAAATCAATGTCAGGACTTCGATAAAGACGTCACTTTCAGAGTCAACAACTGAGATAGATACTATGACAGGAAAAAAGGACAGGACAGAGATGTTGATTAGGGACATAGAGACGGTTACAAAAATAGTATGTATGTGCCATCACATAATGGAGACTCTGGAGCTGGTAGCTCGTGAATCGAGGAGAAGTTCAACAGACTGTTGAAGAAGGCTGATGCTCAGGATAAGACCTTAAATGGGATGAAATCTTGCATCTCAGATATTAATTAGAAAATCAAGTGTCATTCTATTGCTATTAAGTAGTTGGAGCAACAGTTTAGTTGAATGTCGACTCAGTTGAACAAGCGTTAGAGAGGTGCATTGCGTAGTAACATAGTGTAAAATTCAAAAAATGAGGGAAAATATAAGGCAATGATGACATGCGGTGGAAAGTAGACCATTCATCCATCGATATCAGTAGATAATGACGAGGTTTGTAGGGAGATGGTTAATAGCGAGGATGCAAAGATCGGAGATGCTAACGCCAAGTATGGGGTGAGCAGTGAGGTAGTGACGCCACAAAAATTGAAGCCAATACCAAGACCTCCCCTACATTTCCCTCAGAGACTCAAAAAGAAGGTGGAGGAAGGTACGTTTTAGCACTTCATCTCCATGTTGAAGCAGCTTTCAATCCACATCCCTCTCGTTGAGGCATTGGAGAAAATACCCGAGTACTCAAAATTCATGAGGGACTTGGTGACAAAAAAGAGGATTGTGAACCAAGAGCTCTCTCAAGAGCTTCAACATTGCAATGCAAAAAAAAAAACATCCTAGAGCATTCACCATAACCTGCACTATTGGAGATGTGGAATTTGCAAAGACATCGTGTGACTTAGGCAGCAACATTAATTTAATGCCTCTTAAAATATTCACGAAGTTAGGCTTGGGAGCCCCTATTCCAACAAACATGTGGTTGTTGATGGCTGACAAGACCGTGAAGAAACCTGTGGGGATATTGTATGACGTTCTCGTCAATCATCCTGGGAAGGCTTTTCCTAACCACTGGTAGACATGGAGTCAGGCTAACTCAAGTTTTGATTGAATGATGAAGAAGTTATCTTCAATATCTGTCAGTCTATGAAGAGGCCCGATGATCAGAAAATGGAAGTCTAGATTCTTAGTTATGTTTGAGTACCCAAGTTGTCTAATTCATGCAACGACACTAAATTAGGCACTGCTTGGGAGGCAACCTGAGATGGAGACTGGCGCTTAGGCACCCAGGTATGTTCCTTTTGACCCCTATGCTTTGATTTAGTTATATTTTATTTCATTGAGGACAATGCAAACCTTTTTGATGGGGTGTGGGTAGTTATAGGCCTTGGTGAAGTCTGAATAACCATAGCCCATAACTATCCCAAATTTTAAGTCCAAAGGGTTTTCTTGTGTGTTCTTTCCCTAAGGATATTTATTTTTTGTTGAATCAACATGTTTAGGCTGTGTAAGTAGTATTAGTAATATATTGTACTAAAGTCGGTGACATATTTTAGTTTTTTGAAAATATGATACCCATAAGAATTTTTATGTTATGTAGTTTTGATAACAACTGTATGAAATCAGTGATTGACAATGCTGATAAGTTGAGGTTTAATTGTGATGAAAAACATGATCTGAGAGTCTTTGTTGATAATGTAATCAGTGCCAAGTGTGTGTGAGCATTTTTGCAAAATTCTTATGTTGTGTTTTAGTTCAGAACTTTCCCTATTACCCTGACTAGGACTACAAGTTTGTTAGTTAGGAAAGGATCTTAGACCGTTGTTCATATTAGCCTACTTAGCCTAAATAACCAACCAAATTCTTAATGTATCCCTTGGTTCTAATATTTGAGCTTACATATACCTTTTTCTTTGTAAACACCTAAGCAATTGAGCCTTTTTGAATGTGAGATCCTGAATTTGACCTTGGTAACTAAACGTTACTGTGGTTCATTGGTTGGATATTTGTGCACCTCAACTCAGACCGAAAGCCTAAGTTGAGGGTGGCTGGTGTAAGGAAAATCACACAAAATGGGCTGGAAGCTAGTGATACATAAAAAGGGGAAAATGTGCTATGAGTGCAAGGAAAATGAATATATGCCTAAATAATGAGTTAAAAAGAAAAAGAATGTGAAAATAAAATGAAATGAGCTCAAAAGTTTGAGTGAGGCCCTTAGAAAGGTTTGAAATAGGAGAAAGGAAGAATGAGTTGAAAATAACAGTGTTGGTAAGGCAAACTAGTATAACACAGTGTCAAGGAGGGCCATTAGTCACTATGTTCCTAGAATATCATACCAAAGCCCCCTAAGACTATGTTACAAGTCAAGATATTCCTATAGTGATCCTAGTCCAAGTAGTCAAAGGTTATAGTCGTGAGGGGCAAGCATATGGTATTGAGTGCAGTAATTGAATATCTATTGAGAGAGTGAGTGATTTTGTCAGTCCCAAGCATTAAATCTTAAAATATTATCATGAGTGAGATATGGGACTTCTTTTTGTAAGGACACTTAAGTTACAAAGTTGATTCTAGGCTATTTCAGAGATTGTGCCTTATCTATAGTGACCTTGCTTGTCATAGTTGCACTGTCACATATATTGATCTACATTAGTTTATTTGATGACTATTTGATATGCACTGATGAATTAGTTTGGGTATTTGTGATTGATTTAGAGGTGATGTATGATATTAGATTGAGATATGTGTGCTGCTATACTACTTATGTAGATTGAGTCCATCTCTTGAGGACAAGCAACAATTTTAAGTTAAGAGTATTGATGTGCTGCCAAAGTACGACACTTTTCATGCTTTAAACTTGGAATTTTGTGTGTTCTCAAAGCGATGTTAGGGTGTTTGATATATTTTTATATTTATTTTGTAGAATTATAGGATTCAGTGTAATTTTGGGCAAAGTTATGTAGAATTACAGTTTTTGAGGATTTATGGGATACTCTACGGGCTATGGTTCAATCCACGAGCCGTAGAGAGGACACGTGAGTTAAATTCAGTAAAGGGCCATGTTTCATATGTTGCATCCACAAACTGTTAGACAAGTCATAGATTTCCTCACGAGTCATAGATCAGGGTCATGCCTGGAAGATTAGATTTTAAAGATTTTCTGAAAAAGCTGTCAGATGAAACCCTCCATGGGTCGTAAGTCAAAAGACAAACCATAAGAAGGTCTCATGGAATTGAAGTCAGTTTTTGGAAATTGCAGAGTACGAAGCCCAGGTACAGGCCGTAGTTTCTTATATGGCCTGTAACCTAGTCCGTAAAAGCTGTCGAATCCAATTTTCTGATTTCATTTTGGATTTGCATTTTACTTATTATAAATAGGTTTTTTAGGTCTTTTAGCAAAGAGACGCACGATAGAGGACATAAAGACTTTGGAGAACTCATATTTTCTGATTCTTACATTGAAATTATTACGTTGTGATTTCTTGTGGAGAACTTTGGATTTCTTGTTCTTAATTTTATCATTATAAGTGTTTAATTATGCTATTCCATAACATGATTCTTTCATCTACAATGATTATGCATAGCTAATTCCACAACTAGGGTTGTGGGGACCACGAAGAGCTAACAAGGTAAAATCAAATAATCTGTAATTCATGGAAAGTGTGCATGCATGTATTAATTAATTCTCTTCATTGTGAATGCTTTTTAACGGTGGCAAACATTATAACCACCTAATTCTTACTGACTGAATCAAGGTAGTAATGAATAGGAAAAGATATTAATCAATTGGATTCGATATGATCCCTCTCATCTAATCAACCAAACTGGATCAAGGGGCAGTTGTACTGGAACAAAAGGTAAGGGTTAGTAATGTCACATTTCGGGGATGGATTAAATCACATAGTGACATTTACCTCTCAACAGGATCAAAGGGTTTGGTAAACTTAACTTACCAATTCTGTATGCTACACACTAGAAAATATCATGATTATCTGATGATACAAAGTTAGGAGTTCTTGGGGAACACAATACCCTAGTTACTTCGGTCACTGATTTCACAACACTTGCTTCTAGTTTAGGTTTTCTTACTGTAATTACATAATTCCCCCTTTTTGGAAAATAAGTAGGTAATTCATACGACTTGCTCGTAATTACTCCAGGCTAGACCATATTCCCTGTGGAATCGACCCTAACCTCAGTTAGATTATATATTTTGACAACGACCACTAATACCTTCGAAAAGATGGTGTAATTTGGTGAAATCACTGCCGAACTACAATCTTGCACTCAGAAAAGTCCCAATATAATATAACATACATTTCACAATAAAAAAGATATACTCCTCACCTAGTGGAATATCTCCATACTTACATGTATAAATATGTCCAAGAGTTATTCAAGTCAATGACACAATAAGTATATAATCTCAAATTCAATAAAATGATAATATCAGACAGATATGATAGGAGATATAGTAGATGCCATAAAATGTAAATAATGCAATGCCACCGAATCATGATGTATGTCTGTTCTACTGCCACGACCCGTACCTAGGGTCTAGGAGTGTCATGGCGAATGGGAACCCAAGAGTCCCCAAACAAGCCTCAAAGTATCCATATTCACATCATTAGTTCGGAGCATATACGAATAGTAAACACATAGCTCCAAGGGACGGGAAAGTAGGACTCATTCTATAGGGATGTCATAGGGAAAGGGATTAACACAGATCCACATAATACGTAGCACATAAAGACTAAGGGGAAGGTATGTATGACTCACTCTATAGGACAATTCAAGACTTAGAATCTTTCACATCATAACATATAAACACATCATAATATTTATAGCCAATCCACGTAACGATATCCAATAAATATCGATATCCATAAACATAATCTCGAAATACAACACTTAGCATATAAACGTAAAAAAGTTTACAAGATGTCCAACAATGCCTCTACTCATAAGATAGGATGGGGGCCAAGACATGTCACAGGCTCACCCTCAAAGTAAATAGCAAAATGGAAGCAACATAAGGTATATAGGTTGTGGCTTGTCCTTGGAAGATAGGAATCACCACAACACTTTCTCAAATCCGATCTAGCCATCAAACGGTGGATGAAGGTAGTCTCCGGTCCCTACATAGTTAGATTATGTAGGCAAAAGTATGCATTAGTACGTTTGAATGTACTAAGTATGAGGGCATACTAGCATATGACTTATCAAACCTACATTCAACGTTAGATGACAAGGGCACATAATATAAAAAGAGATATATATCAAAAGAAGAGTAGTATAACAATATGCCATGAAATCCATGATGTATGAAATGCCACAATGCTTATATATAGTGGAGATGGGACCATAACTGATATCTCAAACTCGTGCGAGCTATTACATGAATTTGCCCAATGTTGACCTCCCATCTGATGAGAGAATATTACTTGCAAAAGGTAATCTACACCACACCTTACGACCAAATCATTTCGGTGTGATGGCCACCTTCCTTATGAACCTGTCATTACGGAAGGATTTTCATTTCATTTCATATCATATCATATCAATGTGTAACCATTCCTTATGACCTGGTCATTTTAGTAATGGCTACAAATATACCTATGCTATCACATAATTCAAGAAAAAGGAGAGGACCCTTGGGGATAGTCCTAATGTCCCCACTCCGTTGTTGCTAAGTCGAACATCCTGTGAGAATACTTATACATATACATGTTTTCAAAAGAGGCAATAGTCATTTCAAATCAATTCAATGCTCATTTAAGCTTAAAAACCAAACATTCTTCATAATCATACATACTTGGGCTAAAAAGCCAAATCATACTTTAATCCATAATTTTCGTGCATAGGAATAACTCATTTACTTAACAATATGGTGCAAGCAGACAATATGCTCAAAGAGCCAATAACAATAGACATTTATGTGATCACATTCTTGTCATAACCATAATCTTATCAAAATCATATACATAAACATAATTGGGCTTGACCCACTTCATAATCTTCATAAAATCCAATGCTCATGAATGCATATGTTATGAATGATATGAAATTAGCAGGGGTAATATACATTCAATCTAAAATCAACAATACAATATGAAATTGAAGTAAATTCATAATTAAATCTATATTTAAATCATAACATCGATCACCCATGCTTAATTAAAACTTTAAAGGGACAATACATAATTAAATCTTCATAATAATCATGTATTTCAACATGTTAGGGATTAAATAACAATAAAGTATAGCCCATACTTCAATTTAACTTAATAAGCAATAATATTCAAAACCCATATTTAATGTATGCAAAATTTCATGAAATTCAAGTAAAAAGGGTTTGGGTATTCTTGGTTGAAAGAGACCAAGAATCAATCCCACACACCTTAGATAATTGAGAAGATTCAAGAAGAAATTTGATGAAGAAAAGAGTCTTCCCTTGATTCCCAGGCTTAGTCATCACAAGAGTCTTTGAGAGAGTTGTTAAGAGTGAGTTGAAATAATTCTAAGTGTGAGAGTGAATTTGAATGAGGGGAATATAGTTTAGGTCATTTGAATGTCTTAAGATAGCATAGGAAGTCACAAAAGTACCTTAGAAGTAGTCATAATTACAAAAAAAAAAAACAATTAACAAGGCGGAATAAAATTTCTTGCTAGGGGGCCTATGAGAAGGTCTCACGGTTAGTACAAGGTCACACGTACCGTGAACCCTCCCATGAAGTAACACTTACAGCTTGTTTGGATGGTGGTTTTTCATGGTATGGTATGGTATGGTTACTAAGAGAACGACGTTTGTTTTGATTGTTCCATTAATTATATGGTATGGTTTGGTTTAGTTTCATGGTTCTGTAACCATGAAAACCCTCACTTTTTGAAACCACCAATTTGGTGGTATCCCATGGTTTCCTTATTTTTTTTTCAAGTATACCCTTAGTTAAATCTAAATAGTTCTAATTTATCCTTTATTCTTTATTAAACATTACCCTAATATATATATTGTTTTTGTATTACTTATTTTTTTTCGCATCAACTTTTGAAACTTTTTTTCGCCTCCCATTTTTTCTTTCACGTTTTAATCTATTTTTTGAGTTTTTTTTTTTAAAAAAAAGTTCTTACTCTTTTTATTTTCTTATGTTGTTTGTATGGTTTGGAGATATATTAGCTTGTATGTTTCCCTACTTGATTCTGTGTATTTATTTTTTTTAAAAAAAATATTAAAAAGATATTGATAAATTTAATATTTATACTAAGTAAAATTTATACTAACTAAGGACATTTTTGTAAATTTATAAGTTACGATACAATACCATACAGTCAAATCAAACAACAAATTATCATTAAACAGTAGCAACCCATACAGTCTATCCAAACATTGTATGGTATTGTACTGTACGATACCATACCATACCATACAGTACCATACATTATGAAACCATGACAAACCGCCATCCAAACAAGCTGTTAGTAAAATCACAGGAAACAATGCATAAATGGGCTTTACAAAATGGGCATAACTTTATGGATTGAACTCAGAATGAGGTGAAACCAGATGCGTTGGAAAGATATGTCAAAGAGCTTCAATTTGGTAGGTCGTGGGACACCTAGTTTATTTTGGGATAAGAGATATGACCATTTGAAGTTGAACCTTCTATTGGTTCTTGTGAAAAGCTTAGCCAAAGGGATTCCATACTTAAAAAATTGCACACCAACACCCATACGGAAGACTTCACGGTCGGTACCAAGGTATACGGACCATAGACTCCTCCAGGAAGCTCCACTCAGAAAATTCTTGTTAACAAAATTCTGAGACGGTAATCCAATACTTAGAAAATTTTCACTCTGACGTCCATATGGAGGGCCTCACGGACCGTGAAGGACTTATACTGTCCGTGAGAGGGCCCATGTGCGAAGTGCCTTGGCCAAAATGTGGACTTTCAAGGCCAAGGCTACCCATACGGTCCACCACACGGACTGTGTGAGGTCCATGTATTGTATGCCTTGGTCTCAAACTCCACATTAAGGCCTACACACCTCACACAAAGCCATGGGATACTTCAAGGCGCCTCCACATGGTTTGTTTACCTTCACAAAGACCGTGGAAGCTCCCTGAAGTGTTACCTTGGTCAAAAACTTTCCAGAACCAAATTTTCAAGCTCCATTATGGTCATACAAAGTCCGAGTCCTTACATATACGATACACATCCATCGTGCATCAGACTAGGACCATGGGGACACACAAGGGCGATGTATCCGTGAATATTGCTGACAATGACCTCGGCCAATGCTAAGCTATCCAAAAAAGACCTTGGACCCATTTGGAAATGACCTCGGACTCATTCAAAAATGACATTGAACCCAACATCAGCTGGCATATTACCTTGACTCACCAATAGAAACCTCGACTAACATCAATCGGTGGAGACCTTGTCCACCAACCCATTTGTTAAGTTACTTATCTCTCGGCCGTAGTCACGGGAAATATCAAATGCACAGATAATAGAGGATACAATATGGATGATTTTAATGATATCATAGTGTCAACATCATACAGATTTCAATATTGACAATGTATCAATATCTCAATATCATATCAATCGTATCACATTATAAGATCCCCCTCAACATCAATATTAAGCTATTCACAAGATCATATATATATATATATATATATATATATATGTTATGAATCCATGATTAATCCACAAGCCAATAAATCACAATATGAACAATCACTCAAATTAAATCTCATGATCAAAGCCTAAGATAATATAATTTTACCTAAAAGTACTCATTTACATGTACAAAGGAGCATACAAGGTTCAATCATACTTAACAAAAGGTTAAAATGTCACTTGCATTAGAAAAGTCTTGAATCACGTCAAATTCAAATCTTTCCCCTTTCTACAGTACTCTGAATCACCACAGTCTATTCAAATATAGCATCATAATCATATGACGAATCTAATGACACTAAAATCAATCCATTTGGAGAGAAAGGGGTAAAATGTTACAAAGATTTAATGCCAAAAAAGTTGTCGAAATCTGAAAATTAATACATGAAAATTGTTATATCGAAAAATGACTTCGGTTTCGAAAATTCGATTTAAAACTTAATTAATTTAAGTAAATCGAATCTTCAAAAATTTAGAGTCGCCACTTAATTTTTAAGGAAAAAATCAAGAAAACCAATTTAAAAATTATTTTTAAAAAGAATTAACAGAAAAATCCTTTTAAAAAATCCAAAGAAAGGGTTCGGGTTCATATTTCTATTTCGGGAAGGTTTTACGCACCCGAAATATCCGCTAACGTGCGGTTATCCGACGATTAAATAATTTTGACTAACTTTAAAAATATTAATTTATATCGTTAAATAGAAAAAAAAAGTTTAAGTAAATATTTAAAGATTAGGAAAATAGAACATTTAAAATCTTAATCACATTTTATTCAATTAATATTAATTTAGGTGAACTACTTAAAAATAATCAAGAAGACATAATATTAAAATCCAACCAAATTTTATTTAATTAATGGAATTAATGAATTAGACTAGGTGTCTAAAAGAAGAAAAATATTCATAAGTGGTTTTACGGAAAATACTTGAGGTCTTTTAAGGAAAAGTTCATAGAGTCAAATTCTTTAGAAGGTGATTTTGTCATCAAATATTCAAAGACATTAAAATAACATAAATGATCGACATTTGGGGAATTTTAATTAGATTAAAACATATAAGAATAATGTTAGAGTCAAAACATGTATCACAAAATAACATAAGGTAAATGGAATATAAAATAAAGAAAAGGGATTAAACTATTGGGCTAAAATGGCTTGGGCCTGCCTGACTCCCCTTCTTTTATTGCTGCTGATTGGGCCCTTGGCCCATTTTTTTTTGCTGCAAAGAATTAGGGGTTTTGGCCCTTTTATCCCTGGTATACACTAGCTGTATATACATTGTATATCAGTGTATATCGGCCTTCTCCGACTTCCGAAAAATTCGAGATCGCTCCTTAAGATCTGCTTAATCCTTCACGACACCGATAAATGCAAGGTGGGCGTCCCAAAAGACTCGGACAGATGCGTGAAAAATAAAAGAAATATGGATTAGGGAAAAATATCATAAATCACTATTCTACTCACATAAAGAAGACAAAAGGACATAATTTAATATGGGAGGAAATGGCAAAACATCTTAGAAGAAAACATTTTCCTACATATTACACAGTAGGTAAAAGGTAGTAAATTTGCATGGCAACTAAAAAAAACTCCCCCAAGTATGGTTGTGTTGTACATGTAAGAGCAACACCACCCACCACCCTCAACACATCTTGTTGAAAATTTAAAAAACATCACTTGATATGCAAATATTCGAATACAAAAATGGAGAAGAATTCCCATACTAAATATACATAACTCCTTCCAAAAATTATTCAAATTCACAACTCAATAACTTGAAACCAAAAATCAAGATATCCACCCATAATTCAAAACTAATAAAAATCAATACATAAAACTCATCAATTTGAAACTAAACAAGCATATAAACCCATTAACTTGCATCATTATCACCACCTTATTATATTCGAAATTCAAAGAGGCATTTCATCGAACACGTGAAAGGCATACCGTTTAAATCAAGATTTTAACAAATACATGATATATATACACACATAGATGCTGCAATACAAACAATATAACAAAACAAACTTCAAGTCATGCATATATACATTTATATATGAATATTTTCCTTACTCACAAATATTTCATGTTTCTTTAAAATGCTTTCATACAGTGTTAAAATGCAAACTTTGTACATTTACTAACTAAAATGATCTTGATTGTGCTTGTAACTTGTAAAATACATCCAGCCTGCGATTGAAAGACACATTCATTAAGGTGCTTTACTTCAAACTGTTATGATAAAGGACACTGTATTTGTCATTCTCAAAAGAGAAAAAAAAAGAAAAAGAAAGAAGAAGATCAAGGTTGCTGTATTTGCATATTCCAAGTGTATTGTCCTTTTTGCTGCTGCATAAAGCAAAATGGTTTCTTAATAGTTAAATTCTTAACCATGTAGAATCCAAAAATAATTTACTAGTTATCAGTTTTTATCAATGGTTCATTTAGTCCTTCCTCCTTAAGAAGTTCACTATTTGTTGTTTTTGTTTTTACATAAGATATCTCTCGGTCACGCCAACAGAAAAAATTTTGTTCTAGGCGCAAAGGAACAATACCACAGCATAACTAAACAACTCCTTAAGTTAAAGGAAACAGACATTGGCTAACAAAGAGAGGGTAACAGCCATTGAAACTTCCCAAACCTCTTTGTTGCTTCATTTTATAAAGACAACAATAGATTTCTTAAAAAAAGAGGCTAAATCGAGATTGAGAACGATTTAGCAACAATCAACAACACACTACAGTGTCAACTCGCCATAACGGAGCATTCACAGTTGAAAACAAATTCAGAACAATCATAAAGACTTCGATATAACTTCATCATCCCATTCAAACATCGTATATGAAATTCGAGACTAAGAATAACATCAGGTTATTACCTGTTTAGGAGCAGCGAACTGAGACTACGAGCTTGACAACGAACTCCGACATCACCCAAACTCGTTCACGACCCGACGACCCCAAGAAACTACACAGTTCCGAGCTCCCCTTAACAATGAATGAATGGGGATATTTCTTTTTCGGATCCCCCCCCCCTTTTACTGTGAGTAGAAATGGGGATTTTATAGCCCCAAAATTAGGTCCAAAATGGGGGGAAAACAAGGGGTAATTTTGGGATTTTGGTCAAAATTCATTTGAATTTCAAAAAAATGAACCAATAAGAGTGAAGGGGAGAGGGAGTATGTACGAATTTGTTAGAGGTGAACGTTGGGGTGTCGTTTTTCCGGTTTTGGCGTGGTTTTTTGCTGGGTTGTCTTGGTTCTCTGCTTTTTCGTTTTTGGTTTGGGAAGAAGACAAGAGAGAGGGGAGTTGGGTATGGGAGGGGTTATTTAGAAGGAATGGGCCGGGTAGGGAATTGGGCTAGGGGAAAAATGGGTTGAGTTTGGTTTTTAGGGATTGGGCTTAGGAATAAAGTCTTGGGTTTGAATTAAAATTAGGATTTGTAAAAAAAAATAAAATTAAGAAAATGGGTTAAAGGAAAAATTAAAAATTGACCACTTTAATTATAAATATTATCGATTTGAAATCAATTGATTAATTCGACCACGAGGTTAATTAATATAAATTAATTAAGGAGCTTTTGAATATTAACAACTTAAAAATAATTAAATTAACTACGGAATAATTAATCGTAAAATAATTAAAGTAAAGTAATTAAAGATAAAATCTATTTGAGAATCTTTTGAAAAATTAACGAAAATACTTGACTCTCTCTCTATATATATAATATGCAAATATTTGAAAGCATAATTAAAATTAAAAGCTTTAAATCTAAAAATCACATGAAAAATATTTTTTGCATTTTTTAAAGCTAATTATTTCAAATTGTTAAAATTAAAAGCTCGATGATTGATTTATACTGTGGAGGGTCAAAATTGGGTGTCAACAGCTGCCCCTTTCTTTGGATAGGGTCGATGAAAGAGACCATGAACAAAGAAATTTGACAAATCCAATTTTGACCGACCACTATTTCATCTCTTTAAAAGAAAGGTACGGACTTTGGAAAATTGTGGCTGGACCCTGGTCTCGGGTTTCCTACATATCTCAGATTACATGAGAATTCAAGCCACCTGTAGTTCAAAACGCTTGATTTTACGCATGATCTTGAAAAATTCAAAAGCTATCCAATATCGAATTATGGAGAAATTGGAATGCTTGGGATGAGATTTTGAGGGTAAATGTTAGAATACAGCCGAGTTTTCAAAGTTGAGCCCGCCTACATATCCTTGGACTTAGGAATCAGGCTGCTTGTAGTTCGACTCTATCGGTTGAAAAGGAAATCTCTTATTCGAGACAACCTCTGGTTCAGGAGGAGTGACAAACAAGTCGAATTATGAAAAAGAGACTTGCAACCTCTTAACCACTAATGTGGTGCACTTCACACCCATAATTAAGAACTACACGGACATAAGTTTCAAAAATCTTAGTACATTGTCACTCAGATTGGAAACGTTGCGTCCAGTGAGAGTTGAAATCACCTGGATGCGAAACTGAAGAGTACGGACTCAAAGAATAATACCCACATGCCTTCTGATAGGGGCGTGGTTGGATTGTGGTGGTAGTCGTTTCTCAGCTCGCGTCCAAAGAGTGTGACATTCCTCTTCAGACTATGTCCCAGTTCGCTGCTAAGAAAAAGTTCCACGTTGTGCCGCCTCCGATTTGATGACGTCCATACCTGTGGTTTGTTCTGAGGATTCATCCTTTTGGATGCTCCCGATACAACTTAGACAAAATTGTTAGTAAATAATCGTAAATACAAAGATGATGTCTTTTACCATGTTCGGAATGTTCTTCTTTTCAATGTGATAGATAATGAACTGATACAGCGTGGTATGATAATGGCCTTCTTGGCAATAAATAATGTAATCGCCCTCTGGCGATGAATATGTGATGGCCTTCTCGGCGATAAATATGCGATGGCCCTCTCGGCAACTTGAAAAATAAAATAGCATTCTTGGTGACGAATATGCAATGGCCCTCTCGGCATCTTGAAAAATAAAATAGCCCTCTCGGCGATGAATATGCAATGGCCCTCTCGGCAGCTTAAGAAATGAAATGGCCCTCTCGGCGATGAATATGCAGTGGCCCTCTTGGCGACGAATATGTGATGGCCCTCTCGGCGATGAATATGCAATGGCCCTCTCGGCGATGAATATGTAATGGCCCTCTCGGCGATGAATAATGGCTCGATAATTTTCCAACTGTAACGGGGTGGATGGCCCGATAATCTTCCAACTGTAACGGGGTGGATGGCCCGATAATCATCCGACTGTAACGGGGTGGATGGCCCGATAATCATCTTGGCAATAATATAAATATAATGTCATTCTCGGTGATGATATGCACATGATGCTCCTTTTGGCAATAACATAAATATGATGATAGTCTCGGAAATAAATCGACAACGATTTGCAAAGATGCTCCTCTTGGCGATAATATAAATATGATGATAATCCTGATATGCATAGACGTTTCCTCTTGGCGATAATATAAATATGATAATAGTCCTGATAATAATCCAACTGTGACGAGGTGGACGGCTCGATAATTATCCAACTGTAACGAGGTGGACGGCCCGATAATAATCCAGCTTGATCCAACATAAGATCCCTGAAATAGACAAACAAACTACGCAAACCACTTATGGGGTGGTTAACCCAACGAAATCATATGTAGAGGCTTTCGAATAGACAAGTAAAATTCATAAACCACTTATGGGGTGGGCAACCCAAAAATTCTAGAATATTAACCCTCACATGGTCAACAAACACGTATGCTTATATAGATACGTGACAATTATCCTAATGGACAAAGCAGAAACCATATTGACATGTACATTTGTCATGGTTATGACTGCCTCTTTTTAAGAGATAGAATAATCGAAGTGAAATGGTTGAATTCTTTTACATAAAGACTAAAGCCTTTCTCATCTTCTTCTGAAAAACTCAATAAACTTTGAGTTTATCGCACGATATCTTTAGCCATTGCTGAAGACTTGAATTGACTTGTAAGCTTAATTGTCGCGAAGACATGTAATCTTCAGCGTCTATTGATTCGATAGACTTTTTGCTTTGTCTTTGCAACACTTTGCAATAGCACCGTTTCCAGATTCGATGCTGATTTCAGCATTGTCCCAACTTTACTAGCATAGCCACCTGCAAAACTTGAGATCAAACATTAACAATCATAATAACGTAAAGTCTATACTTAAGATAAAGTATGAGGTTACGCCATTCAGCTATAAAGATCAGGCCATGGTAAACTTAGCGATGATCTCAATCATGACTTATCACTACTTGATGTCTGCTCCTTTGCAATCTTGTAGTCCTTGCACGCGCTCCGTATCCAGCGATGTTGGCTTGATTCTTTTGAGCTCTGAAAATCCATCAAACTTGTGTCTATTTACTGCAAAATATAGTGAAAGTAAATAGCAATCATCTTGACATAATATAATAAATTGAAGATAATATGAGATGAGAAATCGTGTGATTAATTATGTTGAGGCCATGGTGCGTGTAATTGGCGCCTTATGCTTGAAGGTTTGGGCATCATCATTGTTGTGATTTCACTGTTCCTGCATCCAAAAAAAAATTCTTAGTTTGAAAGACTGATTTGTATTGGCCTTGTCCTCGTGCTCCTCCACGCCATTGGCTTGCGCACTCATCCGCTCTTTGAAATGCAGCTTTAGTGGAATTTTTTAGGATCCTTCTCAAAAATTCTGCCCCAGTTTGCTTGAATGTAGCAAATGACATCTTTGTGATTTCATTCATTATTAGCCTTTCTCAAAACTTTGTCTCCGGTTATGCACTTCAACCAAATTCCAAACTTCATTCTTTGGAGCAACATCTTTTGGAGGAATTTTTGAGACATTCTCAAAAATTCTGCCCCAGTTGCATATTTGTGATCCCCGATCTTGTTGGAGAAACTTATCTTCTAGTGAACTTTTGAGATCCTCTCAAAAATTCTGCCCCAGTTTTCATTATAAGGAGAAATGAAAATCTTATGGGGAATATGACCGAGCCGTTGTGGCGCCTACGTATCCCGTTGAGGCAGGAATCAGGTCAAACGTAGTTCAAACAATAAGAAATTAAAACTTGATAATAAGGTGACCGAGGCCGACATAGGCCGCCTACGTATCTCATTTTTGAGAATTCAGGTCAGACGTAGTTCCTTACAAGTGAATATATGCTAAAAGAGATAAAATGTGCAATAACTTCATATGTAGAAATCTTGTCAATATTTTGCACTGTTGTTTTTGTCCTCTGATGGCGAATGTCTACAAGCGATCGTACTCAAATCATCTTGCACTTACTGTCAAGCATGAAATATATTGCCATTTGGGGAAGTTTAATCAATTGCGATTAACCTCTTGTCAAGCATGTTTTTAATCTTATGCTTGAGGGTTGAACAATCCTCTGTATCGTGTCCAATAGCTCCTGAATGATAAGCACATGTATGGTCTGCCCTGTAGAATTTTCCCAAAGGATTGACTTGTCTTCCTTTTATAGGATGGATCATTTTCGCTACTGTCAACCTTTCATAAAGCTGAGTTTGAGACTCCTTCAGTGGTGTAAATATTCTAGGAGGCTTTCTAAAATTCAAACGAGAGAATTTTCCTTGATTGATATAGTGCTCTTGATATATCTTTGAAAGAATAGCTCTGACAACAGATACATCTTCTTTTTCCTTCTTTGACATTTTCACATCACTAGTTCTGACGATTCCTTCATTAACTTGTAATGTGATTCTTCCGATCTTGAAGCCTTCTTCTAAAGCTTCTCTTACTTTGACGACATCGACGAATTCTCTTCAGCCTCTCTTCTCCAACGAAGGGCGTATTCTCAATAGTTCTCAGTAGATTTCTCCCTGATCTTCTCCAAATAGTAGCAATCAGGGGAGATCTCTATGTGATGTCCGAATCTTTCAACAAAAGCCTTTGCGAGCGCCTTCCAACTCTACCATTGCTTTGGCTCTTGTGAGGTAAACCATTCCAAGGCTTTTCCCTTAAGACTTCTGTGAAATCCTGTGTTCCTCGTCTTCTATATATACATAGGGTGGTGTGTCATATAAGACATACATGAATTTGGATAGAACCTAAGGATAATAAGGCTGTCAATAAGTGGTAATTTCAAGGACCTAAAGTTTTAAGCCAAAGGAATACCCTAAATGCACTTTCAGGATTAAAGAAATGACCCAAGTGGCACCTCGCCCTTTTCAGAAGGTCTAATAAGGTTTCACTTTTCAGATGGAATTAAAAGCTTATAATTTGATAATGATGGATTTCTTTAAGTTATTTTAATAGCACAAAGGTCATACATTAAGTTTTGGAATCAAGAAAGTTGCAAGATAAAGGTTGGCCAAAGTTACCGTAACTTTCTTTAAGAAATCCTTCTTAAATTTGGGTGAAATGTATTGGGTCATATCTCCCAAACTATAAGGTGTTAGAAGGTCCATGACCTATCAAATTGAAGATCTATGAGTCTAGTTTGCAACGCACAAAACCTCGCATCAAACCGACCTCAAAATAAAGAGTTATGACCGTTTTACCGAGACTGCCCGAGCTGGAAACCGGGTCATGTGTCGGGTCGGGTTGACCCGACTTAAATGTCGGCTATTTTGACTCTTTAAGGCTCAAAATTGAGCCATTTTCGTCCCAAACAAGTTTACAACAGAAGAGAAAGCTCCCAAGGGTTCTCTAAGCGATTTAGGTAAGTTTTTCGCATTTTTACCGTTAAAATTCGTCTCCGTGCCTAGAAATGTGTGCCTTACGTTTTGGAATTGTTTTTCCCTCATATTAGCTGTGTTTGGAGCTGTTCTTGGGCTGTAAAAAAAAAGTGGTTTTCTTGCTGGTATTGTTGGTTTGCAGCTGGTATGTTTAGGTTATAATTGTGGAGCTCTTTTCCGTTAATTTTACGAAGTTTTACGGACATTTCCTCGCGTAAATGCTCCTTGCCGAATCTGGTCATTAATGCTGAATTTTTGACTGTTTATAGGTGTCTTTAAGCTGCGTACATATAGTCGTTGCGAAGCTTAGGACGTAAGGAACAACTTTGGTGAAGGAACTTTTGGCAATCGAACGTTCGTTGGAGAGGTATGTTAAGGCTAAGCTCCGTCCCTCCTTTTAGCACGAAATCTGGGAAGTTTCCCAAAATGTCAAATGCGATATCTTACTATTCTGTTGTTAGAAAGACCTTCTGTGAAAGGCACTGGGATTACAGCTGAGTTATTTTCACGGTGGTATTAGGTTGAAATTCCATTCGTTCATTTAAACCGAACATTCAATTTCTATATATCATTTTGTCGGTCTTCCGGCTACCTATTCATAGGTTAGAGGCGTTTCTCTTCTTGGTGTAGTGTCACTAAAATAAATGTAGAATTCAAGGGAAAACTTGTTAAAAAGGACATGTATAATTCCACGAGCCATATGTATATGTTGTGACAACGATTATGATGTTATGAGAATAAATGTATCAATGAGCCAAGATTGGCTAAATGACAATGACTGTGATGCTATGAGAATAAGTGTACCAAAGAGCCAAGATTTTCTAAGTTCTTGCTATGGCTTACTATGTGCATTCAACATTCATATCATACATTGCACGTTATGCATGGACTTCGAGCTATAATCGAAGGTATGGGGCCTATTTGCCCAACTATATATGTATATGGTACAGATGGCCACAGGTTGGCAGATATGATGCCGGTTAGCTACCGGAAAGGACCACCAGTGCTAGCATTTGGTTGGGTATGTCATGCATTTGCATCTATATGTATGTATTCACGACATGCGACACTCGAGCATACCATGCATTTTTTTTATCACTAGGAGGTGGCTTGTTGGCCATTAAGACTACTTGAGTTTGGTTACAGGTAATATTTCTATTAACCTTTTTACTATGGTTATTTATGATTTTACTTCCTGCCTTACATACCAGTACATGTTTATTCGTACTGACGTCCCTTTGCCTGGGGACGCTGCATTTTATTTCGTGCGTGCAGGTTCAGGTAGGGGTTCTGATTTACCCCTCCACTAGAAGCCCATTCAGTTATGAGTTGGTAAGCTCCACCTCTTCCTGGAGCTTTCACAGGATGTTTACTTTTTGTTGTACAGTTGGGTATGTCGGGGCCCTGTCTCGACAGTGTTAGTGATTCTCATAGAGGCTATTGTGGACATGTTATTGTGGAGTGGTTCTTTTGTGCCTTTCAGTCTTCGGTCATCAGATTGGCATGTATATATAGTGTGTGCCTATACCTCTATTGTTACAGCCTTATCGGCTAACTAGTACCCTATTGTTCTGGTTTATCTATCTTGTACATAAGTTACTGTTTATCAGGTCATGACCTAGAATGTCCAGGCTTAGTATTTTAGACGTTATGCTGCCTGACTTTCTTCTGATCCCTAGTTAGTTCACTAGCATGTTTAGTGGCTTACCCGGCCAATAACGGTACCGGGTGCCGGTCGCGCCTCCCCTCTCTTTGGGGCATGACAAACATGGTATCAGAGCAGGTCATATCCCAGGGAGTCCATAATGCCGTGTCTAGTAGAGTCTTGCTTATGGGTGTGTTGTGCACCACACTTATAATCAGGAGGCTACAAGGCATTTAGGGATGGTTACGTTTCTTTCACTTAATAGATCGTGCTATAGAGCAAAGTTATAGGGACATATGAAATCTTAATCGTGCTTTGTGGTTTGTTTTATTTGTCGGGCTGTCTATATTCAAGGGATGGCACAACGTGGGGTATATATGGATCCGAGAGAAGGTACCAGTTGTTCTTTACTGGGTCAGGCAGATACACTCCCTGTTGAGGCACACAGAGAGCCTCCAGTATCTACAGTACAAGATTCACCAGTACCTATTGAGGGCCAAGGAGGTCCAGTACCCCCAATCCTACCAGAGACTGGGGAGCACGGTATGAGAGAGGCGGTTCAGCTACTGACTAGGATGGTTTCCATTCATGAGAGACAACTGGAGGCGAGATCAGACATCAGAAGAGATCAAACAGAAAGCTCAAAGGTGCGAGAGTTTCTTCACTTGGCTCCTCCAGTATTCACAGGGTCCAGCCCCACAGAGGATCCACAGGACTTTATAGACCATATACATAGAGTATTGAGGGTGAATTTAGGTCCTTTTCATCGATATCCACCTCAATCAGTGGGTAGTTCCCTGCTCTAAATACAGGGCTAGCAAATTGATCATTATATTCAATCAGGGCCGGAGCGTAGTTTACACCAGCCTAAGAGCCGTCGACAGGAGCGTTATGCACAAATGAGACAACTTACTCCCCCATGTACACAATGCGGTAAGCTTCATACTAAACAGTGTAGAAAGGGTTCTAGTGCATGTTACCATTATGGGAAAACAAGATATTTTATTAGCAACTGGCCCTTTAGTCAATCCCTACTGTGAATGAATTCATGATAATATTTCCCGATGAGCTTCCCGGGATGCCCTGAAAGGGATATTAATTTTTCTTTAGATTTTCTCCTTGATATGCAACATATACCCATTTTTCTCTAAAAAAAAAAAGAATGGCTCCTGTAGATCTAAGAGACTCAAAGGAATAACTGAAGGGCTTGTTTGATAAAGACCAAGCACATCTCCATGGGTTTCTCCCGTGCTCTTTGCTTGAAAGAAAGATGGCTCCTTATGAATGTGTATCGGGTACAGATATCTAAATAAATTCACTATCAAGAATAAGTATCCTTTTATGTGGATTGATGGTTTTTCAAAGATTGACTTGTGACTCAAGTACTACTAGCTACGAGTCAGGGATGTTGATATTCCAAAGGTAATATTTATGATGAATCAAGAGTTGAGCATGTAGACCACTTGCGAGTTATATTATAGACTCTCCAGGACAACAAGTTATATGCTGAATTCTCCAAATGTGAATTTTAGTTAACTTCTATAGCTTTTCGTGGACACGTTATTACTAGTGATAATATCAAAGTTAATGGCCAGAGGATTGAAGTCATAATGGCCTGGCCGAGACCATTGAATCCAACAGAGGTCCATAGTTATTTGGGCTTGGCAGGATATTATAGGAGGTTTGTTGAGGGATTCTCCTCTATCTCTGCACCGCTAACGAGATTGACACATAAAGCAGCTAAGTTTCAATGGACTGAAGCATGTGAGCAGAGTTTTCAAGAGTTAAAGAAAAGGCTTACCACCGCACCTATCTTGGCTCTTCCAGATGGAGCTCAAGGCTACGTTGTATATTGTGATGCCTCGAGAATTGGCCTAGGTTGTGTACTTATGCAACATGGTAGAGTTATTGTATATGCTTCTAGACAGTTGCAAAAGCATGAACAAAACTATCCCACCCATGATCTTGAGCTCACTGCGGTTGTATTTGCTCTAAAGATTTGGCGACATTATCTATACGGAGTCCATGTTGATATTTTTACCGACCACCAGATCCTTCAATATTTATTTAAGCAAAAGGAGTTGAACTTACGACAAAGGAGATGGCTAGAATTACTAAAAGATTATGATGTGGATATTTTGTACCATCCTGGTAAAGCTAATGTTGTTGCATATGCACTTAGCCGGAAGTCCATGGGAAGTCTAAGCCATGTTGAGGCTGATAAGGTTGAAATGACAAAAGACCCGTGCCAGCTAGCTAGTTTGCAGGTGCGATTGGTAGATACAGAGGAAGGAGGTGTAGTAGTTCAAAATACAGCAGAATCTTCCATTGTTAATGAAGTAAAAGAGCGACAGCGCGAGGATCCTGAGCTTAGGACACTGAGGGAGAGCATTCCACAACAGCAACATCCTCTAATTGAGCTAACTTGAGATGGATTCCTTCAGTATCACGGTCTCTTATGTGTGCCAAACATTGGAGGGCTCCGTGCCAAGATTCACATTAAGGCTTATTATCCTAGATATTTGTCTCAACCTGGAAAAAAAAAGGGGTGTTGAGACCTATGACCGATTTATTGGTGAAATGGCATGAAAAAGATATTCCAAGGATGATGGTCAATGCCCCAATTACCAACATGTTAAAACAAGACATCAGAGGCCTGAAGGCCAAGCTAAGGTACTGATTTTACGTTATGGAAATAGGACATGATAAATATGGGCTTCATCACTAGGTTGCCTCATACTCCACGTAGGATGACTCTATTTGGGTAATCATTGATACATTGACAAAATCTGCTCATTTCTTGCCAGTAAGAATGACATATTCAGCGGAGGATTATGCTAAGCTTTATATTCAAGAGATTGTTTGCCTTCAAAGAGTTCCATTATCTATTATCTCTAATCAAGGGGCTCAATTAACCGAACATTTATGGAAGTCTTTTCAGAAGGGTCTGGGCACTCAGGTAAATCTCAGCATCGCTTTTCGCCTACAAACTGTTGGGGCAAGCAGAGCGTACCGTCCAGACTATTGAGGATATGTTACGTGCCTGTATGCTGGACTTTAAAGGAAATTGGGATAATCATCTACTTCTTATTTAATTTCTTATAATAATAGCTTCCATGCTAGTATTCAAATGGATCCTTAGGGAGCACTAAACGGCCTAAGATGTAGGCCGCCAATCAGTTGGTTTGAGGTTGTGGAGGCAAAATTGCTCGTCCTAATCTAGTTCTGCAAGCAATAGACAAAATGAAACTTATTAGAGACCGATTGTAAATAGCCCAGAGTCGGCAAAGGTCTTATACAAATGTTCGACGACGAGACTTAGAGTTTGATGTAGAAGATTGGGTCTTCTTAAAGGTATCACCTATGAAGGGAAGCATGTGGTTTGGAAACACAGGAAAGCTCAGTACTACATATGTTGGACCGTATAAAATTATTAGAGATATTAGCAAGGTAACATACTAGCTTAATTTTCCTTTAGAATTGAGAGCAGTCCATCCAGTGTCTCTTATATCTATGTTGTGGAAGTACATAAGAGATCTTTCGTGTATTACTCACATTAAGGATACCCCCATTGCTGAAGAGTTCACTTATGATGAGGTACTTGTGGCTGTTTTAGATTGACAAATAAGAAAGCTTCGAAATAAAAAGTGGACTTCGTGAAAGTGTTGTGGAAAAATATATATATATATTGAGGAAATAACTTGGGAAGCCAAAGAAAGAAATGATGAGGAATCACCCTAGCTATTTATAACCTAAGATGGGTGGTGTTCCAAAAGAACTGGCATTTATCATTTATTTAGTAACGTAAGTTTTAAAGGATTTGGAGGTGAAACACGTATGTTTTGTCGTGGGATAGCTATACAAAGCTTAGTAGTTGGAGTTTTTGGAAGTTGATTTATGGTTTGAAAGGGTAATAGATGTATCAAAAGAATATTTATGTAGATGGTAATGCAACCAAAGGGCTGTCTAGATACATTCGCGGCCGAATGTTCTTAACGGGGGAGACTGTGAAACCCCGTGTTCCTCGTCTTCTATATAGACATAGGGTGGTGTGTCATATAAGACATACATGAATTTGGATAGAACCTAAGGATAATAAGGCTGTCAATAAGTGGTAATTTCAAGGACCTAAAGTTTTAAGCCAAAGGAATACCCTAAATGCACTTTCAGGATTAAAGAAATGACCCAAGTGGCACCTCGCCCTTTTCGGAAGGTCTAATAAGGTTTCACTTTTCAGATGGAATTAAAAGTTTATAATTTGCTAATTATGGATTTCTTTAAGTTATTTTAATAGCACAAAGGACATACATTAAGTTTTGGAATCAAGAAAGTTGCAAGATAAAGGTTGGCCAAAGTTACCGTAACTTTCTTTCAGAAATCCTTCTTAAATTTGGGTGAAATGTATTGGGTCATATCTCCCAAACTATAAGGAGTTAGAAGGTCCATGACCTATCAAATTGAAGATCTATTAGTCTAGTTTGCAGCGCACAAAACCGCGCATCAAACCGACCTCATAATAAAGAGTTATGACCGTTTTACCGAGACTGCCCGAGCTGAAAACCGGGTCATGTGTCGGGTCGGGTTGACCCGACTTAAATGTCGGCTATTTTGACTCTTTAAGGCTCAAAATTGAGCCATTTTCGTCCCAAACAAGTTTACAACAGAAGAGAAAGCTCCCAAGGGTTCTCTAAGCGATTTAGGTAAGTTTTTCGCATTTTTACCGTTAAAATTCGTCTCCGTGCCTAGAAATGCGTGCCTTACGTTTTGGAATTGTTTTTCCCTCATATTAGCTGTGTTTGGAGCTGTTCTTGGGCTGTAAAAAAAAGTGGTTTTCTTGCTGGTATTGTTGGTTTGCAGCTGGTATGTTTAGGTTATAATTGTGGAGCTCTTTTCCGTTAATTTTACGAAGTTTTACGGACATTTCCTCGCGTAAATGCTCCTTGCAGAATCTGGTCATTAATGCTGAATTTTTGACTGTTTATAGGTGTCTTTAAGCTGCGTACATATAGTTGTTGCGAAGCTTAGGACGTAAGGAACAACTTTGGTGAAGGAACTTTTGGCAATCGAACGTTCGTTGGAGAGGTATGTTAAGGCTAAGCTCCGTCCCTCCTTTTAGCACGAAATCTGGGAAGTTTCCCAAAATGTCAAATGCGATATCTTACTATTCTGTTGTTAGAAAGACCTTCTGTGAAAGGCACTGGGATTACAGCTGAGTTATTTTCACGGTGGTATTAGGTTGAAATTCCATTCGTTCATTTAAACCGAACATTCAATTTCTATATATCATTTTGTCGGTCTTCCGGCTACCTATTCATAGGTTAGAGGCGTTTCTCTTCTTGGTGTAGTGTCACTAAAATAAATGTAGAATTCAAGGGAAAACTTGTTAAAAAAGACATGTATAATTCCACGAGCCATATGTATATGTTGTGACAACGATTATGATGTTATGAGAATAAATGTATCAATGAGCCAAGATTGGCTAAATGACAATGACTGTGATGCTATGAGAATAAGTGTACCAAAGAGCCAAGATTTTCTAAGTTCTTGCTATGGCTTACTATGTGCATTCAACATTCATATCATACATTGCACGTTATGCATGGACTTCGAGCTATAATCGAAGGTATGGGGCCTATTTGCCCAACTATATATGTATATGGTACAGATGGCCACAAGTTGGCAGATATGATGCCGGTTAGCTACCGGAAAGGACCACCAGTGCTAGCATTTGGTTGGGTATGTCATGCATTTGCATCTATATGTATGTATTCACGACATGCGACACTCGAGCATACCATGCATTTTTTTTATCACTAGGAGGTGGCTTGTTGGCCATTAAGACTACTTGAGTTTGGTTACAGGTAATATTTCTATTAACCTTTTTACTATGGTTATCTATGATTTTACTTCCTGCCTTACATACCAGTACATGTTTATTCGTACTGACGTCCCTTTGCCTGGGGACGCTGCATTTTATTTCGTGCGTGCAGGTTCAGGTAGGGGTTCTGATTTATCCCTCCACTAGAAGCCCATTCAGTTATGAGTTGGTAAGCTCCACCTCTTCCTGGAGCTTTCACAGGATGTTTACTTTTTGTTGTACAGTTGGGTATGTCGGGGCCCTTTCTCGACAGTGTTAGTGATTCTCATAGAGGCTATTGTGGACATGTTATTGTGGAGTGGTTCTTTTGTGCCTTTCAGTCTTCGGTCATCAGATTGGCATGTATATATAGTGTGTGCCTGTACCTCTATTGTTACAGCCTTGTCGGCTAACTAGTACCCTATTGTTCTGGTTTATCTATCTTGTACATGAGTTACTGTTTATCAGGTCATGACCTAGAATGTCCAGGCTTAGTATTTCAGACGTTATGCTACCTGACTTTCTTCTGATCCCTAGTTAGATCACTAGCATGTTTAGTGGCTTACCCGGCCAATAACGGTACCGGGTGCCGGTCGCGCCTCCCCTCTCTTTGGGGCGTGACAACTTCGACTAAAAATGCGCATCAAAAGTGGTTCATTTTTTCCAACCCCTACGAGTTGATCGCAATAAACTCTTAAATGAGTCAGAGGATTATCAGCTCCATCAAAAGTGTGAAATTTTGGAATCTTAAACTCTTTTAGAAGGTCCAAATCAGGATGAATACATAGATCTTCATAGTTCAGGCTTATGATGTCCAGTGCATAGTGATACTATTTTATAGCCCTCGCAATTTCCTCCTTTATGCTCATTTCTAGGTTGGGCCTCCATTTATTTTCTTTCTCCTCGTAATGATTGGATTTGTTATATGTAGAATAAGGAAGGTATGATTCGTGAAAAGTAGCTTTTAAAGACATGGGTAGAATGGTCGATAGACTTTGGGGATTGTGAATGGGGGTATGATATTCGATAGACAATGTCTGAGAACTATTTTAAATTCTGTTTGATATGAAAAGCTAACATGTAGGGGTGGGCATAATTCGGTTCAAACCGAAAAAACCGACCGAACTAATTTTTTTTTAATTTTGGTTTTGGTTTTTCGGTTAATTCGGTCGGTTTCGGTTTGAAATTTTTTTTTAAAAAAAAATAATTCGGTTCGGTTTTCGGTTTTAATATATATTTTTTTGGTTAACCGAAAAACCGAATTAATTTATAACATTATAATATAAATTATAATTTATATACAAATTATCTTTTATGGCCCAAAGACAAAAGCCCCAAACCCAAACCATGGCCCAATCTCAAACCCAATTATCAAATCCATATATCAACCCAAAATTAAATGTCCAGCCCAAATTTAAAATCAGATTATTAATCCCAAATTCCCAATTCTCATGTGATTATTTTTATTTGAGTCTTTGACTATTTGAGATTTTGACTTTTTCATTTTCATTAATTATTTTACTAACTGAAAAAGAAATACACAATTACACAACTCCAAGTTTCCAACTCTCCAAGTTTCAACTCCAAGAGCTAGCAGCTAGGGTTCATCTTATTTTTCTAGAGTTGAAGTAGTATTTTCTTGTATGTAATCAATTAATTTTCAGCGGAAAAAATAGTCAGAAATAATATTCAAACCGAAAAATTAAACCGAAATAAACCGAACCGAAATTACCAAAACCGAACTGGACCGAATTTATTTCAGTTAAGTTTCGATTTATATTTTTCTTAAACCGAAAAACCAAACCGAATTAACCAAACCAAACCGAACCAAACCGACCGAACGCCCACCCCTGCTAACATGGCGTGGGTTAGGGATACTTAAGTCAATGGTAGGCAATTTCTGAAATGGAGTATGATTACTCGGGATGTTTTCTCTTTTTTTTTTTTTGAGGGTTCAGAGAATGAGAATAAAATGGAGGCCTTCTTTCTCTGGGAAAGGGAGTACTGGTAGGGATAACAAAATTCTCCGACTCTCTAGTATGTTGCAAGTTCGGTTCTCGCTGCTTCATTTTGTTCATCAATAACAAGACCTCTTGTAAAAAACTCAGTCAAACCAATATTTTCACTATTTCCGGTCATTTTCTGTGCCATTTGAAAACCTTAATCAAAGGAGGAATATTTGGAGACTAGACTTCGTGAAGTGTAAATGTTTTATAAGCTCCTTCAACACAAATCAGTTCAATTACCTGATACAGAAAAATAACTCAAGAGATGAATGTGTTAGTCTCTGTTCATAATAAATAATGCAAAATATCACATGAAAATTTAATCACAAAATAGTTGCATTGTTCGAAGACATACTAGCTCTCAGACATGGGAAAATAGGCAAAATTCTGCCTATTTGATTTGAGGTTTGTAAATCGAGGAGACATTGATCCATGGTTTTCATTGCTGAAGCGAAATTGAGGATAATTTTGTAAGGACGAAGGAAAAAATAGGGTTTTTCCAAATATAAGGGACCGAGCCATTGAAGGCGGCCTACGTATCTCACAAATGAGAAATCAGGTCCTACGTAGTTCGACCAGCTTGAATCATTTTCAAATCGAAACGATTTTTTTTTAACCTCTTGTTAGATAAGAGAGCAAAGTTCAGAAGTGGAATTCGAATTTTTGTTGAGAAACTTAAGACTCGAAGAAGCAAAAATTTAGAATTTTGGAAGTGAAATTCGAATTTTGTTGAGAAACTCAAGACTCGAAGAAGCGAAAATTTAGAATTTTGGAAGTGAAATTCGAATTTTGTTGAGAAAACTCAAGACTCGAAAAAGAAAAAATTTAGAATTTTGGAAGTGAAATTCGAATTTTGTTGAGAAACTCAAG
The DNA here is from genome assembly GCA_029948455.1 of Solanum rostratum. NCBI lineage: Eukaryota > Viridiplantae > Streptophyta > Magnoliopsida > Solanales > Solanaceae > Solanum > Solanum rostratum. The sequence continues at coordinate 41,016,217 of CM057055.1, forward strand.
ACTCGAAGAAGCAAAAATTTAGAATCTTGGAAGTGAGGTTCGAATTTTGTTGAGAAAACTCAAGACTCGAAAAAGTAAAAATTTAGAATTTTGGAAGTGAAATTCGAATTTTGTTGAGAAACTCAAGACTCAAAAAAGTAAAAATTTAGAATTTTGGAAGTGAAATTCGAATTTTGTTGAGAAACTCAAGACTCGAAGAGTATTTTGGACGGACTTTTGATAGTGACTGGGATTTTATGCTTAGGAGGATCTAAAAGAGATTTTTTTTTTTTTGAAAGAAATGGGCTAGAATGTCTCCGAACAAATCAACATAATCACAAAAATAGTTATAGCAGGTAGCACAGAAACAGTTATTGCGCGTCCTAGAAAATATGTGACCCTTTTGTGCCAAGGGTTGGCCTATCGATTTGAAGGATGTATCTTGTCATTTTAAATATTTCATCGTTCCCCAAAATAAATTTTATAAATAAATAAAATATATTACAAAGCGTCAATAATAATGGATACATTTTAGGGAAAGGAAGAATGCAAATACAAAGAAAACATTCCCACGCAGGGGATAAACTATTTAAAAAAAAAACCCGCTTCATTTATAGCTTTCTCCATCTCTTCTCGGATGTGGTGTCGATACCGCTAACAAGGCTTCACATTCCCACGTATGTTAACCAATTACCCATCTACAAAACAAAATGTGTTAGAAAGCCCCCCGAACCCGCGAACGATGATTTATTTAAAAGACATATACATCCTTCAAATTAAACAAACAATATGATCGTTCAATTGGGCCGGAGGCCACTTTGGACTCAAGGTGGGCTACTAATGGGCCCGATACCCCGAGGGTATTGGGTCGACCTAGGCCAATGCACCTACAGGGTTTTGGTTTCGCTCTACCCTAGGCATCTAAGAGTGGGTTTATTTTGACTGTGAAAAGGTGACCCGAGCGGACAACCCGAGCTGGGAAAATTAACGACCGTCGACCCCGTAAGATCGACTCATTTCGTCAGGGTACCCCGATGGAAAATTTGGACTAAACGGTTGCGACCCGCATAATCGTTGTTTTATGAAAAAATAAAAAAAATGCCAAGTGGCGGAAAATGTTATGCATGTATGACAGTTGAATTATACAATTTAATTAAAATCAGACAATTAACAAAAATAAGCAGATAATAAAATAACAATTAATAGAGTTAGTCAAAAATTAATCTATTGGTTAGAACCTAATTAAATTCCCCAGCGGAGTCGCCATTTCTGTTATATCGAAAAATGACTTCGGTTTCGAAAATTCGATTTAAAACTTAATTAATTTAAGTAAATCGAATCTTCAAAAATTTAGAGTCGCCACTTAATTTTTAAGGAAAAATCAAGAAAACCAATTTAAAAATTATTTTTAAAAAGAATTAACAGAAAAATCCTTTTAAAAAATCCAAAGAAAGGGTTCGGGTTCATCTTTCTATTTCGGGAAGGTTTTACGCACCCGAAATATCCGCTAACGTGCGGTTATCCGACGATTAAATAATTTTGACTAACTTTAAAAATATTAATTTATATCGTTAAATAGAAAAAAAAGTTTAAGTAAATATTTAAAGATTAGGAAAATAGAACATTTAAAATCTTAATCACATTTTATTCAATTAATATTAATTTAGGTGAACTACTTATAAATAATCAAGAAGACATAATATTAAAATCCAACCAAATTTTATTTAATTAATGGAATTAATGAATTAGACTAGGTGTCTAAAAGAAGAAAAATATTATAAGTGGTTTTACGGAAAAATACTTGAGGTCTTTTAAGGAAAAGTTCATAGAGTCAAATTCTTTAGAAGGTGATCTTGTCATCAAATATTCAAAGACATTAAAATAACATAAATGATCGACTTTTGGGGAATTTTAATTAGATTAAAACATATAAGTATAATGTTAGAGTCAAAACATGTATCACAAAATAACATAAGGTAAATGGAATATAAAATAAAGAAAAGGGATTAAACCATTGGGCTAAAATGGCTTGGGCCTGCCTGACTCCCCTTCTTTTATTGCTGCTGATTGGGCCCTTGGCCCATTTTTTTTTTTTTTTTGCTGCAAAGAATTAGGGGTTTTGGACCTTTTATCCCTGGTATACACTGGCTGTATATACACTGTATATCAGTGTATATCGGCCTTCTCCGACTTCCGAAAAATTCGAGATCGCTCCTTAAGATCTGCTTAATCCTTCACGACCCCGAGAAATGCAAGATGGGCATCCCAAAAGACTCGGACAGATGCGTGAAAAATAAAAGAAATATGGATTAGGGAAAAATATCATAAATCACTATTCTACTCACATAAAGAAGACAAAAGGACATAATTAAATATGGGAGGAAATGGCAAAACATCTTAGAAGAAAACATTTTCCTACATATTGCACAGTAGGTAAAAGGTAGTAAATTTGCATGGCAACTAAAAAAAAACTCCCCCAAGTATGGCTGTGTTGTACATGTAAGAGCAACACCACCCACCACCCTCAACACATCTTGTTGAAAATTTAAAAAACATCACTTGATATGCAAATATTCGAATACAAAAATGGAGAAGAATTCCCATACTAAATATACATAACTCCTTCCAAAAATTATTCAAATTCACAACTCAATAACTCGAAACCAAAAATCAAGATATCCACCCATAATTCAAAACTAATAAAAATCAATACATAAAACTCATCAATTTGAAACTAAACAAGCATATAAACCCATTAACTTGCATCATTATCACCACCTTATTATATTCGAAATTCAAAGAGGCATTTCATCGAACACGTGAAAGGCATACCGTTTAAATCAAGATTTTAACAAATACATGATATATATACACACATAGATGCTGCAATACAAACAATATAACAAAACAAACCTCAAGACATGCATATATACATTTATATATGAATATTTTCCTTACTCACAAATATTTCATGTTTCTTTAAAATGCTTTCATACAGTGTTAAAATGCAAACTTTGTACATTTACTAACTAAAATGATCTTGATTGTGCTTGTAACTTGTAAAATACATCCAGCCTGCGATTGAAAGACACATTCATTAAGGTGCTTTACTTCAAACTGTTATGATAAAGGACACTGTATTTGTCATTCTCAAAAGAGAAAAAAAAAAAAGAAAGAAGAAGATCAAGGTTGCTGTATTTGCATATTCCAAGTGTATTGTCCTTTTTGCTCCTGCATAAAGCAAAATGGTTTCTTAATAGTTGAATTCTTAACCATGTAGAATCCAAAAATAATTTACTAGTTATCAGTTTTTACCAATGGTTCATTTAGTCCTTCCTCCTTAAGAAGTTCACTATTTGTTATTTTTGTTTTTACATAAGATATCTCTCGGTCACGCCAACAGAAAAATTTTTGTTCTAGGCGCAAAGGAACAATACCACAGCATAACTAAACAACTCCTTAAGTTAAAGGAAACAGACATTGGCTAACAAAGAGAGGGTAACAGCCATTGAAACTTCCCAAACCTCTTTGTTGCTTCATTTTATAAAGACAACAATAGATTTCTTAAAAAAAGAGACTAAATCGAGATTGAGAACGATTTAGCGACAATCAACAACACACTACAGTGTCAACTCGCCATAACGGAGCATTCACAGTTGAAAACAAATTCAGAACAATCATAAAGACTTCGATATAACTTCAACACCCCATTCAAACATCGTATATGAAATTCAAACAAATTCGTTCACGACCCGACGACCCCAAGAAACTACACAGTTCCGAGCTCCCCTCAACAGTGAACGAATGGGGATATTTCTTTTTCGGATCCCCCCCCCCCTTTACTGTGAGTAGAAATGGGGATTTTATAGCCCCAAAATTAGGTCCAAAATGGGGGGAAAACGAGTGGGTAATTTTGGGATTTTGGTCAAAATTCATTTGAATTTCAAAAAAAATGAACCAATAAGAGTGAAGGGGAGAGGGAGTATGTACGAATTTGTTAGAGGTGAACGTTGGGGGTGTCGTTTTTCCGGTTTTGGCGTGGTTTTTTGCTGGGTTGTCTTGGTTCTCTGCTTTTTCGTTTTTGGTTTGGGAAGAAGACAAGAGAGAGGGGAGTTGGGTGTGGGAGGGGTTATTTAGAAGGAATGGGCCGGGTAGGGAATTGGGCTAGGGGAAAAATGGGTTGGGTTTGGTTTTTAGGGATTGGGTTTAGGAATAAAGTCTTGGGTTTGAATTAAAATTAGGATTTGTAAAAAAAATAAAATTAAGAAAATGGGTTAAAGGAAAAATTAAAAATTGACCACTTTAATTATAAATATTATCGATTTGAAATCAATTGATTAATTCGACCACGAGGTGAATTAATATAAATTAATTAAGGAGCTTTTGAATATTAACAACTTAAAAATAATTAAATTAACTACGGAATAATTAATCGTAAAATAATTAAAGTAAAGTAATTAAAGATAAAATCTATTTGAGAATCTTTTGAAAAATTAACGAAAATACTTGACTCTCTCTCTCTCTATATATAATATGCAAATATTTGAAAGCATAATTAAAATTAAAAGCTTTAAATCTAAAAATCACATGAAAAATATTTTTTGCATTTTTTAAAGCTAATTATTTCAAATTGTTAAAATTAAAAGCTCGATGATTGATTTATACTGTGGAGGGTCAAAATTGGGTGTCAACAAAAATATTTCCCAAGTAATAAGGAGTTCAACCGAAAAATCAATTAAAGTTTAGAAATCAAAGTCCAAAAAATTCCCAAATTCCACCATTAAAATTCCAAAATTATAAGTTAAAAACATAAATTAAACAATGAAAATCAATGAAATAGGTTAGGGAATAGCTACCCTATCAATTTGACTTGAAAACCTTGAAAAATTTCTTGAAAATTGAGCTTGGAGTGTTGAAAATAGGGAAATAAAATAAATTTGTCACTTTTACAGAGGTTACCGTTTCAGGGGTCAATAGTGCTCCGCAAACAAAGAGAACTATCTGTGAACGTGGAAAACTATCCGCGAATATGAATGCTAGGCGGCAGTGAAGCTCCATAAATGCGGACAACTCACCCATGAACACGGAATGAAGGCCGTACGTGCTGTGTGAATGTGGGCCCCAACTCCACAAATACAATGGCTTAACTAAGCTACACCCCACGAATGCGGTCGGGACCCTATGAATGTAGAGTCGAAACTGTCCTGCACCAGAAGTGATTAACACCTACAACAATACAACCCTAGAAAACCACGATTAGGACCTTCAGGATTTACTTGGAACCCCATGAACACAAACTAAACATGGAACCCTAGCAGAGAGGATATTCTAGATTCAATGGAACCGTCTTCTTGGCCCAGAACACGAGAATAATCATTTAAACTAGTTTCAAACTCAAAAACTCAAAATATTCTCAGAAGCTCTAAAAATTTCAACGAAGTCAATTCTCGCATTAATTTCATCATTTGGAACTACTAAAAATGACAGAATCTCAATACAAGCCTCAGAACTCCAAATGTTGACCAAAGTCAAACTTATGATCCAAAATGTACTACACATGTAATTAGGGCCTAAAATCTCCATTTTTAACTCTAAATTTAGTTCTGAGAGTTCTCCTTGAATAGATTCGGCCTTCCGGAGCTGATGAAATGAACAGAATCGTAATTCGACACTATAAACTCAAAGTGACCCCAAAACTCAAAATTTCCAACTTTAAGCCTTTAAAAACACTTCTTTAGCAAAACTCCAACTTTTTACAATTCGACTTTTAAACTTGACAAAAAATGACTCACGGGAACTTTCAACAAGGAAAAAATGGTAATTTGATCAAAAATGACCTTCAAGGTCATTATATCAGAATTCCTACAAACTCTTAATTAGGATATTCATAAAAAGATAAAAATATATCAAACTCTTCTTGATAATCATATACGTCAAGAAGATGCATATAAAACTTTTCATGAAGATCAAGTCTAAATTATCCTAGTTCAAGAAATACATCCTAATGGTCCTCGAATCGCGAAAAATTCTTAAGAGAGAAGAATAAAGGGAGAAACAAATTTTACCCACATTGTTTATCAATAAAATTATGTTTCTTCATATTTTATTTATGATTATTTTTTATCACTTTAAAATTTGTTGCAAATAAACTGGCATGCCTAGTGGGACCAAACATATCTGAAACCATCAATAGTAGAAAAATGAGTACTTCAAGTCCTATCTTTGAGTTTCATCAAGTCTATACTCCAACAAGCTTTTAAGCAGGGGACATTTGTAGACATTGAATTTTGTAGGACTCTACAAGATGATTCCTATTTAAGTTAAGGTTTCTTAGTGGTTACTCTACCCTAAACCCTAATTCATGCCTATATAAAGTGTATTATATTTCCTTAAAAAAACATCTCAGAAATATCACAAACTATTGGAATATTCATAAAGAGATAAAAATATATCAGACTCTTCTTGATAATCATATACTTCAAGACGATCTACATAAATCTTTTCATGGAGATCAAGTTTGAATCATCCTAGTTCAAAAAATGCACCTTTAACGGTTCTCGAATTAGGAAAAAAACTTAAGAAGAAACAACAGAGAAACAGATTTATACATACATATGTTTATATTTATTATGTTTTTTCATATTTTATTAGTGATTTCAATATATTTCCTATCCATTAAAATGTGTTGCAAATAACAGGCTTTTGTTTTGCTATGAATTTCTAAATAATAATATGAAAGATTGTTATCTCATATTTTATTATTAAATAATTAGGTGTTATTCCTAGTTGAGACACCTTGTTTTTTATCCATAATTTTTTTTCTCGGGAGTTTATTTTTATATTGAAACAAAAATATTTAGTTTAATCAATTTTAGAATCCATTTTTTTCCAGTGATAGATCTGTAGGCAACTATCTTAAGTAAATAAGTCTTGTTTAGTGTCAATAAATAAAGTAGTTTGACTTATTTAGTTGTAGTTTATCTTCTTAAGGCTATGAACTTGTATGAACTAATAACTGCATATATCGACATAAATATATTTTTTTGTGACTTTGAAAATTACTAAATTCTTAGAGTACTAGTTGGGTATTAGAATAAAGGCTTAATGTGGTTCAAAGTCATTGTGTGAATTGTTTTTGTTGGATTCTACGCTTATGCATGCAATCTAGAACTAACCAGGTTAGTCGTGATGTATCTAAGGATATCATTTGTAGAGATAAACTTACCTTCTTTATGGAACTAAAGTCACTTTACCTAAATGATCCAATTGATAATGATATTCCTAATATCCCGTTTTAAGCTTTTAAATGGTAGCACCCCTCAAGTTTGAAGGTTGGAACAAGAACAAAATTTTTGGTCAAGATTTTAGAGATTGTAAAATTGATCTCACCAATGTAGCTCTTCCACCATAGCCCAAGATCTTAGTTTGCCACCCTTTAATTCTGTCTATAACCTTAGCAACCATGCTTGAAAAGTAAATAATTCTATGGCCTCCAATATATAGAGGACAACCCATGTAGGTGATAGGACCATGGTTGCAGGTGAAACCAGTGATAGTTTTAACCCTATCAATAATATCTATAGTAGTTTTCTCAAGGATCATGAACTGGCTTTTTATTTTTTAATAAACTGACTAGAAGTGTTTTCATAAATCTGCAATGTCTTGATAATAAGCTTTAGAGAATACTTGTTGGTTGATGTAAAAATAATCACATCATCTACAAAACATAGGCGATTTATTTGTGGACCCTTCTTTTCCATATGAAAACCTGTATATAGATAATAGTGTGAATATTGGTTAACATCTTTGACAACACTTCTGCACCAAGAATGAATTGGGATAGAGATAGATCTCATTATTTGATACCCTTTGCTGAGTGGAAGAAACCATGTCTAGAACCATCGATGAGGACTCAATACCAGTTATTGGACATTGCTCTACATACCATGTCAATAAACATCTCCTCAAAGCCTATTCTTCTAATAAAAAGACATAAAAGAACAAGAGACCCTATCATAGGCCTATCCGATGTCCAACCTTATAACCACATTATCACCAAGCTTGGGTTTCTTTTAATACTATGAGTAATCTTCTGGGCCAGCATTATATTCTCAGATATGCTTTTACTTTGGACAAATCTCAATTGGTTCTCGAAAATAGCATGAGGAAGGATAGGAGCTAGTCTGAGGCACAAGAGTTTGGAGATAACTTTATTAGGTAACATGTTGAGAGAAATAGATTTGAAATCAGTTAACTTTTTAGAATGATCTACTTTTGGGAATAGAACCTAACATGCATGGGAAATAAATTTAGGGATACAATGTCTACTAAAGAAATACTGGATCATTTTCAATAAATCATCACTGATAATGTCTCAACAGGATTGGAAGAATATTCCTTTCATACCATATGGCCCAGAAACTAAAGTAGCACTCACAGAAAAGACAATCTTCTTCAGTTCTTTTTTAGTAGGCATGGTCTGCAGTAAATGATTTTGTTGCTTAAAGCTCATACTAGGAATTCAATTAAGAACATTTTAATTAATAGATTTTTCTTCCCAAGTAAATATCTTTTCAAAGTGAGAACATGAAGCATTTGCAATATTGTCATCTTCTAGTATAGTAGACCCCTGATAATCACCAATCGTATAAATAAACAACTTTCTTCTTCTCCCTCTGATAATTGCATGGAAATACTTAGAATCAGCATCACCATCCTCAAACCATTGAGCATAGACTGCTCTATCTTTAAATATCTGATATATTGAATTAACAAGATTGAGCTTGGCACTATTCTCCTCATTATTATTGTTGATGATATCCTCTTCAGAAACTCTGATTCTCTACTCAAACTCTTTGAAAAGCAAAAATGTTTCCATATTGTTGCCTAGATCAGTTGCTTAGATTATTGGAGACATTTTTCATTTTCTGGTAAAAAAGTCTCATACAAGTGCCTTCAATAGGTCTCTCCCGACAAGCTCTCACAATTTCAGTAAGTGTATCGTTATCCACCCAGTAATGAAGGAATTTGAAATACTTGATAGTGTTGGTAGATCTGTAAGCACTTTCAAGAAGTAAAGTGTTAGGTTTTGCACCCCCTACGGATTTGCCTAATCGTTGGAACAGGTTAACCGACGTGTTTCAATGATGCAGAAATAAACTGGACGCAACAGTTTTACGTGGAAAACCCCCGGCTCAAGAAGGGTGAAAAACCACGACCTGTATTCTACAGGATTTAACTTCAACTTCACTACTTCAAAAGAGCCTTTAACAACAATTACAACCTCAGTTAGATCTTTAGCTAGTTAGCCCTAAGATCCAACAATTCAAACTTCAACTCAACTTCCCTAGCCTATTTGCTACACATAAACCTCCCAAGGATTATGTTCCCAGTTTATAAGTACTGAGAGATTACAGTGTTCAACTATCAAGAACGAAAGAAAAAAAACTATGCTGCAGAAAGAAACTTGTTAGCTCTAACGATTCTTCTTGTTGTAATTTCTACAGCACCTCTGTTTTTTTCCTTTTTTTCTTCATCTGCGAATCTCTTTTGTTCTCTCTGAATCTCTCTTTTTTCTGCGCCCTTCTTTCTTTTTTTCTGCGCCTTCGTCGTTTGTGAATATGTTTCTGGTTTTATAGCTGCAGATAAGTCGTTCTCCAACTTCTTTTCGAATTCCTTTTCCTAATCAGTCTTCCCTTTTTTCACGCTTCTTGAAATAATATTTCCTTCTTTGGATCCTTCTTCTTTTAGGAGTTCAACTTGGAATAATATTCCTTGTTATCCTCCTTATTTCCAGCACCAATTATTCCATGTTCAACTTGGAATAATATTCCTTGTTATCCTCCTTATTTCCAGCACCAATTATTCCATTTTTATTATGTGATGCGTGTGCAGTTTTGCCACGAAAACAGTACGCTGAAAGAACCGGGTAGTCCAACCTGTTTCATTATCTTTTGTCAGCCATCAAAACTTTACTGCTCCAACAAATTCCCCCTTTTTGATGATGACAAACTATCTGAGTGTCAGGTCTATTCATCTTTTCTGATTTATTTTCAGCTTTCCATAGTTCCCCCTGACTGTGTGCCCTCTGCTTGTCCAGTGGATAGACCAGGTAGCCTGACTTGTTCCTCTGATCCAACTTTCCATAGTCATCCTATCCTTCTCCATGTCCAAAAGGTGGTGCAGTATTCATCTGGATCAATTCTTAGGTACTAGCCTTTAATAAGAAAACCTGCTCTGATACCACTTGTTAGGTTTTGCACCCCCTACGGATTTGCCTAATCGTTGGAACAGGTTAACCGACGTGTTTTAATGATGCAGAAATAAACTGGACGCAGCAGTTTTACGTGGAAAACCCCCGGCTCAAGAAGGGTGAAAAACCACGACCTGTACTCTACAGGATTTAACTTCAACTTCACTACTTCAAAAGAGCCTTCAACAACAATTACAACCTCAGTTAGATCTTTAGCTAGTTAGCCCTAAGATCCAACAATTCAAACTTCAACTCAACTTCCCTAGCCTATTTTCTACACATAAACCTCCCAAGGATTATGTTCCCAGTTTATAAGTACTGAGAGATTACAGTGTTCAACTATCAAGAACGAAAGAAAAAAAACTATGCTGCAGAAAGAAACTTGTTAGCTCTAACGATTCTTCTTGTTGTAATTTCTACAGCACCTCTGTTTTTTTCCTTTTTTTCTTCATCTGCGAATCTCTTTTTTTCTCTCTGAATCTCTCTTTTTTCTGCGCCCTTCTTTCTTTTTTTCTGCGCCTTCGTCGTTTGTGAATATGTTTCTGGTTTTATAGCTGCAGATAAGTCGTTCTCCAACTTCTTTTCGAATTCCTTTTCCTAATCAGTCTTCCCTTTTTTCACGCTTCTTGAAATAATATTTCCTTCTTTGGATCCTTCTTCTTTTAGGAGTTCAACTTGGAATAATATTCCTTGTTATCCTCCTTATTTCCAGCACCAATTATTCCATGTTCAACTTGGAATAATATTCCTTGTTATCCTCCTTATTTCCAGCACCAATTATTCCATTTTTATTGTGTGATGCGTGTGCAGTTTTGCCACGAAAACAGTACGCTGAAAGAACCGGGTAGTCCAACCTGTTTCATTATCTTTTGTCAGCCATCAAAACTTTACTGCTCCAACAAATTCCCCCTTTTTGATGATGACAAACTATCTGAGTGTCAGGTCTATTCATCTTTTCTGATTTATTTTCAGCTTTCCATAGTTCCCCCTGACTGTGTGCCCTCTGCTTGTCCAGTGGATAGACCAGGTAGCCTGACTTGTTCCTCTGATCCAACTTTCCATAGTCATCCTATCCTTCTCCATGTCCAAAAGGTGGTGCAGTATTCATCTGGATCAATTCTTAGGTACTAGCCTTTAATAAGAAAACCTGCTCTGATACCACTTGTTAGGTTTTGCACCCCCTACGGATTTGCCTAATCGTTGGAACAGGTTAACCGACGTGTTTTAATGATGCAGAAATAAACTGGACGCAGTAGTTTTACGTGGAAAACCCCCGGCTCAAGAAGGGTGAAAAACCACGACCTGTACTCTACAGGATTTAACTTCAACTTCACTACTTCAAAAGAGCCTTCAACAACAATTACAACCTCAGTTAGATCTTTAGCTAGTTAGCCCTAAGATCCAACAATTCAAACTTCAACTCAACTTCCCTAGCCTATTTTCTACACATAAACCTCCCAAGGATTATGTTCCCAGTTTATAAGTACTGAGAGATTACAGTGTTCAACTATCAAGAACGAAAGAAAAAAAACTATGCTGCAGAAAGAAACTTGTTAGCTCTAACGATTCTTCTTGTTGTAATTTCTACAGCACCTCTGTTTTTTTCCTTTTTTTCTTCATCTGCGAATCTCTTTTTTTCTCTCTGAATCTCTCTTTTTTCTGCGCCCTTCTTTCTTTTTTTCTGCGCCTTCGTCGTTTGTGAATATGTTTCTGGTTTTATAGCTGCAGATAAGTCGTTCTCCAACTTCTTTTCGAATTTCTTTTCCTAATCAGTCTTCCCTTTTTTCACGCTTCTTGAAATAATATTTCCTTCTTTGGATCCTTCTTCTTTTAGGAGTTCAACTTGGAATAATATTCCTTGTTATCCTCCTTATTTCCAGCACCAATTATTCCATGTTCAACTTGGAATAATATTCCTTGTTATTCTCCTTATTTCCAGCACCAATTATTCCATTTTTATTGTGTGATGCGTGTGCAGTTTTGCCACGAAAACAGTACGCTGAAAGAACCGGGTAGTCCAACCTGTTTCATTATCTTTTGTCAGCCATCAAAACTTTACTGCTCCAACATAAAGGATATTGAATTGAGACAGTGTAAGGTAAGTGATTGATAGTAGTCATAGGCATAACCTCCGACCACTTATCATTAACCACAGCTTTGTCTAGTTTTTTCCATATTCTAGCTTAACTATCCCTGTTGTTGCACTAAGTGAACTTCTGCCCGTGAAATCCCAAATTGGCGAGTCTATAAGATTCAATAACACTAATAAATTCAAAATTATTTCTCATATTGTATGGTTGACCCTTCATCATCTTCTCAACACCAGTTATCACAGTGAAGTCACCTATGGTACAACAGGGTTTGCCCTAGCTTGAAAATTGCAGCATGTTATCCCATAAATCCTTTGTCATGTGATTTTTACGTTTAGCATAAACAAAGGTTAGAAGATAAGCAATTGGTCAAGAAACATGATTGACTTTGCAAGTTGTATGTTGTTCATCATAGTCAAGAATATTGCAATTAACATCTTTATGGCAATATAACCAAATCTTCCTATTGGAATTATGGGTAGCATTGTCCATTCTAAGCTAGATTCTGTAGAAGTTAAGTTGCGTTTATTGGAAAATGGTTCAAGTACTACAATCATATAGATATTATGCTAGTCCTTGAGATTTTGGCATCTATGTAGAGAACCTTGAGTATCAATACTCCTCGTATTCCAGCAAATTATATTAATCATCAAGATATTTTAGATTTGGACTCTGAATGTCATTTTTTACTTTTTCAATAAAATTACTAATTTACTCCTCTCATTAGCAACCTTGAGTCCCATTTGATTGATTTTAGAAGTTAGTTTTGGAAATTTTTTGTAAAATTCAAGATTTTTGCCAAAGATTGAAATTTTGAAGTTTAAATTGTCCGATTTTGAAATTTTGAGTAATTCAAAGATTCGGGTCTTGGAATGAAATTATGTCAATTCTATAAGTTCTCAAATATTGAAATTGGCTTATGAAAGTTTTCAGATTTAGATTAGGAGTTTTTATATGGATTTAATGTTCAGAGCTGGAAATTGAATTAAAGTTTGAGTTTGAATTGACTTTGGTCATTTTTTAATGTTTTGGTGCTTGGATTTGTTTTTTGATTGTTCAAATGATTTTAGGAGGTGATTTTATTGCTAAAAAAATTTTACCTCAATTTTTATTGCCCCGGTGTCATTTTTATGTTTCAAGTGGCCTAAGTTTGATTTAAATCGCTTAATTAGGTTTCAAGTCAAGGAGGCCTTAAATTCGATTTTAGACAATTCCATCGCGTCCGAAATATTGAATCTAGTGGGATTGCATATATAGTTTATATTTATAGGCTACAAATGAATTTCAAGGATTATTTCTAAGTCTTGAAATTGTTTCAATTGATTTTAGCTGTGATTTGGCGAAGGTCTCGCTTTGAAGGCCTAGCACCTATGCAAATGCTTCGGTGTAAGCAAGAATGCTATAGTGACCCACTGAATAGTGTAGGCCATTATAGAGACACGTTTGCCACTATAGCAACAATAGAAAGGAATTTTAAGATCCCCATGTATCCATTTTTGAACATTCCCCATTTTCAAACTTTACGAGCGCAACTTAGATGATTTTTTTATTACTTTTTTGAAAGTTTTTTATTGAAAAAGATATTTTTCACTTCCCTGATCATCATCCATTAATTATTCCTTGATTTTAATATCAATTTTAAAAAATTCAATTGAGAAAATTGAGGATATTCATGAACTTTGAGATTTTAATAAAATTGATGATTGTCAACACATTTAAACTCCATTTTTGAATTGGTTTTCGTTGGTGGTTTCCTAATCATGAGGAAAACACTTTCATCAAAAAATTCTTAGATTTTGACATTGATTTTTGGTAATAAATTTTTGAATAATTTTACCGTTTTCTCGGAATTGCTTGATTTTGGTGTTGTTAGTTTTATATTGCGATTGTGAATTGATTTTCAAGTAGATTGTGGTGTTTAAAATTCGATTTGAAAGAGGAAGTCATTTTCATTGGAGTGATTGAGACAAGTGAATTTTAAACCTTGTTGAGTTTAATTGAACTTAGTATTTCTTTCAATGTAAACTTGAAAATTAATGAATTATTCTAGTGGATATGATTTTGGTAATGAGGACGTGGAAGTGACGATATGTGTGATTTGAATTGTGAAATTATACTTAATTGTTATTGATTAAGACTTGTGAGTTGATATTGTGAATTAGACTTATAATGTCAATTGTCGAGAATGTAAAAGTGATCAGGTTGTTCTATTTGTTGAGCTTTGAGTCATGTTACATAGAATTGTCCATTAATGTACTCATGTAAAATGTTGAGCTAAATGCATATCTTGGGACATTGTTGAAATTATTGAACTAAAAAATTGTGAAAAGTACACGAAATGATTCATTTTCCTATGTTATGATGACAACAGAATATTGAAAGACATGAACTATGATAGATGTGATTATTATGTAATGTGTTCATGATGACAAAAATGTTGAAAGAACAAATGAGAATGATAGATGACTATTGAATAAATGAATATATATGGACATCTTGCATATTCTTATACTTGTGGAAGTAATTATTATGTTGTGATGACATATACTCGCTTCATGTCCCATTGATGATGAAAAGCCGAAGAAAATTTATTCTAACTAGATGATGATGAGATTGATTTGACGTGATTAGTGAATATATGAAAACTATTGGATTTTAGTGTATTCTTATGCCTACGTGATATGTACTTATATGATGCATTGAAAATTGAAAAGGAAGTGGTTTCATCTAGACAAAAAATGAAATGAAAAGCCAAAGGAAAATGATTTCGGCTTGAGAAGAAAATAAAATAAATGGAAAGCCAAAGAGAAATAGTTCTGGCGAGATATGAAAGTTAATGTCGAAGAAAATTATTCTGGTGGATACATGGTTCAGTGTAGCCTCAATGAGTTCAAATCTAATTATATCAGCGGATGTGTATCGTAGGACAGACATGCATCAATGTTACTTGACATTTGCATTGGTTTGCTTGCATTTCATTTTATATTATACTATTCCTTACTTGAAAGTTGATGTATGCAGTAAGTGTGATGTATTGAATGACTCGAATCTTATATATTGTTGAGGTTGAACCGTTAAAGTGTTGTGACATGTATTGCATGACTCGAATCCTGTACATTGTTGAGATTGAACTATTGAAAAGTTGGGAAATATGATGAATGACTTGAACCTTGTATATTGTAAATATTGGACTTTTGATACACTATGATACAAGAATGTTAATGTTTGTATTATCTATATTGTATATGTTGGCTTTTCCTGCATACAGGTTATTTAGTCTGGAGCTATGCGGTTGGCATGGAAGGAGTGCTTAGTTCTTTATTTTCTACTTGTAATTAAGTGTAATTGTCGGGTACCTTGGTACTCACCCTTGTTTTTCCACACATTTGATTAGTTATAAGTCCCGAGCTTGCTGACATTCTTCTTCTTCCTTCGGGCAAAGCTATTGACATCTAAGAGGTAGTTTCTTGTTGTTTCAGTATATTTTCCAGGATGTCGGATATTTTACTAGTTTCATTCTATTTGAGACAAAGTCTATTGATACGTGTATCATTTCTTCTTATTCTGATGTATTTGAGGCTTGTACCTTGTGACAACCAGTTCTGAGATGGTTTAGTTGGATATATGGCTTACAGACTAGTTATTATTAATGTTATGTTGATTAAGCTTTCACATTATCTTGTGTTATGTTATTGTGACGTATTTAGGCTGACTTGTCTCGGTGTAAAGGCAAGTGTCATCACACTCAATTTTAGATCATGACAATTTGGTAGTAGAACCTAGATTCATAGGTCTCGCATGTGTACAAGCCTAGTCTAATAGAGTCTAATTGATTGGCACACAAATGTTTGTTGCTTACTTTTAGAGACTATGGAGACTGCTAGGAAATTCCTCTATTAATACTTTCAATTTAATCATGCGTGGAATCTTGAGTTATTGCTGAGTGTAGAGTGTTTTTTTGACAGATGACCAAGACTAGATCATCAACTTCTGCTATGGGAGAGACAACCCCTGAGACTATTATTGAGGCCCTAGTTAGGGGTGGGGCTATGGAAAAAGTTTGGGGCTCATGAAGGGGTCGGGGTTGAGGAGCAGCACCAACCTGAGATTATGAGAGGGGTATCTCCCTCGAGCTTGAGCCCAATGTTGGAGGAGCTCAGAGCCCTCCAGAGTATGCAATTGTACCACTATTACAGGACATTTTATTGAGAGTGTTGAATGTACTCTAAGGTATGGCACAGACAAGTAGTGCCATAACTACACCTGGAGATTCATAGACCCAGGAAGATGGACAAGATCCTATTCAGGTTCCCACTATTCATGCTCAGCTGGGCTAGGCACCACTAGTTCCTGAACCAATACAGATTTCTTTTAAGCCAGTACTTGCAATTGATGATTGATATGCCTAAAAATTACGCCACTTTTAATCCTTTAAACATAGAGTTTCATGTGTTTTCTAAGCGATGTTAGTTGATTTTATTTGTTTTTATGTTGATTTTATAGGATTACAGGATTCAAGAGGTTTTAGTAAAGATTTTAAACTTCAGCAGCTTTTTTGTGATGTATGAGACTACCTACGGGCAATGGTTTGATCAGCGAGCAATTTGTGATTCTGATCCAATGTTGGGCATAATTTTTTATAATGAAACTACGATTAACTGGATGGGCCATGGTTCATTCCACGGCTAGTAGTCTTATTCGTGGAAAAGATGGCAAAGTTTCTGAAGGGTTCTGAAAGTTAACAGGATAGAGGATTTTACGGTTCATAGTCCAAACCACAAGATGTAGAAAGTATCTCGTACATGGAAAACAATTTTCACAGGAGTAGTCTACGAAACCCCATCCACGAACCATTGATCAAGTTACGGGCCGTACATTATCTCGTGGATAATCCCGAATTCAGTTTTTCTAACTAGTTTAGGATTCAGTTTTCTTTGTTTATAAATAGGATTTTCAGGTATTTTTGGACGTGTGGACTATCAGAGAACATATTGCTACTTTCTTCTGAGTACTTCTTGGAGACTTTGAGTTGATACTATTTGTGCTTATATTTGGATCTTGATATTACGATTTACATGGAGATTCTAGATTTTACATTCTTCAATTCATCGTTGTAAGTTTATAATTATGCAAACATATAACATGATTCTTTCATCTACAATGACATGAGTAGCTAAATCCAAAACTAGGGTAGTGGGAACCATGAAGAACTAACAAAGTAAAAACCAAATAATTCTTGGACAGTGTGCATGCATATATTTATCTCATTGTTGTGATTATTTTTTAACAATTGCAAATATTAGAACTCGTGTTGTTCTTACTTTTTGACCCAAGGGGGTAATGAATGGGATAACGAATAAATCATAAGATTCGATGTGAGTACTCTCATGTTATCAACCTGAAAAACCCAATGGATGATTGTATTTTTGAATGTCTTAGTTGGTCATTTTTGGCATTATCTGTGAATTATACTATTTTACGCTTTCGTAAGTTAATTTGGGCCTAATTTGAATAATTTGAATTGTTGGAATTGGAATCGTAGATTTTAAAAGTTGAAACTATGAATTTTGGCATTTTTGGAAGCTTAAGTTAGTAAAAAAGTGAGTTTTTGTGTCACTCGGAGTTGTAGAGGTTGGATCAGGGATCCATTGATTTCATTAGCTCCGAAATATCAAAACTGAACTACAGAAAGTTGTAGAACTATTTGTAGTTAAAATGAGGTTTTTAGGCCAAAAGTTGATATTTTAGTCATTTCCGGAATCAAACTTTGACTTTGGTCAACATTTGGAATTCAGAAGCTTAGGTCGGAGTTTCAAAAGTTCCAATAGTTCTAGATGGTGAAACTAACACTAGAAATGGTCTCAGAATAAATTTTGGAGTTTCCGTGGGTAGTTTTGGTTTTTTGGATTTTAAACTAGTTTAATTGACTTGAATCGGTAAATATGGCGAGAAGGCCTTAAAACTGATTTCTGATGATTCTGTTGAGTCCGGATCACTGTTTCTGGTAAGGATACATATAAGTCTGAGAAATTTTGATTTTGGATGACTTCCAAGTGTCTACTCCAAGTTTGGTTGAATCTGTGATTTTGCTGGTGCACGGCTTCTCGTGCAGCGGTACTTTCATCTCTGCATTTGTGGAGAAGCCTCTCCATTTGTGGAGATATTGGGGGCTTGACACTCCACGTTCGCTGGATAGGCTCCGCGCACTTCATGCCTGGACAGTTTTAAACTCGGGAAATACTATTTTTAATCTACTTTCAAACTTCTAAGCTTTGGGGGGGTAATTTTGAAGAAGGTTTCTGAAGCTTTTTGTTGGGTAAGTGCTTCTAACACTATACTAATCATTCCCGATAAGTTTATCTTGATTTTAGCTTGGATTTCATGTAATTAACCACCCAAAATTGGGGATTTTAGACTATGTTTTCCAAAACTTTAACTATTAATTTCTCATTAAATTCAAGCTTGAGTTTGAAGGGATTTTCACCCATGAACTCTAATTTTTGAGTAAAACATGATTTCGAAATCAATTTCTAAATTTGAGACTTTCATATTTTAGTCCTAATTTTGACCATTTTGCCCCTAAGCTTAAATTATTCCAATATGGGTATCAAAATGCACCTCTTGATGCGTAGTATCTATTTTCGATAGTGGTTGATCAATTTATGGATCATTTTGAGGCTTGTGTTGATTAAAAGCTTGTCCTAGTGTGGTTTCGACATCGAGGTAGGTTCGGCTAACCTTTTTGGGTCTGGATTTGAGTTATTGAGCATGTTTGTGTGATAATTGTGAAGTGTAGATTGAAGCATGAACCTATAACAAAATGCAATTATAATTGATGGGATTATGATGTTGGTTATGCCAAGTATTAAGTAAATGACGATCCATTGATTAATTGGGATGAAATCATATTAATTTGAGATAATTGGGATATCACTATAATAATATGAGACTTGAAATAGTTCTTGGTTAATGTTTTGATGATTTTATGATGAGTGTGATTAGTTTAAGAGTATGAGCCTATGTTGGGTACTTGTGGAGCTTATTTCCATGATATCTGGTTATTTGTGAGTTAGTGATGAGATGAGACATAGTATAGATGTATAATGTTAATAATCCATTGTTGCATTGGCATGCACATATCTTATATTGACTAGTTTTATTGGTATGCACACATCTTATGCTCCATTTTTGTATTGGTATGCACATATCTTATATTGACTAGTTGCATTAATATGCACAGATCTTATTCTCTAGTGTTGCACTGTTATGCACATGTCTTATACTGGACTAGGTGCATCGATATGCATGGATCATTTTTCCTATTGGTTGCATTGATATGTACACATATTAGACATAACTGAATGTATTGGTATGCACATATTTGATGCATGATTGGACACATTGATATGCATATTCCTCCTTACATTTGCATTATTTGAGACATTATGATTCATGTCGAGACATTCGTTATGGCCTGTGATGGCTTATTATATATTTTAGGGCATGGCATGTAATGCCCGCGGGTTCTATTTTGTAGCTTCGACTCGATAAATGTGTATATCGGCCTCGCAAAGATCACGATTTCACCTCATACATGGCCTGCGACGCCATTGTATCAATGCATTGCATCATTGGATAGGTTTATCATCTATAATTTCCATTATTCATGACTTTATTTTATTGTGTGTACTAACTGTTTTGATGCAGGTGATAAGATTCTCCGTTATTCCATACTTATTCAATTTCTCTTACCAAGTCGGTTGAACCTATTACGTATATTTTGGTATACTCACACCTACTTTGTTTCGTCCTTGCACATCATGCACAAGGTACAGGACATGGTAGTTGATCTTTTCATTCGAGTGCTATCGTCTCAATCCAGATCATAGCGCTGAGGCTCAGACTCTGAGTCATCGTGGATCTTTGGATCCTCTTTTATTTCTTTTCTCTCAGACTACGTACTGGATATTATGAAATAGTCTTGTATTTTCTTTAAGATAGTTGTATTTACTCTTCAATACTGTTTTAGATGCTCTTGTACTAATGACTCCAGATTGGAGATTTCTTATGACACATTAGTTGTTTCTGCTTTATTTATCTTTCTTTGGTTGCGACTCATTTTGGGTCATGACAAGTTATGTATTAGAGCTCTAGGTTTCCTGGCCTCGTAAGTCAAGAGCAGGGAGTCTAGTAGAGTCTCGTGGATCATTGTGTAGACGTCCACACCCATCTTCGGGAGGTGACATGATACTTGTTAGGAAAGGTTTTCACATCTTATTTCCATTGTGTGTTCCTTGGTATTGCCCATTTTGGAAGTGTCTAATCTACTCCTGCGCAGATGCCGATTACCAGATCCTATCAATTAATAGGAGAGCCCGAGGCAACTGGTGTGGCTCCCACCTGAGGTTAAAGTAGAATTTAGGGTAGGCCCAGGGGCAGAGGACATGTTAGAGGGGAAGCTCCAAACTCGAGGGCAGACTAGATCGGCTTCTCCAGAGCCTGTTCATGAGCCAGAGGGGCATATGAATCCTATTCTTCTACTCTCAGCCCCAGAGACTACACCCTCGATTGAGGAGTTACTTTTGAGAGTATTGGCTAGATTTGAAGGAGCCCCTCCAACCCCAATTACTATTGAGATACCAGTTTCTACCATAACAATTGGTCCTTCTAATGCTCTATCGAAGCCGGTTATGATTCATGTGGGTCCTTTTTCAGCTATAGCAGACCCTTCTGCAATTGTAATTACTCCAAATCAGACATCTAGATCGAGTTTATGTACTCAGCTTCAGAGTTTGGCTATTGCTCCATCTATTGCACTTCCCGTATTTATGGTACCACCATCTTCTACCAGCCTATCTATGTCTAGAGTGGAGTAGAAGAGCTTCGAGATATTTCTGTGATTAGCACCACCGCGATTCAATGGCACTTCTGGCGTAGCTTATGATTTTCTTTCAGAGTGCCAAGACCAATTATGTAACCTGACTATTCTTGAGTCGCATGGGGTTGCCTACACTTCATATCAGTTCATTGACCTTGCCAAGGAGTGGTGGAGTTTAGTGGTAGCCTCTCGACCTATTGGATCTCCAACTATGACCTAGGAACAGTTCACCGATATATTTTTGTATACATTTGTACTCTATAGCCTCTAAGACAGCCTCGAGATGAGTTTGATGGGCTACAGTAATGATATGTGTTTGTTTCTGATTATAAGGCTAGATTTCATGCCTTATTCGAATATTCCTTGTCTAGAATTCCTAATGAGATCGAGAGGATTTGATGGTTCGCCAAGGGCTTGGCATGGTATCTTCAAGAGACTACAACTTCCTTGATGTTGGCTGGAGGTACTTTCTAGAGTGTTGTGGATCGCGCTCGCATGGTAGAGCATATCAGGCAGGATAGACAGGGTGGTGGGAAGAGGTTTCATCGACATGGATAGTTTAGTGGATACCCACCACAGGTCTGAGAGATTCAGAGGCAAGGCCATCAGGGCCGAGTAGTTTAGGCAGCTCTTCCAACATCTGATTGTGTTAATAGATCCAGACCTACTCCGAGGGCAGTGCATCCAGGCGTGGTGGCATTTTAGGTGAGCTATCTTAGAGGTAGGAGACTAGCGCTTGGTATCATTGTGATGAGATTGGGCACATGGCTCATCATGTACCTCTTGCTCAGACTACAGGTTCTCAACCAGCTCGTCGAACTCCAACACCGGTACCGAGGGATATACTTTAGGCTATGAGAGGTAGTGCTAGGGGAAGTCGTGATATAGTGAGAGGTGGTGCTTGTGGTGGTTCACAATCTAATAGTGGACATGGAGTTTGTTATGCTGTTCCAGATAGAGTTAACATAGAGGTGTTTGATGCAGTTATCACAGGTATGGTCTCAGTGTGCCACCGTTCGGCTTTAATTTTTCGGTGCTAAGTCTAGTCCCACGGAATACTTGAAATAATCATAAATTTAATCATAACTTGCATGACTTGTAAAAATATGATAACATGGCAAGAGTAGCTCATTCATTTACTTGACCCCTACACATGGGCATATACCTTATAATAGAGGGTAAAAACATTTCATAAACTAGACCTCTTCTAGTAGGCATTAGATTGCACATGAGGGTAGAGATTGTAATATGTTTTACCCTTTCTAGTGAGCTTTAGTATCTACATGAGGGTAAAATAGTTATTATGCTTGACCTTTTCATGTAGACATTATTCACTCACAAGAGGGTAGAATATAGTATAAGGGCTCAACATTCTACTTACAAATCATAGAAACTTTTTATGAGTTAATACATGCTTGGGAGCGCATAATTTATCATAACATGGTTGCCTTGTAATTCATGCAATAATCATTCATCCACATAAAAATCTTGTCATGTAAATTTAGTTAAACATGGTGGGTATATGTATATAGGCTTAAAATCATGCAATTCAAGAGTTATTAGATAAGAGAGGAGTAAAATCAATTCATTTGAAAGTAATTCAAATCAACCCGCCATCATTATAGAAAAACCCTCATTATTTAGAAATCATATTTCAAGAGACATAGTGAAAAATAATTAGTTTGAATCATTCTTAATCAACCCATTATAATCATATACATCATCTTCAAAAACATGGACATGGGAACAAGAAATTCATCTTATCTAGTAAAACCTAGTTAAGACTTCCTCAATACTCATATAAATTCATAAATTTCACATGATATTTTACTTCATGATAATGCACAAAAATAAACCATCATAGAATGCATTATAGTAACATCATATGCAAGGGTTCATAAAATACCCACAAAGACCTATAAATTTCATATAGTTGGAGAAGAAGAATGGTTGGACTTATGGGAAGGAAGGTTCCGAAAATCAAACCCACATCTTTGGTGTGATTATAGTGGAGAAAATCTAAGTTGGAGGTGGAAATCTGAAACCCTATCTTGCTCACACTTGAATGCCTTGAGAGAGTTGAGAGTTTTGAGACATAGGGATTTTGAGACGTGAGTTGAATGAGGGTGTGAAAGGTGTATAAGGATGGAAAGGGGTCATTTGAGGCCTTTAATGACATAGCTCGGACTTAGGAAAATAGAAAAGGTCAAATTTGCCCCTATTAAAATTTGGATGGACAGGTCTACGAGAACCCGTTTACAGGACGTAGACCATTCTACAGGTCGTAGATAGGGGTTTCATCTAATGGGTTTTTAGACTTTCAGAGACTTTTTTCTGATTCATAATCTACGATGCAATCTATGACTCGTAAAAAGTTTTATGTATCGTCAGATAAGTTGTAGATTGAACTCTTGAAAGATCCCAAATTTCACCAAGTTTACCCAGATTCCACGAACCAACAAACAAGTCATACTTCATCTTATGACTCGTAAAACCCCCTCTTAAAAATTGAAAGTTTCAGAAATTCCAAAGTTTATTTTCTTCCATCTCTCATACTCCTCATAGGTGGGGTTATACAAGAACAATTATACTATAGTAGTAGTACATCGAACCTTCTTCTTAGAGTACAAGGGAGGCTAGGGTTTTGAAGCTTTTGGGCATCAAATTGGAGAGGATTAGCTGGTGATAACCACTGATTTGTACTCAATCTTGTTACCTATGACTTATGCTACTATGTATGGTAATCAATCTTTAAGTTCTAGCATGTATGGCTAAAAACCCCATGTTGAGGGTGTGCTTTTGATATGGGTCTTTAATTCACTTGCCGGGTTTGTGATGTCTTGACTTATATGTAGTTGATTTGGGTGAATTTATATATGTTCCTAAGTTTAATGTATGAATTTCAAGGTTTCAAACTTGGGGTTCAGTTTCAGATCTCAGACTATTCCGTAGATGGGATTATTAGAGTATGGAATGGATATAATGGCTGGAAACCTTATGGGGTTTTAGTTGATACCTATATTTATAGATTCAATGGCCAAGGTAGTAGGTGTTTTCCTCGACTTCTTAGGCCAAGCATGTCCTCGGCGGTCCTCATGTGATATCTTAGCTGATTCATGCGAAACACCCAAATATCATAGATGATTTGGGTTAAAAGCGACATAGTCTATTCATTCAACATCAAATCATGTAGTCAAGCATCCAGACCCATTTGATAGATTATTTCCCATATTTGCACATCCCCATAATCTTCCCTTGATAGTTGCTTAATTCGACAATTAGAACTCGTTTGTTGAACTTTACTCCTATTATTACAACCCCGGATCCTACAATTACTTGGTCCAACAAGTCACTTCTGCCTTGCACAACAATTCCCTATGGGATCGATCTCAACCTCTAAAGTTGGGTTATTATGCTGATGATGACTGCCCCTTCTGCCTTTAAGTAGTTGGATTGAGTGATATCAAAAAATGGCACCGTTGCTGGAGAATCAGCATGTTCATATTGGAAGTGTTTGTTGAGCTTTGTTCTTGTAGTTAGAATTCCTTTTATGGTTTTCTCATCGTTTTAATGTTGAACACTAGGTGTAAAGATGGAGGATGATGGAAGCATTCATGGTGAGAATGTCAGGGACATGAAAGGAATGCAATATGTTAATTGGGATCAGGTTAGAAGCACTGGTGCTATCCGACTACCCCCATTAGCTGGAGCAGTTAATTTCCATGTGACAAGCACCATGTTGCAACTCTTCCAACTGAAAGGATTTTACGGAAGGCTCGACCATGAAGATCCTAATGAACACTTGAGGAACTTTGTTGATGTGTGTCTCCCATTCAACTTCAGATGAGTAAGCCAGGAGGCTCTCCGACTAAGGCTATCCTTTCTCCATCACCAGAGAGGCATTGAGAAGGCTAGCAGAGTTGCCTCGTGATTCCATTACTTCATGGGAGAAGCTAAAAACTACATTCCTTGAGAGATTTTTCCCTCCCTCAAGGATGATTAAACTGAGAAAAAGTATTTAGAACTTTAAGAAGCTAGAGGATGAGCCATTGCATGAAACATGGCTCTAGTTTTGGACACTCTTGCTTCAGTGTCCTAACTATGAAGTTTTGGACCATATGCTTTTACAATACTTTTATGTGAGTCTTGATGCTACAAACAAAGAAGTGGCCGATCAACTAGTAAGAGGAGGTCTAATGACACAATCATTTACTGAAGCTTGCAACCTCTTAGATGGCATGACAAAAATTAATAGAGCTTGGTATACAAGAGATGATATAGTCCCTCCTAACCACAGAGTTCCTACTAAGGAACAGCTCGCTAAGGACTAAGACAGGGATGAGAACATGGCTAAGATGCTAACTTACCTTGATCTTTTAACCAAGCATGTCATGGGAGGAAATCGCAAGAGTGTAAATGTTGTGGGAGCTACTGGGGAGGTGATGTTTGAAGGTGCACCATTTGAATGTCATTACATGGGTAACCAAATAGTGGGTTCTTGGCTGGCTTTTCGAAGGCCACCCAGGAATCTAGGTTGGAACAACAACTTTGGATGACGAGATCGAGCATGGACTGATCAACCTCAAGTTGGGGGGTTGGCAGAATCATGAGGGAGATAGGTAAATTCCACCATATGATGAAGTGAAGGCTGCTGAACTAGTGATTAATCAAGAGAATCCTCGAATCGAGGATATGCTTTCATGAATTTTGAGTAAGGTGGAGGCTTCAGACGAGGTATTAAAAGAAATAAAATCTGATTTTTCCCAGTTGAGTCAAACAATAAAGTCTTATTCAGCATCCATTAAACATTTGGAGACTCAATTAGGAAATATATTAGTTAATTTGAATCAGCATCCTAAAGGAGGTCTACCTAATGACACGGCAGCCAATCTAAAAGGGAATGATCAACAGTGTTTGACCATTACTACTCGAAGTGGAAAGTTGATTGAAGGCACTAAACCATCACTGGTTGTTGATGAAGGTCAGAAAGAGGTAGAAGAGAAAAGAGATATGATTGTTGTTGAGGATGATGAGCAGGAGGCTCAGTTGTAGGTGATGATGCTCACGGCAACCTCGAGAATGATAAGCAAGAGAAAAGTGGGGTCAATGCAGCAAAAGCCAAGAATGTTATCCCTAAAAACTCAAGTTCAACTGAGAGGCTAAAGGAAACTCATGTCAAAGTGAATCCTTCATTCCCACAAAGATTGAAGAAAAAAGTGGAGGATGTTACATTTCAAAAGTTTCTTTCTATGTTTAACTCTTTGTCAATAAATGTACCTCGTATGGAAGCATTAATTGAAATGCCTAGATATGCCAAGTTCATGAAATAATTGGTGACAAAGAAAAGGACTCTTAAATGTGAGATGATTGAAGTGTCTCACAACTGCAGTGCAATCCTAACACAACAGCTGGTGTGAAGAAGGAAGACTTAAGGGCGTTCACCATTCCATGCACCATAGGAGCCTCAAAGTTCAGTAGAGCTCTTTTTGATTTAGGGGAAAGCATAAATCCCATGACCCTAGAGCTAAGTTTGGAAACCCCTTCACCAACTACAATGCAAAAACTCATAGTTGATAGGTCTATCAAAAGACCAGTGGGAATTCAACACAATGTGTTAGTGAAGGTGGATAAATTTATCCTTCTGGCGGATTTTGTGATTTTGGATTGCAAGGTGGATAGGCCATTCTTAGCCACCGAGCGAGTTTTGGTTGATGTGGAAAGCAGAGACTTGAAATTTAGAGTGAATGACGAGAAGGTTGTTTTCAACATTTGTAAAGCTTTGAAGCCGGAAGATGATCCGGGTGTATTGCAAATTATTGGCCCCTCGATGATAACTTGAACTGAAGAGGAACGATGTCGTGCCACAACGTTAACTAAGGTGCTGCTTGGGAGGTAACCCAAGGTGAGTATTTTATTGCATTTTAGTTTGAAAAATGGGTGTTGAATTGTGCAAGGTTGACAAGAAAAAGGAAGTGGCAAGTTGAAGAGGGTGACCAAATAGAACTACTCGGCGTATCGCCGAGCCATATGGGCAATGATCAATTTGACCAAATTTCTTGTTGAGAGGTGACCCTAGAAGTTCTGTAAATTTGGTGGACCAAAGGACAAATCAGCGAATCGCCGAGCCTAGTTGGCGCTGGTGAGTTTCACTGCACTTTAGGGTAGAAGGCAAGGTAAACTCACTGTACAAAAGAGCGGTCCCTAGAATGCTTGGTGCAGCACCAAGTGCGCTAGGCGGTATGGTTCAGCGTCACCGAGCATGCATGCTCATCGACCTACGTAAGGCTTTTCAAATGCCTTGGCCCTTTCACTTTTCACCGTCCCTCCTTTTCTCTTCCTTCGCACACCAATAGCCCTTTTCTTGTTTTCTTTGAAAATTTTCACCAAGAAGTTAGGAATAATCATCAAGGGAATCACCAAAGGTTTTTATTGTGTCTCATTGTTGAACAAGTTTGATTTAAATGCCTTATTCTAGTTCTTTGAAGAAGCCATTGTTTGTGAGATTGATCAGGGTTTCTAATGTGAAAATCATGTTTTATACTTTAAAATTCTTGAGAGATTCATGTGGGTAGGAGTTTAGAATTGCCTTTGAACCCTGTGTTTCATGTTTGTATGATTTATTTTGGGTTTTGGTATTTCCTTATGAATGTCAAAATTGGAGATATGAATAAGTTGGGTTAGAGTCATGAATGAAGGTTTTTGTTTGCTCATTCCTGATTAGTTTCTGGGTTTGACTCCAAAGCTTGTGCTTGAATAGATGCTTGAATGTACTGAATTAAAATAGGCCATGGTCATATGAATGTTTTCTTGTAATGTGCTTCCCTATTGATTGAATGTTTCTATGGGCTATGAGTGAATTCTGAATAACCCCTGATCACTTTTAAGCGATTAAACTTGTCCTATGATAGATTGGTGACGTCATTCTTAAGGGTAAGTCATTATTTGATCGAGTACATATCCATTGAAATCATGTGATAGTGATAGACAAAAGTTAAGCTTATGCTGATGTGTTGTGGTGGGTTAGTCTGTGCAATTTATCCATGTGATTTGTAAAAATTACCAAAGTTATTGTCAATTGGTGAGGGGCCTTGCCAGTCACAATAGGCAATGGTCATTTTGATCGCCTAAGTGCACTCGGTGATGCGCTCAACTTATACGTATACCACCTTTTTTGTTGTTTATCTTGGATGACTGCTGTAATTTTTGGTGATGAACTCTCCTTGTCATTGAATCGAATTGGCGCATCACATATTGAGCATGAGTAGCACCGAAAGTAGTAGTAACCCTAAGCCTGAAATCTATGTAGAAATGTGATGATCATTCTAACTGCCGAATCATCTTGGCAAATCATTGAGTATTAAATGTGGTCTAAATGATCAGTTTGTTTTGAATATCTTTCATATAATCAAACGTTGTGTCTAATTGTTTGTCAATTCTTTCTCACAAGTGTTTGGAGATCATTATGGTGCAGGATTGGGAAAACCAAAGAAACAGGTCATACGAGGTGAATCAAGAGCAACTAGGGGATTGTCATAGCCCCCGATAGAGCAGAAAGAACAGCTCATCGGCCTCAAAAAGAAGTGTGAGGCAAAGGGAGAGAAAAGTGATTGAGCAGCAAGAATCTACCAGCGATGAGAATGCACGACTTAACATCACTTGGACCAGCTCAGATGAGGAAGAGGAAAGGCCTAGACCTTCCAAACAACCTGTTTCGGAACCTACCATAAAAAGGCATCGAGTGAAGGGAGGTCTAAGACCACCCATGATCCTCTACTCCAAACATCCCAAAGGATCAGAGAAGTGACAGCCCCTAGACACCTGAATAGACTCAGAGCAGTGTGAAAAAGGACAATTCTCTAGGAAATAAAACCTATCCACTGATGGGGTGATTGATCGATATCCAGACGTTTGGGAAACTCTTAAATTCCATAATTTTTGGTTGTTCACCAAACCTCAGGATCCTTATGTGCATGCCATGGTTTGAGAATTTTATGAGAACTATGACAAGGCCATTCCAAAGAACAAGAACAGAGTAAAGTCATTGCTCAAACCCTTAGCTATTGTGGATATTCGGGGAGTGCATGTTCCATATAGTCAAACTCAAATCAATGATGTCTTGGGATGCATGAACAAGGATAAAAATGAAATGGATGAGATGTTGAAGGTGAAAACATTTGATGATATGAAGGCGTTGTTAGCTCCAATGATTGGTATTCCATCTCCCTCATGGTTAGAGGAGGGAGCTTTTATTGGAAAGAAAGAGATGAATGTTCCAGCAAGGTTTTGGTTTGGTTTTATAATTAGCAACTTAATGTCGTTACAAAATGAATTGGTGTTTCTCTCGATCAAAGCGGCACTGGTTGGAAGTATCATGGATTGTAAGAGGCTAAACCTTACTACTACTATTGCTCTTGAAATCCTCACAAGGGAAAAGCAGTTCCAGATCTCACCACCCTTTCCAAGTCTCATCATTGCACTGTGTAGAAGGGCTAAAGTCCCAAGGAATGAAAAGATCGATGTAGAAGTAACTCCATCAGCATCAACTAACATTAGAAGGATCGAGGTTGAGTACTTAAGAGATGAAGAGGATAGGTCTAGGAAGAAACCAACTGACAAAATGTCGGTTGTCGATGTTGAGGCTCTCGATTCTGGAGCTGCAGAGCTAGGCGCTGAGGCAGGTATACCTTATTCCTCCCCTACCATTCCTTCTACATAAATAGAGGCTACAGATGACCAACCCCAACTCACTAGGGCGACCATTTTCGCAATTGGCCACCTAGCCAAAGTTGTTGATTCTCAATCCACAAGGGTTGAGTCATTTGTGCCCAAACGGGTGGGGGTAGCCATAGTCAAGCCTTAAGGCCATATGCTAGGGAAAAAGTAAAGTAGAGTGAGCTAACTAAAGCTCACAAGTTGAGGATGGATAGGCTGGAATTTATGATTGATGACCACCTTAAGGAGCTGGCCAGCTTAAAGGATAGAGTGGTAGCTGTCAAGATAGAAAGTGGTGGTAGTACGGACATACTGGCTTTGAAAGCCGATATTGATGAGTTGAATAAGGAAGTGACATCCCTCTGGTCCACATACTTGATCACATTCTTTGATAGGTTGGAGGATCCACCACTCGGGGTGGATGTGCCTACGGTCACAAATGAGAGGCCAAATGTAGAGGTTCTGGGTATTGGCAATGAAAAGGATCAGGAAGTGCACACTCCGGAGACTGATAAAGAGACATTGGGAGTAGAGAAGATCCAAGAGGATCGGGAGAAGCTAGATGGAATGGAGAACGAGATAGTGGATGCAGCGTTTGCAGCATTTGCTAGACCAGTCAATGATTGGCACATCCAGGATGAGTGCACCTGAGCCTGCTAAGCCCGACATTTACCTTGAGAGCACACTGACAGAAGAGGGCATAGATGCCCTAATGTTGCAGTGGAAGAAGCCTCATAAGGATGTACAAGAAAGTTATCAAGTGCACATCTGGTGCATCACCGGAGTGCTCGGTGATGGTCGGCCTTGATCGCCAAATGGCATTTCGCAGCACAAACTATACCACTTTTTACATGGAGTATATAAGCAATATTAGAAAGGAAATTATACATCATCTGTTCATTCCATATATGAATAATTACACTATAGTAGTAGAACATAGAACCTTCTTCTTAGAGTACAAGGGAGGCTAAGGTTTTGAAGCTTTTGGGCATCAAATAAGAGAGGATTATTTGGTCACTGATTTGTACTCAATCTTGTTACTCATGACTTCTGCTACTATGTATGGTAATCAATCTTTAATTTCTAGCATGTGTGGCTAAAGCTCCCATAATGAGGGTGTACTTTTGATATGGGTCTTTAATTTACTTGTTGGGTTTGTGATGTCTTCACTTATCTGTAGTTGATTTGGCTAAATTTATATTTGTGTAACGCCCGGTAAAATTACCAAAATACCCCTGGAGTGAGGGTATGCGCGTAACGCATCTTCCGATGCTCGTATGGCGAATCCGAGACCGGATTTGTGATCAGCATGGAAAATGGAGTGGGAAAATGGTCTCGGTCGAATTTTAGAGCGACCCGATCGAAAGATAAATTTTCGAATCAAGTCACAAAACAGTGGCTGTCCGCGACGGAGGCACGTCGCGGACCTGACGCGGAGTCGCACTTGTGTGTTTTCCAAAATTTTCGACGGGATGGAGAGAACTCGTACAAAAGCACTTTTTCCAAAATTACGCAGTACGCGATAGGTCCGCGTCGCGGACCGTGTGTTTTTTCCGAACTGCAAATTCCTAATTTAATTCTAGGGCATTCTAGTCAATCCCTAGTCCCTCCTAAACACTGGTACACGACTAATTAAGTCGTTTTCAACCAAAAAAGGGTCTAAAACCTCATTCTAAGTCCTATCCCTTAGAAACTAACAAGGCTAGGGCTTGAGGAGAAGAGAGAAGAGCTTGTGGGAGGAATTCGAGCGGAGACCCCGAAAGTACTCGATTGTTGACGGTATCACAGGTATGTAAGGCAAAACTAAAACATGGGATTGTCCTCTCATGTGCCCCATAGAGGTCATAGATGAGTTGATGATTGAAGAGTCTACATGCATGAGTTCTTTGATGGCTTTTCTCGAAAAATCATGTTTGAAATTACATGTTTTCTATGTTGATGATCATCATACTATTTGTTTTCTTAAATTGAATATTTTCCATGAGAATTTGCATAACCCTACATGACTATTTTGAAAGGCATGCATAATGAACTTGAGGATTGAGTCTAGAGCCTTGGATTGTGATTGTGATTGTGATTGTGATGAGAGAATGATGAGTCTAGAGCCTTGAGTTAAGATTGTGATTGTTGATTGTGACTGTGATTGTGATAAGAGAATGATGATAAGTTGATAGAGTTTGATTGTCTAATGAGTCTCTATAAATGAACTCTACCGATGTGTCTATTCATTTAATTCCTAATGATTGTTCTAATCTTGAGTCATTGATGAGATTGATTGATGAGAGGGTTAAAGTCCCTATGAGTTTGATTGATGATAGGGTTAGAGTCCCTATGAGATACCGATCGTTGACGGGGTTAAAGTCCCTACGAGATTGGTTTGATTGGATTGATGGTTTTATGAGCATTGAGTCGGGAGGAGTATCGAGCACCGAAATGGGTAAGAGTGAGTCCCACTCGAACTCATTAAACTATGTCGCCAAGCATAGAAGAGGTTTTCCTCTTGAGTTGATGTCCCTGAAATCAATAGCGGACTTTGTTGATTGTTCTGTCTCCATCTTGGATTTTTCCATTATGGTTTCGATTCGTCTCTACCTGGCAAGTACGGGACGGCCGTGGCAACACCGGCGGGATTGTTGTACAATCACTGGCTCATAAGTGATTGTTGTCGGTTAAGAGAAACTCCCATAAATTTCATACCTTACTCCGAGTCTAGAAGAGATGAGAGGAGGTGAGCTCCACTGAGATGAGATGAGATGAAATGAAATGTGATGAGATAAGAGGAGGTGAACTCCTTTGAGATGAGTCTGAGATGATTGATGAGGTTTGAGTTGTTGATAGGTCACTTGTCTACTCTTTATTCTTGCATAGATGGACATTTGACTAATGATGTGATTTGATATGTATTTTGAGTTGCTATTGTTTCCATATTATTCTACCGGTTTCTGTTTCATTCAGCTATTTTACATACCAGTACATTCCAAGTACTGACGTCCACTCTGGACTGCATCATTTTATGATGTAGAGGCAGGTACTAGAGATCATCGACAGGCGCTCCGTTGAAGATCTGAGATTCGAAGTTGATTTGGTGAGCCTCCTCTACTCCGGAGGATCCACTACTTTTATTTCATCATGCTTTAGAGTTAGATTGGACTAGTTCTTTTATTTTGATTTGGGTAGCCATGGATCTGTCATTGGCACCACATGATTAGTGATAGAGGCTTCATAGACGATGGTCGAGTGTTGATGTTGAGATTGTGAGCTAGTTCTTTCTACTAGCCTTTATTATTTTATATATTCTTTTGAGACTTTAGATGAGATGTATCCATTACTTAATTATATTTTCCACTGTTCAGTAGAGTTTATTCGATTGAATGATGTGATGAGGCTGAGTGGTTCGCTTGGGGACTAGCAATAGTCCCTGAGTGCCGGCCACGCCAAGGGTACCCTCCCGGGGCGTGACAAACTTGGTATCAGAGCACAGAGTTCAAGTGTCCTAGGGAGTCTATGAGGCCGTGTCTAGTAGAGTCTTGTTTATGGGTGTGTTGTCGACCACACTTCATAAGCAGGAGGCTATGGGACATTAGGAATGGTTACACTTCTTTCTTACTCTAAATCGTGCGATGGAATTGAACTTTATGAAAACTATCCTCTAATTCGTGCGTTACACGTGCAGAATCGATAAACATGCCTCCCAGAAGAGCTGTCAGAGGAAGGGGACGTCCTGCCAGGCAAGCTGTTAACCCACCTGAACCCCAAGTACCCGAGGGGCCCGTGGATCCAGCGGTTCCTGTCGAACAGCCCCCTCAGGACGAGGTCTCCAATGCCGAGTTACGCCAAGCTATTTGGGCTCTAGCCCAGGCTGTTGCGGCACCTCCTGTGAGACAGGGAGCGGGCAGACTGGACACTCATGACACCTCCAGAGTCCGGGAATTTCTGAGGATGAACCCGCCTGAGTTCACGGGGTCGGCAGCTACTGAAGACCCCGAGAGCTATATTGAGGAGCTTGAGAAGGTGTTCCAAGTGATGCACGTGGCGGATGTGGATAGAGTTGAATTGGCCGCCTACCAACTCAAAGGGGTGGCCAGGCTGTGGTTCGACCAATGGAAGAGGGGCCGAGTGGATGATGATTCAGGTGTGACCTGGGCAGTGTTTGAGGATGCCTTCTTGGGACGCTTCTTCCCAAGGGAGAAAAGAGAGGCTAAGGTGAGGGAGTTTCTGAATCTAAAACAGGGCTCCATGACCGTGCAGGAGTATGGCCTGAAGTTCACACAGCTATCTCGCTATGCTCCAGATATGATTGCCGACAAGAGGGGGAGAATGGGAATGTATGTCGATGGGTTGAATAGAGGGCCCAAAAGGGATGGCAGAGGGGCAATGCTGGTGAGTGATATGGACATTGGGCGATTGATGACATTTGTACAACAGGCTGATGAGGAGAGACAGCATGACAAAGAGGAATTTAGGCGCAAGAAAGCCAAAACGTCTAGCTATGAGACGGGAAGGAGAGGCAATGGTCATCGCTTTCCAACACCATCATCTGCCAGTACGCCCACGCCCAGGATCAGGGATGATCAAAGGTCCCAGAATACTAGAGCCCCTGGGTCCCAGTCACAAGCTAGTGTGGCTCAAGGATCGCGGGGTCAACCGCCGTGTAAAAAGTGTGGCAAGTTGCACCTGGGGAGCTGTCGTGAGGGAAAGGATGGGTGCTACAAATGTGGCCAAGTGGGTCACTATCAGAGAGACTGTCCTCGATGGGCTAGCCGAGCTCAATCCACTGCATCGGCCCCACCAGTAGGAGGGAACCAGAGGGCCGCTATGTCAGGAACAGGCGGAGCGACAAACCGCTTGTACGCCATGGGTAGTCGCCAAGATCAGGAGAACTCCCCAGATGTGGTGACGGGTATGATTCGTGTCTTAACTTTTGATTGTTATGTCTTGATGGACCCTGGTGCCACACTGTCATTTGTATCTCCTTATGTGGCCAGTAAATTTGATATGACCCCTGAGAGTCTCCTTGAACCTTTTGATGTTTCTACTCCAGTGGGTGAGTCTATTCGAGCTGAGAGAGTTTATAGGACTTGCGTAGTGTCCATCTATCATAGGGACACTCTTGTTGATTTGATTGAGCTGGAGATGATTGATTTCGACTTGATCCTTGGCATGGATTGGCTCCACGCCTGTTATGCCTCTGTTGATTGTAGATCCCGAATTGTTAAGTTCCAAATTCCAAATGAACCAGTTCTAGAGTGGAAGGGTGACTCAGTGACGCCGAGGGGGAGGTTTATCTCAGATCTTAAAGCCCGGAAGTTAATTTCCAAAGGTTGTATCTATCACCTAGTACGAGTGAAATCGGACGAGGTTGAGTCCCCAACTCTTGAGTCAGTTCCGATTGTTAGTGAGTATCCGGAAGTATTTCCTGATGATCTGCCCGGAGTCCCTCCTGATAGGGAGATTGACTTCGGGATTGACATTCTTCCTGATACCCAACCCATTTCGATTCCACCTTACAGGATGGCCCCCGCTGAGCTGAAAGAATTGAAAGAGCAACTAAAAGATTTGCTAGAGAAGGGCTTCATTAGGCCAAGCGTTTCACCATGGGGTGCTCCTGTCCTATTCGTGCGAAAGAAAGATGGGTCTCTCAGAATGTGTGTTGATTATAGGCAACTGAACAAGGTCACCGTGAAGAACAAATATCCTCTCCCAAGGATAGATGATTTGTTTGACCAACTTCAGGGCGCCTCTTGTTTCTCTAAGATAGACCTCAGATCTAGCTACCATCAGCTGAAGGTGAGAGAGTGCGACATTCCAAAGACAGCCTTTAGGACTAGATATGGCCATTTTGAATTCCTGGTCATGTCCTTTGGGTTGACGAATGCACCTGCCGCCTTTATGGACTTGATGAACAGGGTGTTCAAACCGTATCTTGACTTGTTTGTGATTGTATTCATCGATGATATTCTGATATATTCAAGGAGTGAAGAGGAGCATGCCAATCACCTCAGAGTTGTCCTCCAAACTCTTAGGGACCATGAGTTGTATGCAAAATTTTCAAAGTGTGAGTTCTGGCTTAAGTCAGCAGCCTTCCTGGGCCACGTTGTTTCCGGTGATGGTATTCAGGTGGATGCCCAGAAGATTGAAGCGGTTAAGAACTGGCCACGACCGACCACTCCGACTGACATTAGAAGTTTCTTGGGGTTGGCGGGCTACTACCGCAGGTTTGTAGAAGGATTTTCTTCCTTATCCGCACCATTGACCAAGTTGACCCAGAAAAAGGTCAAGTTTCAGTGGTCCGAGGAATGTGAGAAGAGTTTCCAGGAATTGAAAACGAGATTGACTACTGCACCAGTCTTAACTTTACCCGAGGGAAATGAGGGCTTTGTGATTTATTGTGATGCCTCAAGGGTCGGACTGGGATGTGTACTAATGCAAAGGGGGAAGGTGATAGCCTATGCCTCCAGGCAACTCAAGGTCCATGAAAGGAATTACCCAACCCATGACCTCGAGTTGGCAGCGGTAGTGTTCGCACTTAAGATCTAACGTCACTACTTGTATGGGGTACACGTGGATGTGTTCACAGACCACAAGAGCTTGCAGTATGTTTTCAGTCAGAAGGAGCTTAACTTGCGACAGAGGAGATGGTTGGAGTTGCTCAAGGATTACGACATGAGCATTCATTATCATCCAGGTAAAGCTAACGTTGTTGCTGATGCTCTTAGCAGGTTATCAATGGGTAGCACAGCCCATGTGGAGGAAGGAAAGAGGGAATTAGCCAAGGACGTACACCGGTTGGCTCGATTAGGGGTCCGACTTGAGGAGAACAACGAAGGAGGAGTTAATGTGGAGAACGGGTCTGCTTCCTCGCTAGTGATAGAAGTGAAAGAAAAGCAAGACCAAGACCCAGTTATACTCCAATTGAAGGAGGATGTCCACAATCAGAAGGTGACGGTCTTCTCCAAAGGGGGAGATGGTGTACTGAGATATCAAGGTCGATTGTGTGTTCCAAATGTTGATGGCATACGGGACAGAATCATGGCAGAAGCTCATAACACTAAATATTCCATTCACCCTGGCTCCACCAAAATGTACCACGACTTAAGGGAGGTCTATTGGTGGAATGGGATGAAGAGGGATGTTGCAGAGTTTGTCTCGAAATGCCCAAATTGCCAACAAGTGAAGGTTGAACATCAAAGGCCATGTGGATTGGCTCAGAACTTTGAAATTCCGGAGTGGAAATGGGAGATGATCAACATGGACTTTATCACTGGCCTGCCGAAATCTCGAAAGCAACATGATTCGATATGGGTGATCGTGGATAGGATGACAAAGTCGGCTCACTTCTTGGCAGTAAAGACAACAAACACTGCGGAAGAGTATGCCAGATTGTACGTCCAGGAGATCGTGAGGTTGCATGGGGTTCCTTTGTCTATCATCTCGGACAGAGGGGCTCAATTTACCTCCCAGTTCTGGAGATCGTTTCAGAAAGGTTTGGGTACTAAGGTGAATCTGAGTACAGCTTTTCACCCGCAGACGGATGGTCAGGCAGAGCGTACGATTCAAACACTCGAGCATATGTTGAGAGCTTGTGTACTTGACTTCAAAGGAAATTGGGATGACCATCTACCCTTGATCGAATTCGCATATAACAATAGTTATCATGCAAGCATTCGGATGGCTCCTTATGAGGCCCTGTACGGGAGAAGTTGTAGGTCGCCGATTGGGTGGTTCGAGGTTGGAGAAGCAGGGCTGATTGGGCCTGATCTTGTTCACCAGTCGATGGAAAAAGTCAAGATCATTAGAGAGAGGCTAAAGACTGCCCAGAGTCGCCAAAAATCCTACACCGACGTAAGGAGAAGAGACTTAGAGTTTGAGATAGATGATTGGGTGTATTTGAAAGTATCACCTATGAAAGGTGTCCTAAGGTTTGGAAAGAAGGGAAAGTTAAGCCCACGATATGTTGGGCCATATCAGATCGTAAAAAGGATTGGGAAGGTTGCTTACGAGTTGGAGTTACCTTCCGAGTTAGAGGGAGTTCATCCGGTATTCCATGTGTCGATGCTAAAGAAATGCTTGGGAGATCCCGCCGTGGTGATTCCTATCGATGGCCTTGGAGTGAAAGATAGCCTATCCTATGAAGAGGTCCCGGTTCAGATCCTTGATCGTCAGGTTCGCAGGTTGAGGAACAAAGAGATAGCCTCAGTCAAAGTCCTGTGGAGGAATCAATTCGTTGAAGAAGCCACATGGGAAGCTGAGGAGGAGATGAGGGCCAAATACCCGCACCTATTCGTGACAACGGATGATGGAAACAATTAAGGTAAAAATCCTTGCTCTTCACTAACTGGTTGTTTTATTTTGATGAGACTTACTATTGCCTGGTCGAGGATGGATTGCTTGAACTGAGTGGAAGATGAGTCTCGAGTCTATTTGTGCTTTAGTCCCCACCTCTACTCATCATTCGAGGACGAATGATCCCAAGGGGGAGATGATGTAACGCCCGGTAAAATTACCAAAATACCCCTGGAGTGAGGGTATGCGCGTAACGCATCTTCCGATGCTCGTATGGCGAATCCGAGACCGGATTTGTGATCA
The DNA here is from genome assembly GCA_029948455.1 of Solanum rostratum. NCBI lineage: Eukaryota > Viridiplantae > Streptophyta > Magnoliopsida > Solanales > Solanaceae > Solanum > Solanum rostratum. The sequence goes on from CM057055.1 coordinate 41,054,714, forward strand.
GCATGGAAAATGGAGTGGGAAAATGGTCTCGGTCGAATTTTAGAGCGACCCGATCGAAAGATAAATTTTCGAATCAAGTCACAAAACAGTGGCTGTCCGCGACGGAGGCGCGTCGCGGACCTGACGCGGAGTCGCACTTGTGTGTTTTCCAAAATTTTCGACGGGATAGAGAGAACTCGTACAAAAGCACTTTTTCCAAAATTACGCAGTACGCGATAGGTCCGCGTCGCGGACCGTGTGTTTTTTCCGAACTGCAAATTCCTAATTTAATTCTAGGGGCATTCTAGTCAATCCCTAGTCCCTCCTAAACACTGGTACACGACTAATTAAGTCGTTTTCAACCAAAAAAGGGTCTAAAACCTCATTCTAAGTCCTATCCCTTAGAAACTAACAAGGCTAGGGCTTGAGGAGAAGAGAGAAGAGCTTGTGGGAGGAATTCGAGCGGAGACCCCGAAAGTACTCGATTGTTGACGGTATCACAGGTATGTAAGGCAAAACTAAAACATGGGATTGTCCTCTCATGTGCCCCATAGAGGTCATAGATGAGTTGATGATTGAAGAGTCTACATGCATGAGTTCTTTGATGGCTTTTCTCGAAAAATCATGTTTGAAATTACATGTTTTCTATGTTGATGATCATCATACTATTTGTTTTCTTAAATTGAATATTTTCCATGAGAATTTGCATAACCCTACATGACTATTTTGAAAGGCATGCATAATGAACTTGAGGATTGAGTCTAGAGCCTTGGATTGTGATTGTGATTGTGATTGTGATGAGAGAATGATGAGTCTAGAGCCTTGAGTTAAGATTGTGATTGTTGATTGTGACTGTGATTGTGATAAGAGAATGATGATAAGTTGATAGAGTTTGATTGTCTAATGAGTCTCTATAAATGAACTCTACCGATGTGTCTATTCATTTAATTCCTAATGATTGTTCTAATCTTGAGTCATTGATGAGATTGATTGATGAGAGGGTTAAAGTCCCTATGAGTTTGATTGATGATAGGGTTAGAGTCCTTATGAGATACCGATCGTTGACGGGGTTAAAGTCCCTACGAGATTGGTTTGATTGGATTGATGGTTTTATGAGCATTGAGTCGGGAGGAGTATCGAGCACCGAAATGGGTAAGAGTGAGTCCCACTCGAACTCATTAAACTATGTCGCCAAGCATAGAAGAGGTTTTCCTCTTGAGTTGATGTCCCTGAAATCAATAGCGGACTTTGTTGATTGTTCTGTCTCCATCTTGGATTTTTCCATTATGGTTTCGATTCGTCTCTACCTGGCAAGTACGGGACGGCCGTGGCAACACCGGCGGGATTGTTGTACAATCACTGGCTCATAAGTGATTGTTGTCGGTTAAGAGAAACTCCCATAAATTTCATACCTTACTCCGAGTCTAGAAGAGATGAGAGGAGGTAAGCTCCACTGAGATGAGATGAGATGAAATGAAATGTGATGAGATAAGAGGAGGTGAACTCCTTTGAGATGAGTCTGAGATGATTGATGAGGTTTGAGTTGTTGATAGGTCACTTGTCTACTCTTTATTCTTGCATAGATGGACATTTGACTAATGATGTGATTTGATATGTATTTTGAGTTGCTATTGTTTCCATATTATTCTACCGGTTTCTGTTTCATTCAGCTATTTTACATACCAGTACATTCCAAGTACTGACGTCCACTCTGGACTGCATCATTTTATGATGTAGAGGCAGGTACTAGAGATCATCGACAGGCGCTCCGTTGAAGATCTGAGATTCGAAGTTGATTTGGTGAGCCTCCCCTACTCCGGAGGATCCACTACTTTTATTTCATCATGCTTTAGAGTTAGATTGGACTAGTTCTTTTATTTTGATTTGGGTAGCCATGGATGTGTCATTGGCACCACATGATTAGTGATAGAGGCTTCATAGACGATGGTCGAGTGTTGATGTTGAGATTGTGAGCTAGTTCTTTCTACTAGCCTTTATTATTTTATATATTCTTTTGAGACTTTAGATGAGATGTATCCATTACTTAATTATATTTTCCACTGTTCAGTAGAGTTTATTCGATTGAATGATGTGATGAGGCTGAGTGGTTCGCTTGGGGACTAGCAATAGTCCCTGAGTGCCGGCCACGCCAAGGGTACCCTCCCGGGGCGTGACAATTTGTTCCTAAGTTTAATGTATGAATTTCAAGGTTGCAAACTTGGGGTTCTGTTTTAGATCTCAGATTGTTCCATAGTTGGGATATTAGAGTGTTGAATGGATATAATGGCCGAAACCTTATAGGCTTTCAGGTTTTTGATATCCACATATATGGATTCAATGCCCAAGGTAGTAGGTGTTTTATTCGACTTCTTAGGCCAAGCGTGTCCTCGGCGGTCCGCATGTGATATCTTAGTTGATTCATGTGAAACACCCATATATCATTGTTGATTTGGGTTACAAGCAACCTAGGCTATTCACTCAGCATCAACTCATGTAGTCAAGCATCTACACCTATTTGTTAGATTATTGCCCATATTTGCACATCCCCAACATCTTCCCTTGATAGTTGCTTAGTTCAACGGTTAGAACTTGTTAACTGAACTATATTCTGATTATTGCAACCCCCAGATCCTACAATTACTTGGCCCAACAAGTCACTTCCACTTTGAACAATGATTCATTGTGGGATCGATTCCGACCTGTAAAGTTAGGTTATTATGCTGATGACGAGCGCCCCTTCTTCCTTTGAGTAGTCGGGTTGAGTGACATCACCTATGGTGTGGCATTTGTGTGCACAAGATGTTCTTTTGTTGAGTTTGAGTGTTTGAGTTTTTTTCCCTTGTTCATTGTATATATTTATGAGTTTTGGGGACTTTCTTTCCTTTTTTTTAGGACGTGCAAATGAACATGGATTGGTGATATTGATCTAAGTTTGAGTCAAGTAGAATTCGTTAGTTAAGTAGGAGTTTGAGTCACTTCTTGAGAATTTGTGTTGTCATTTGGTCATTCTTGGAAGTTATTTTGAATTGAAAAATATGTTTTTGAAATGTGGGGAAGTTACTTCATAGGCATCCACATACTTGTGCTAATTGTTGGTACCAACTATTGTCATGATCATGACTTAGTTGTGTAAATTGATTTGGAATTGTATACTTAAATTGCTAGCCTCTTGAGGTTGGTTTTGTTTTGCTTGTGGACAAGCAAAGTCTCAAGTTGAAGGTGTTGATGAGTGTATAACTTACACTTGTTTCTTACTCTTTTTTTATGATTTTGTGTTATTAATTTCATGACTTGAGTCTAATTATACTTTGAATGGTGTGTATTTCATGTACTTAGGTTTAGATTTGGCTCTGCTGGAAAGAATTGAAATTAACACTGAATTTGAGCAAAAAGGAGCTGAAAATGCAAAGAAGTGTACCTGGAAGAAAACGCACTCCGCATATGCAGCCTTCACGCACGCAAACACAGAGTAGCGGACCTGGAAAGGGCGTGAACGCACTCGGCACTAGCCTGTAGGCAGAGCAGCAGAAGATAAACATCTGTGGTCGCAGAATGCTTAGGCGTGACCGCGGAAGTATTAACTTGAGTTGATTTTCATGAACACGATCAAAGATCCGTGAACACAGAGTACTATGATGACCAGCATCAAGGTAATTCAGGAATTTCACCATTTCAGTCTCAAAATCGCATATACACGCACACTCAGCTCTTGTTCTTCATACTTTTGAATTAGAATGATACTAGACATTCATTGAACATAGAACTCTCTTTCATACACTTTTGAAGAGAGAAACTACACCTTAGTGTAGATTTTAGTTTAGGGTGAGGATTTAGAGCAAGTTTTCTACAAATTCTTGAGTGGATTAAAGAGTGTGAGCTCCACTTGTATTAATCTTTCACTCACTCTTTCTTTCCTTGATCTTGAATGTACAATTTGTAGATTTAATTAAGCTTTGACTTTAATTTGTTTATGGGTCTTGATTATTTCTCTTGCTTTCATGCTTAGTTGATGATTTACTTGCAAAATCAAGTGGGTTCCTCCAAAATTGCTTTGATTGATTAAATTGATTTATGTGTTCATGCCTACCTTTATGTTTAACTTATGATTTGAGGTCGCGAACTTGAATCCACCTTAAATCTTCAATTATTACTTTAACTAGAGTAGTTAAAGTGGAGGGTTTGCATGATATTCATGGGTTTATATGTTGAGGTCCTCAAATAGGACTCAACGACTATGGTCTTGGGAGTTTTGCTTCGAGGTTCTCAAGTCAAGCGTTTCTTTGAGGGGCTCATGTCAAAGGCCGTAATAGGCTCTTGCGAAACACCACATTGTCGTAATTGAAGTGTGGTTACAAGAATTCTACCCTACCCATAGATTTAATTTGATGCTAAGTGTGATGGATCAATTGAGCTTTGATTGATTTCTGTATTCTTATCCTTGCTCCCTTGATCAAACCTTGCCCCATTTTTCCTTCTCCTTGTTAGGAGTAGTTGTTAGTTTAGTCTCCCCCTATTTAGTTAGAAATCACTTGGTACTAGCTTGTCCAATTGAAACGGGTAGCTCGTAGTCCTTAACTGATTCAATCGCCGACACATTGTTCCTCGTGAGATTCGACTCAGACCACTAAAGTTGGGTTATTATGCTGATGACGACAGCCCCATACTTCCTTTGAGTAGTTGAGTTGAGTGACATGAGATATTCAAAACTGTAAAAATTGTAGGAGTATCAAGTTGCTAAGTCATACTATAAAGGTCCGGAGAAGAGTGGTAGAGATGGGGGTGAGGAGAGGATTGTTTATTTCAGAGAATCCGTTGGATTCATGCCGGGGCAATCAACTACTGAAGCAATTCACCTTATTGGGAGACTAGTGGAGAAATATAGGGAACGAAAGAGGGACCTTCATATGGTATTCATTGTTCTTGAGAAGGCTTATGAAAAAGTTATGAGTGATGACTTATGGATGTGTATGAGGAAAACGGTGTTCCAATGGTATATATTAGGATGATAAAGGACATGTATGATAGATCCAACACTTGGATAAGGATTGGAGAGGAGACTCGGAATATTTTTCTGTTGAGATATCAAGGATTTGTGTTAAGCCCTTTTCTTTTTTCCTTAGTGATGGATGAGCTGACGCGGTCTTTCTAGGAGGAGGCGCTATGGTGTATGCTATTTGCGGATGACATAGTACTGATTGATGATATCAGGGATAAAGTAAATGATAACTTGGAGGTTTGAGACATACTTAGGAATCCAAAGGGTTCAAATTGAGCAGGATCAAAATAGAATACTTGCAGTGCGAATTCAATGTTGCGAGGGATGAATCAGACATTGAAGTGAGACTTGTCACTCAACCTATTCCCAAGATAGAAAGCGTTAAATATCTTAGGTCCATCATCCAGGATAGTGGTGATATCGAAGATGATGTCACACATCGTATTGGGGTAGCATAGATGAAGTGGAGGCTTTCCTCTAGAGTATTTTGTGATAAGAAGATACCACCTAAACTTAAAGTTAAGTTTTACAGAATGGTGATTAGACTTTATTGCTATATGTGGTGGAATGTTGACCAGTCAAAAACATATATATCCAGAAAGTACAGATTGCGAAAATGAGGATGTTGGAATGGATGTGTGGCATACCAAGGGTGATAAGATTAGAAATGAGAGCATTTGGGAGAAGTTCGGGTGGCCTCTGTGGCAGAAAAGATGAGGAAAGCAAGACTGTAATGGTTTGGGCATGTGTAGAGAAGAAGTACCGACGCTCCTTAGGAGGTGTGAGAGGTTGAATTTAGGGGTTAAGCGGAGGGGTATAGGTAGACTGAAAAAGTATTGGTGGATGGATGGTTAGACATGATATGGCAAACTTCATCTTACCGAGGACATGAGCTTAGATAAAAAGGAGTAGAGGTTGCATATTAGGGTAGAATTATGGTTAATAGGCTTGTAAGGGTAGGATGTCTGGCCTTGTGATGTAGTACGTTAGTAGGATTAGGCATGTCTTTATATCTTGTGTTGTTATTATCCATCTTATGTGTGTTACTTTTATTGTATTTATATACATTATCATTGCTTTCCACTTTAGTCGATTTTCTTTTTTCATATCTTATCTTCAGCTTTTAGGGCTTGATATTTTGAGATGAGGGTCATTTGGAAACAACATTTCTATCTCTATGAGGTAATGGTAAGGTCTGCGTGCATTTTACCCTCCTCACACCCCACTTGTGGGATTCTATTAGGTATTTTATTATTATTATTTTTGAACTTGAACATAAAATGTCCAAACTTTTGAAATGATACAATTCAAAATTCAAAAATCAAACAATTTAAGATTGATAAAAAAATTAAACGTAAATTATTCTTTGAAGTAACACGTGCAAAATATCGTGCCCTGAACTAGTTGGTATAAAATGGTACACAACGTCAGAAGTGTGCCACTTATTATGTCAACCTTTAAGCCTATGTTTCCTATTAGCACAAGGTAAGGAAATAACACAGGTGTGTTTTGTACGGAGGAAAATATTTTTTAAAAAATACTTTTTAATTTTTTCATGTTTGACTGTTTTAAATATTTTTGAAACTATTTTTTCAAATCAATTCATTTTCTTCAAATTCCAGGAAAATGACTTCCTTTCAAAAATAATGAAAAATATTTTCCAAAACTCGCTTCCTACCTCAAATTACAATATTTTTTCCTACCCCGCCCATACAATGGCCCCCCTCTCTAAAAAAAATTTAAAATTTTACTTTTTCCCATGCCTACGCCAACCCATCTAACCCCTCCCCTCCCCACCCAAAAAATAAAAAATTATCCACCCCTTGTCCACCCCCTCTCCTCCTCCACCAACCAACCCCTACCCCGCCCTACAAAAGAATTTTAAAAAATTACTTTTAAAAAAATATTTCAAATTTTGAAAATTTTAAATTTTTTGTCCCCCCCCCCCCAGCACACCCCAACCCCCACAAGAAAATTACAATTCCTTTTAAAAAATATTTTAAACTTTGAAATTTTATTTTTTTAACCCATTCCTACCCCTACCCCCTACTAGCGTCCCACCCCCAAACCCCTTTTCTAACTACCACCCGCCCCCTCTCACACAAAAAGAAAAATATTTTTAAAAAATATTTTAAATTTTAAAAAAATTGTTTTCTTACTTCATCCCTACTCCTGACCGCTCCACAACCCACCCACCCAAAAAGAAAAGATTAGAAGTTTTTTTTTTTTTTTTGAAAAATTAAATTATTTGAAAGTTCATTTTGAAATCAGGTATGGTCGGATTCTGATTTGAACATTGGGGTTGAGTCTAAATTTAGAAGTCCAATCTTGAGTCAAAAGTCAAGTTAGGTCCCTCATAAGGTGTCAGGGTTGAGTTTCAAATCGATTATTGGAGTTGATTTTCATATTAGATATTATTTTCCTAAAAAATATTTTCTATTTTCTAACTAAAAACTAAAAAAAAATTGTTAAAAAATATTTTCATTCACTAACCAAACAATAGAAAATACTTTTAAAAAAATATTTTTCACCTACCAACCAAACATGAGAAAATAAGTTAGAAACCAACTTATTTTTTAAGAAAATATTTTCTAGGAAAACATTTTTCTTTGTACCAAACACGCTCTAGTTGAAGAGTGAGAATTTTCGTTCCCTCACAAATTGTTTGAATGTACATATTTTTATACTTATGAAAAAAATGGGTGTATGAAATCGAATCAAAATTGCATCAAATCGTAAACGGATTTAAATTAAAAAAAAATCTTAAGTAGTAGTTTTGTTTGATTTGATTTGGTATTGAAAAAAATGATTATATTTGGTTGAGTTGGTTTTGACTTAAAAGTAAGTCCGAGATCAAACTAACCTAACAACAACAACAACAACATACCCAGTGAAATCCCACAAGTGGGGTCTGGGGAGGGTAAGATGTACGCAGACCTTACCACTACCACACAGGTAGAGAGGTTGTTTCCTGGAAACCCTCGTCACAAAAACCTATCAGCAGAATAAGCTAGATATGATAAACAGGCAAGAAAGATCAAACTAACCTAACATTTTATATATTATTTCTAAAACATTTTATATATAAAAGTATATATATTTCTTATACTTCTCATAATTTTTATCATTTTTCATGTTATTTCAACAAATTCATTTCGTTGTCCAATAGCTGGTGACCTCTATTCAAACCAAAAGAAGCTTGACTTAGAATTTTAAATGATCCAATAAAAATTATAGTCCATTGATATTAGTAACTCAAACAAAGCTTAGATCAGTACTAATGTTGTCCAAAAGAAAATCAATTCAACACTAAATACTAATGCTGACAAAAAAAAAAATCAACACTAAAAATGACAATAATATTGTATATTAGTTCTTTACTTTTACATTGATTTGGACAATTAAAATACACAACCTAATTTTAGCAATACTTCCATATTTAGCAATGTAATTAATACTTATTAGACTTGTTTTAGCATGATTTAGTACTACGAAATTATGATCATTTTTATTATAACTTATTTATTTGCAATATATATCTTATGGGATTTCATTATTATTTTTATTGAATATTTTAGTGACATCCCTAATATTATATTTTGTGTTATTTTCTTAATGAACACCATAGATAATTGTATATTAGTAGGAGTAGTACTAAAGAAATAGTTAAAACACAAGTTAATTATATATTTAGATGAACACTTTACGGAAAAAATATGAAAATTCAAGAAATTTGAAAATTTTTGAATTTTATAAATTTTATTTTAATTTATAATTTTAAAATACTTTGATTTGATATTTAAAATTTCAAATCAACTGGTAGAACAAATTTGCATTTTCCCCAAAAGTGTTCCATATGATGTGGTGCCTTTCTAAAAGAAATATGCATTTCAGTGATTTTTGGCATTGTTGACCTTGCAATTATTCTCAAGTTCAATGGAAATGGCTAAAAAGGTTTACAAGTACATCCAACCTATATTTTCCTTTCATTATCTTCTCTTTCCTCTTTATCCAACAAGGAAAAAAGAAACACCACCGCATCTTTGATTCAACATTTTATCCATTGAGCCATTAATCAAATAATTATATTAATTTAAAATGATTAATTGATAATAATAGACGATTTATTAAGGTTGATATGTATAATGAAAGAAGATAACAATTAACTATTTTACCTAATGATCATTTAAAAACATATCTAAAAGCTTTTTCAAAATTTAAGTTAGAATTGTCTAAGAAAAGCACTTTATTATATATTTCCTCTGTTACCGTTTATGTGGCACCATTTGACTTGACATAGTATTTGATAAAAAAAAGGAAGACTTTTGTAACTTGTGGTCTAAAATCATTCTTAAATATTTGTATGACTGAGAATCATTTCATTAAGGATAAAAGGAGAACTTTAAAGTTAAATTTTTTCTAATTAAAGTAAGATGACATTCTTCTTGGAATTGACCAAAAAGGAAGGGTGTTGCATAAAATGAAACAAAGAGATACTTAAATACTTGATTGAAACATATCATAATTTCAATGTCCAAGTAAATATATATTCCGCATATCTTTACAATTTATTTATACCCACAACACAAGCACATATCTTTTCTCTATACCTTATCACACTATAAGGGAGAAGACTTTAACCAACACTAATACCATGCGAGCTACTACATGAAATCTCAATTTGCCTTCACACCAGAAAAGGAGTAGTCTACTTGCCAAGGTAGACTATTCCTCACCTTACGGGATCCTACCCATTTCGGAGAGTGTTTTACATGTATCTTACAGGATTATACCTATTTCAATGATTAAACATGAACATGGAGCTATATGTGGATCCACTAGCTAATACATTATCCTACAGTGGCAACGTAGTTATGAGACTAAGACTTTATATAAGGACCCCTTAAGTCGAGCCCCCAACTTAAGCCTCATTTGGTGCTAAGTCTAGTTCCACATAATACATGAACATAAGCATAATCGCTCGTAACATACTTAAACTTGTAAATCATACTATCATAATGGGAGTAGCTCATTAAAATATGTAACCCCTTCAAGTGAGCATTTTCCTTTCACAAGAGGGTGTATCATAGTATCACAAAAAGGGCTTCATGATTTTGCATAATTTCATAGAATTTTCATGGATTCATAACATACTTGGTAGCCCTTAATATTCATAATATTCATGAACTTGCATATCATAAGGTAAAACCTTTCATCAAACTCCATAACTTTAGTTCAAAACAAGGTGGGTTTATGCATGAAGACTTGAAATCATGAAATTGAAGAGTAACGCGCATAAATAAGATAGATTATGACCATGTGAAACCATTCAAAACAACCCAGCATAGACATAAGGAAAAACCTAGTTAGGGCATCAGGAAATCATCTCTTAAATAGATTATGACCATGTGAAACCATTCAAAACAACCCAGCATAGACATAAGGAAAAACCTAGTTAGGGCATTAGGAAATCATCTCTTAAATCATTCATTTTCATAACATTTCATAGTTTTGTAGCATGCATAGTCCCAAAGGCATAAGATAGTACATAATACTATCATTTAGAAGAAGTTCATGCAATTTCATGAAATATTCATAACTTGAAAACCAAATAGAGAAGAGTGATACTTGAGTTTGTTGGAGGGAAGGTCCCACAAATGAAACTGTAATGACCCGCTAGATCATTTTGGGAACGAGTCTTCACTTTTTTCATAAAAGACACTTTATAAAAATTTAAATAAAAAATTTTGGACTATTCCAAAACTATGGCTATTTAGTTAAGGAATAATTTTAAATAATTAATTTAGTTGGTAGAATATGCCAATTTTACTACATAATTTATCTTTTTAAAAAAAGAGAGAAAGAAGAATAAAAAAAATAAGTTTTTTGAAAAAAGGGCTGAACAGCCCAAATAATATGAAGAAAGAATTTTTTTTAAAAAAGGAGATCAAAATTAATTTTTTAAAAAAAGATAGGAGTTGCAGGGGGCTGAACGCCCAATCCAGATAACGAAATAGAAATAAGAAACGCACGAAAACAGATTCAGAAGAAAAAAAACATGCGAGAAGAAAAAACAAAGAAAAAGAAGAGAGGAAAAATTAGGATTTTCATCTCAAAATATCAAGGTAATTATTTTTGTCCTTTCTATTAAATTTGTATGTTATTATGAATAAATTTTTAGGGTAAACGTGTATAATTTATGCTAAATTAAGAAAATATAGTCTTAGGGTTCTTAAAATAAAAATTATGATTTGGGGATCGTAACGATTCATTTTAGCTGAAATTTGGCGTATGAGTTTATTTTATTATGGGTAAACATAATTTAAAAGAAAATTTCAGATTCAAATTCGAGGGCTCAGGTGATTTTTTTTACCCGATTTTGAGCCAAAAACAAAATATTGCAATATGGATGTCATTGGATTCCTATTCTTATGTAGATTATGTATTTGAACAAATTTTGATTATCCAAAAACATTATGAAAGGCTCAAGTTTTGAAGTGATTGTGTGATTAATTGAGGCAAGTGTATTTCCTAACTCTGAATAAGTGTATAGAATTGTGTATTTCCTTGTTATTTGTGTTTAAGATTAATGGGACATGGAAATGATTTGACTTGTTCTTATTGAATAATCTAATGATTGAAAAGGATAACAACTTGTTCATATATTGATATGTGATATGTCGAGAATGATTTGAAAGGTTTATTGATTTATTATTGACGTTGTATCATGATTGTGTTATTGTAAATTGTGTATTGTTAGAAAAATAATCATCTCCTTATTATTTGTATGAACATGTGTAATTGCATTGATTTTGAGACAAGATTGTGACAAAAGTTATGTGAATTGAGGAAAAATAAAAAATTAAAAAGGATGTAGCATTTCAAGGTCGTGTCACACGCTGCGATAGATACTATAATGCAAGAGTTGTGTCACATGTTGCGATGGATACTATAATTCGAGGGTCATATTGCATGTCGCGATGGATACTATGATTCGAGGGTCATGTCGCATGCCATGATAGATGCATGGACTACTAAGTCCTCCATGGTCCCGGACCGAGAGACAACGGGTGTGTATCACTAGGTCAAACATGCATCATTATACTTGATATTGTAGTACATCACATTATATATCGTCATTGGTTATGAACTTATGGGGTGCCTTTTTGTGGAACTTATGATTGATGAACTTGTTCCTTATGTTGTTGATCTATAAATATTAGTATAGTTATTGAGCTATATGCAATGTACATTATGAACTGTTAGGTTGGGCTGATTTTATGCAGGTTGTAGCTGTGGAGGTTCGATTGGAAAGTTAGGAGTTTCTGTACTCTGTATTACTTAACTTGCATTTAGGAGTTCGTTACTGGGTACTGTGTGGTTGGTACTCTCCCCTTGCTTCTACATTTTATAGCTTTTGCGCTCGGATCTTTGTGATAATCTCTTTTCTCTTCTTATCTGAGGCTTTGTATGGAGATTAGTGAGGTAATTATTTGTCATCTCAGTGAACCCTCCTCTTATTTATGATCTTTTTCTACTTTAGAGATAACATCATTTGAGACTTGTATTTTTCTTTTAAATCTATTGTAACACATTAGAGATTTGTGCACGTGACAACCAGATTTTGAGAGATTTTAATTAAGTTGACTTATCATCCGCAGTTAAACTTTTATTTTTATTATGCTTTCGCATTTTATTGTTATAATTGGGTTTTAGGCTGACTTATCTTGGTGGAATAAGACAAGTGTCATCACTGCCACGCCTCGGGAGGGTATCCTAGATATGACTAGCACTCAGAGACTATTGCTAGTCCCCAAGCAAACCACTTGGCCTCATCACATTTATTCAATGAATAAGACATTAGCGGAAGATAAGAGAAATAAAAAGTGGATGATCTCAATATATAAATGATCAAATTAAATCAGTAAGGCTAGTATGAAAGGAACTAGCTCAAAACAATAACCAATAAAGCAAATCAACTCTAGTCTATGAAGTCTCTATCAACTGTTTAATGGTGCCAATGACAGGTCCATGGCTACCTCAAATAAAAAAAGCAAGTCTAAAGACTAACTATAAAACCTGGATAAAATAAATAATGTGCATCTCTCGACACCAGGGAGGACTCACCAATCAGCTGAATAGTGGGGAGGATCCTCAACGAAATACCTGTTGATGATCTCTAGTATCTGTCTCCTCATCATAAAATGATGCAGTCCAAATGAACTTCATTACGTGGAATGTACGAATATGTAAAATGGTTGAATAAAACATGCATGAAGGTAGAATACTATCGACTTAGATCACTCAAATCAAGAGATAACAAACTCAATCAAGATGTCAAATATCTATCTAAAGCAAGAATAAAGAGTAAACGATGACCAATAAATATAATCCAAATCAATCTCATCCAATCAGAGTACTATCAGAATGGAACTTCTCTAGGAGCTTCTCTTATCCGACAACAATCACTTATAATCTAGTGATCATACAAAAATCTCATTTATGTTGCCACAACTGCTCAGTTTTTGTCAGGGTAAAGAGAGAATCGATCCATAATAGATCGGATCAAATCAAATGAGTCCTTTATTCTTTCAGGGACCTATCAAAGAGAAAAGTTTCGACTTAGCGGTTCCAATGCTCTCCTACATTTAGCGACATAGTTATTGAGTTCGAGTTAGACTTACTCTTACCCAATTCAATGCTCGATACTTCTCCCAAGACTCAATGATCATAAGACATCAACCCAATAGCTAACTCATTCAACTAGTTTCATTGGATATTTGTCAACTCAATTCATCACATCAACTATCAACTCTTTTATTAGGAAAATTCTTTTAGGATTAGCTCATGACTCATCAAGACTCTTTATCATGCATCATTCCAACTCATAGTATTCGAGAAACAAAAGTAGAGTTAAAGATTTTTGGAACTCTATATACTCTTCAGGCTCAAATTATACTTATGTATACCCATTTCAGTGCAATATATAAAAGTAACAAGAATTCATGCTAGGATTCATATAGAAAAGGAAATCATCTATTTCAAGTGTTTAATTCATGAAAACTGTAATTCATGCAACATTATATAGAAATACATTAGGATTTTAAGAAAAACATTCAAGAAACATCTATGGAAACTCAATTCATTCACAACTCTATCAATTCGGGTTATGGGGCACATGGAAGAACATAATCCATGTTCTAGTTAGTCTTACATACTGGAAATTTTGAAGAACAGTCAACTCTCAGAGAATCTCTACTCACATTCTTGGAACCGTAGCTTTCTCCCCTTCCTTGATGCTCTCTAGAATTTCTTAGTGTTTTTTAGCAGTAATACCATTAGGGTACTGATAAGGGTCTAAAACAAGTCCAAAACGTCATGGATTTCAATTAAAAAGAACAGGAAAAGACAGAATTACCCTTCAAGAAAACTATTGAAAGTGCACTACGAAACCCTTTTTACGGCCTGTGAAACAAGTTATGGGTCGTGGTCCTCTCTCATGGAAAATATATTAAAATTTAGATTTTTGGATCTCATTCTACGATTTGTCAGACGGCTTGTGGAATAGGTTATGTGCCGTGGTTCTCTTTCGTGAAAATCAAACCAAAATTATGGATTTCTAAATCTCATTCTACGACTTGCCAGATGAGCCATGGAACAAGTTACAAATAATGTTCCCTCTCGTGGACTCCCTTCTATACTTAGCCAAAAATTTTCAACTCTGGAACACCTCTTACGACCTGGTCCACGGGCCGTACTGCAGATCACGACTCGTAACCCCTTTCATAGAACCAGGGCTAAGGACCTATTTCACTTCCAAAATTTTTTGAGTGTTACAATCACGCCCATTTTTGGATATGACAGAAGGTATCAGAGCCTCAATTTCATAAGTCTCATATGTGTACAAGTCGAGTCTACTAGAGTCTCGAGGATCGGTATGGAGACGTCTATACTTTTCTTTGAGAAGTTATGGGGATTGTTAGGAAATTTTCTTTTGTTTATTCTTTCTCCTTCGTACGTCCTTGATTTTGATGTGATTCTTATCGCTTTATTTCATTTTCTCTCACTTATAGAGTTTATTCATACTTGGTTCTTTATGTGAGTAGTTAGTGGGTTGTATATGGCTTGAATATTGGATTTGGTATTAAAGTGTAAGTGTTACACTTATAAAATTAAAATGTTTGTAAGTGTTACACTTATAAAATTAAAATGTTTCAATGATTTAAAAAAAACATGAGTGAGATGATGACTCGAGGTTGCACTTTGAGGATATTTGAGTGATGAAGTCAAACAATGATTTGAGGAATTTCATGAATGTGTTTTCCTTTTGGTCAGTAACCCAGCAACACAAACAATATTGATGTGGTATATATGATATTGGAAGTGGTCGACAATTAAAAGTAGAATGCTAAAGGGATAGTTAGATAATGAATTTGTAAATCTGTAAATTTCTATTACTAAGTTGTCATAATATGCATGAATTGCTTAGATAATGATAAGAATGATGTTGTATTAATTGAGGTCAGGATCTCTATTAT
The DNA here is from genome assembly GCA_029948455.1 of Solanum rostratum. Lineage (NCBI taxonomy): Eukaryota > Viridiplantae > Streptophyta > Magnoliopsida > Solanales > Solanaceae > Solanum > Solanum rostratum. The sequence continues at coordinate 41,070,227 of CM057055.1, forward strand.
GGTTTCACAATGCTTACTTGGTTAGAGTAATGGAGAGTGTAACTTTTGCTAGCGATTGAATTTTTGAAAAAAATGTGTCTTACTTATGCTAAAGTCATGACGGATTGGATAATGTTTTGCAGTAGGTACAAGTATGCGGGCTAATTTGGTATTACTTTCTTGATGGGTACGATGTGTTCTAGTGGTGGATCTAATAGACTTTCAGGATATAGTATTAGTGGTATATAAAAATGGATATGTTAATTGTCAAGTGTGAATACTAACTACTTAAGGAGTTATTAGTGTATCACGGGCTCATTTAATGAGATTTAATGTTGCATTTATATTTGAGAAATCAACTAGTTTGTTACTCTGAATGTTTGGGTTAAGTATTATTTATAAGGAAGATTTTGGTGGTGGATCTTTGGTACAATTAATGCACTTAGATTGTGAGGTGTATTCGGGGGATTCTAAATGAGGAATATTGATCCATAATAAGATCTAAGGGAGTAGATCAATATCGAAATAATAAGTGAATAATATTAAAATGATAAGCTTATGAGTAAGGAAAGTCCCAACGAGTATAATTGTGCAAAGCCAATTGAGAATTTTAGTAAGAAAGTGTATAGAAAATAAAGTCAGTCCTTTAGATTTGATCAGTATAATATATTTAGATGTCATATCGATGATGACGTTAACGTTGAGATGATAGCAACGGCTACAAAGCATATAATGATAATAAGAGTTCGTGATGGGTTATGATCAAGATGCAATCATATGATAAGGATTTTTTATTGAATGAATTCAGTGTGGTAAACGATTTGCAAGTATCAAAAGTTACATTTTCTACTATTTGATGAGCAACGTGATCACATGAAAAGATGTAGAATGTGTTGGGACACTGCTCGAATAAAATTAAAAGGAGCTAGAGTCATAAATAAATAAAAGTAATGAAATGTAGATTAGCTTTAAGAAAAAGACAAAAACAATGACATTCACTTTGATGGTAAAGGTCAAAGATGTATCTTTCGAGAGAGTAGAGAATTGAATTGAAAGACACGTGATTTCATTTGGTTTGGTTTGGTTTGGTTTGGTTATGGTGATAGTATTACGCATCATTAGTCTGGGTTAGGAAATTGTTGGATAGTATTTGAAAAAAATCAACTAATGTTCGGCTTGAATATGGTGATAAACTCTTTTGTGATTTTGAGTATGATAATTAGTACATTGAAAGTTTTTATAAAGGATACGATAAGGTCGATAAAGAGGCGAACAATAGGTTAAGATACATGAATTCATAAAGATCTTAAGGTATGAGCTAATATCGCTAGATAAATGAATTGGGGTACAAGTTAAAAAATAAAGATTCAAGTGAGTCTACTTTTTTTGTAGTATGTTTTGTCAATATATGAACTGGTAAGATAAGAAATAATTGATCGTATCGAGTATTGAGTATTTGAAAGGACTTGCGTATGCTTTTGATCATAAATCTGGTTACTTTCGATTGTTAAAGGACCTAAAAGAGGCTTCACTTAAAATTTTGTTATAGAAGATAAGGTAAAATGTCATATGATGTTGATCAAGGGATAAGATTTGTAATCAAGTTAGCGAAAGAAACAAGAGTTTAGTATATTGAAGAGTTTAAGGTATTTGACATTTGCATAATGGAAGAAATCTAAAAAGGTTAAATAAATAAGACATATCGCATAAACCTTTAGTTCGGAGTTGGAGGCTCTATAGATGTTCTCCTTTGAGTTCATATATGACTATGCAATGAGAACCAGTTCGGCACAGACTTACTAAGAGTTATCAATGAATTTTATGAAGGTAGAATTTTGATTTGTGTGACAAACAATGATGTGTGATTGATTCTGCATTTTTATGTTGGTTTAGGTTGTTCAAATGATGGTAAATGACTTATGACGCTAAGATATGGATCTAGAGTTCTATAGAATTATTGAGAATTTTGAGGGGGTTGAAACTACTCTGCTAATGGGACTATATAGATTATTATGATACGTTACATGGACACTTGATGATAACTAGAGGTTATGTGCTTATGGTGTGCAAAATTATTAAGGTGACCAAGAATTTCACTAAATTTTGGCATGAGGTATATGATGATTTGAATGGTAGTTAAAATTTGGAATGTGAAAGATTGCATGAAATATTTGAAGGTGATAATGTGCTGCTAAGGAAACTTTGATACTAGTAACAATTTGAGAAAATGATAAATGACCAGTATGGCTACGATGTTCTACTAGTATTAAGAGCGTTGTCTTTGATGCAGTATTGGGAGGAGTATATGGTGTTTGATAAATTAAGTATGTGTATGATTGTATTGGGGACCAGACAGGTTGATTGTGAGTATCTACAAAAATGATTTAAAAAATGGTGTTAGATAAATGAAAATATTTGATAGGGGCACTATGAAAGAAGTATATTGCATCATTCGATCTTGATTTCATGCATCCTTATGTGGCTATGGACATGTTTTAGAGTATTAATCCCTGTCTATTTTCGCTCGTATCTATACTTTTGTAGACAGATCCTTAGCGGTGGATCCGGTGAAGCGATCATGTGATTTTCTCTTAGTAAGATAGGATGCTTGTGCAGACTTGATTATTTCAATTATGACAGATTTAGTATTGTGTTGGGATAGTTGAAATATACAAATGGTTCTACATACATAACCTTTCTTATGGTGAATTTATAGAAAAGCTAGCATGAATACTTATAGTTGTCTAACAATCTTAACATTCATCTCATCATTGAGGTTATGTTCTGGCTATGTAGGATTAAATGTGAGGCCTGTTGGGCCTAGCTCTATCTTTTTTAAGGGTTGTTTACAGTCATTACTATTGATCTAGTATTTCTGAGAGTGTTGTTAGAAGTTTAGTGTGTTTGAATGTATCATTCACCAAGTGGTTACTTGATCCTTTCCTTTGTTGAATCAGAAAAATTTGATTCTCTATGATAAGTATTTAATGTCTAAAGATCACATTTTTATATTTTAAGCTTTTGGGAAGAGTGGGTTGTGAGAATAGAATCTTAACAAGATCTATGATGATTTGTGCATTAGGAGTGAGGGTTGGTTGGTTTATGTCATGACCCAGGGTCGGGGCCTAGATGTGGCACGGTGAATGGGGACCCGAGAGTCCCCAAACAAGCCTCAAAATTTCAAAATCGATGAAGCTTGGTCCAAGAGCTTAAAAAAACAAGTAATTTAAATAACAGATATTTATTTAAGTCCCAAAATGCGCATTTCTTATAAGTTAAGCAAAATAACAAGGTTTTTACAAAACACCCAACGCATGCCTCTAGTTAAGGAACAGGGGCCAGGACAAGTTCCGGGCTCACCCTCATCAAAAGAATATATACATAAGGGACGCAAGAACAAAAGCTCGCCCTCGGAAGATGGGGCTCACCGCAAAAATATCTTTAAGGAGGACTATTCGTCCGGCAACTAGTACTCAAATTGCTTTGTCCCTACATGGTAAAATCATGTAGGCATAGAGTATGTGTTAGTACGTTTGAATGTACTAAGTATGCGGGCATGCAATGCATATTACTCACTGAACCTGCATATCAATGTTAGATGACAAGAGCACACACAGTCAGACTTGGTGACTAAGTCACTCCAGCTGCATGCCCTGTCAAGAACCTCTCTGGACAATCTGTTTCATGACAGATCTCTTTGTGCAAATGTCGCCCAGTGCTTGGAAGATCGCCTACCTAATGTAGCCGATGTGTGGGGCATCCAGTAGGCATCATCGACTGCGGCTCGTACTTGGACCTGCACCACGAGTAGATGCAGAAAAGTAGGGGTAAATACTGGTGAAAGGCACCCAATAGGCATCATCGGCCGACTGAATGAAATACAGTAAATATGGTAAGAACAAATATAATGAAATACTGCAGCGCTAGCTATCTGAACCTAGGTCAAAAGATAGCCATATCTAGAGAACCAAGGAACTCTAGCTGAACAACCTATGTAATTTACAAGGATACCGACTGCCAAAACCCGAATAACAAGCGTCAACTATGTCTGTGGCATCCGAAGAGCCAACTGAGCAGAACTAGAAGAACCAACCAAGTAAAAACGGGAGGGACCAACTGAGTAGGACCAAGCAGTGAACAATGAAACTAATTAATGAAACCCGAGCAGAAACCACACTGTCACATGGTCCAGCATGTATGCCAACTAGGTCCCGATAAGCCCATAAGGTACACCCATACACAATCAGGGTGTGTATAAGTGTAGAAATATAGATGGTACAAGATCACAACCAATATAGGAGATAGTATCACTAGGGTCTCACACCCCTAACTATCACTAGGGGTATTTCTTTCCCCCTTTCCCCAAACTGGCTTCGGCCACAGGAAAAAGCATATGTCAATCGGGGCCAGTGGTTTGACAATCCCTACGAACTCAGCCCTAGGAATAACCAACTAGGTCACAGGAGCCTCAAGAATAATCAACTAGAATTCCACCTCGGGAATAATCAACAAGGTCATTGAAGCCTCAGGAACCATCGAATCGAACTCCATTCTAGAAATAATCAACTGGGTCATGGGAGTTTCATGAACAATCAACTGAACCACGAACCTCGGAACAATTATCTGGGACTGGGCCCTCGAAGGCATAATCCAAGACTCGAATACACGAGCATGGTCACTGGAGACTCGAACTCGGGGAGCGTTATCAAGGTCTCAGACACACGGGTGTGGCCATCGGAGACTCAAGTCACAGTAATAGCCACTAGGGCTCTTAAGTCGTAAAAGTAGTACACTGCTCAATTGGTCTCCTAGAATTTCTACCTCTCAATTTAACTTGTGTGTATTTGTAACAATATGGGGTCGATAGAACGCGAAGCTAGGGTAGCACTGACTTAAGCCTAGGCTAAGGCCCCTAGAAAGCAAATAACCAGCAATATCCCGAGTGCAAAGACAATGGTGACAAACTAGCTGACAAGCATAACAAGTAACAAAGACAACAATATACAGGCCAGCTAGTAAGTGTAATAGGTCCCCTAGATAGAGTGATAACCGGCTATGCTGATAACATAGAAATATCCCATACAACAACCAAAGTAGCTCAGACATATGGCATAGCATAACTCTCACCAGTAGAACTATAGTCTCGTCACCAGGTAGCCAGGTGCACAATATCGGGAGAATTACAACACAGAGCCTCTACGGATAACCAGGAGAACTACGAACTACAGGTAATCAATCAACTTCTCAAAATGTGGCATGTCTCCCCAGTACCAGACAACCCAAACAGGTGAGCAAATAGCTAAATAGGCATACATATCAATAGAAGCAGTATAAGATTGTGTTTAGTTGTAGACAGGTTCGTTGACGTCTAAAACAACTACAAGCATCCATAAAAACCATAGACAATCCAACTGATAAGTATAACCATATCCAAAACAACCATACATAGCCTAGCTGATCTCTAGAGCACAACGTGCATCCCATCGATAGAACACAACTCGGCTACCATAGTAGTGGGAAAATGATATATCAACAGAATCACAACAATAGTCATAATTACAGAGTCATAATGTATATCCAGGAGTATAACTAACAACAACCCTCTCAACTACTATATAGCATCAGCTCCAGACCACTAACACAAGTAAACAAGGGGTCAAAATAGGTATTCGTGCCAATCATATGGCGTAAGTTACATTTAACCCCCAATAAGTCAACCCACAGCTTAACAGTGCAAACAACCAACTAGTATAACATATATAACTCTTATAGAGCCCAAATAGTGATCACAATCACAAACGATCAAGTATAGGTGTTAAGAGAATGTAATCAGAATATGAATCACGGATAATCGGAATCATGACAACATAATATAGGTTTCTATGTTAGAGCGCCCATCAAGTCAAATCAGCATTTAAACAGCCAAATGTATGTAAACAAGCAGCATCAGTGCTTAACTTACCTCTGTCGTGCGCCAACTCACCCTTTCAGTCCTTATCAGAAGCATACGTAGCCCAAATAGTGTTAAAAACCAGCTACCAGAACAGATGTAGGTATTATAGAATCCAAACGACAATCTCAGTCTCAGCATCATATATATACACTTTACTCAGGGACCTCCAACAACAAACAGGCTCTCACTACACGTTTGAACTCAATCTAGAGGTAAGAAAAGCATAGCCTACCTGGAAGGCGAATCTACGCACTTCGGATCAGTCCATGTGAGCTTTACCCTTCTTGACCTCTTCCAAATGTTGTTATGTTGTCAAACACGAAGCCCAAATAAATATGGCTATTTTAACTATAATATCTCAAGAAATGGGAGAAAATACATCAATTGCGACTAAAATGGAAAAAAGGGGGCCTACACCCAAAATATTGAATCAACCCCCATAAAATGAACTCTACATCACCTTGAGTCTATAACTAAAAATTGAGCTCAAAACGAGTCTTGAAACTAGGGGAAACAACCCAAAAATCAAGTTACAATTTTTTAACAGAAAAACATTTCTTACAACAACTTTCTTATCAAATTACTCATAAATACCGTCAAACCAACCGAATCTGAACATAGCGCAACGTGCATCTCAAAAAGTAGTACAATTAGACCAAATTTTACTTAATTCTAATAAGAAACGGCCAAGATATTACAACATGAAATTTCCAACAATTTACGATAACATACGCAGAAAAAATGGAGTCATATCTCGAAATATGTGCTAAAGATGTTCCTCGTAAAATTTCTTATAATTTAGCCTTTTGAATCACATAATTTGCTTATAGATTCGCAAAGTTATAATCAAATAAAGTTTTGCCTTGTTTCCTCGCGAGCCACCGCCTATGCCATAACACGTGCGGATATGGCCTAGCCATGCGGACACGGGCTTATGAGCCTGTGGCTTGCCGCGCACGTGGAGGGTCACCCTGCTGCTGCGGCATCAACTCTTTCGAAAGCTTCTCCAGAGCTTTTCGGGCCATCTGATGTCCACTTTAGCCAAATAGACTATGTAACCATATAGTTTTCGATATTCCAGATCCAACGGTGCTATCAAAATTTCCAACAAAGCTTTTGATAATAAAGTGAGGGTCCCATTTCTTTCTGGCTAATTTTAACTAAAAGAACAAAGAGGGATCGAAAGCGTCCGAAAGTCCCCCGCCATCCAACGGAAGGTCATTTTAGACTAAATGCGACGTTTTGGAGCTAACCGTGCTATCAAAATTCCATTTTGAGCACATTTACCCAGGTTATTCCCGAAAGTCACTTTTTAGCTCATTTTCGAACTGATTTATCAAAATTCCAATTAAATCCATATCGAAACCCCCAATGCCCGATTCAACCATGCTCCTAACCTATTTTGATCGTTCAAGAGCCAATAGAATCCTCAAAATTTCACTCTGATGCCGTTTATTAGGACTTTACCAAAAAACTCATTTTACAGTTATACTCTCTCCTTCACCTTGAAAAGTTGGATATATCTTAATTGATTCACCCAACAACCACACCAACAATACCAACAAGCCAAAAATGGCTTTAGGTCACTACGCACAAGCTCAAACTGATGAAAAAATTGCGGAAACGCAAAAATGACTTAAAGGGTCATTACAAATATCCAATGATTTCTTAAATTTTATGAAATATTTGTGCTAATTCTGATAAATTTTCTCAGTTTAAAACAAATCCAAAGTTTAAGGAGACTGTTACAAGAATGAGTGAATGAAATATTTTAAAAATATTTTTTCCAATTCCACAAATTTATTTAACTGCTTAGTTTTGTGTGTGTGTGTATAAATTTAGATATTGAAGACGACCAATTATATAATTTGGCAATAGTTAAAAGTAGCTTTAAAATTGAAGTTAGAAAATTATATGATTTGTATGATTCGAGTACGGAAGAACAAGTACAAAATCAAGAACCCGAAACTTTTAGATGTAGATTGACAATGATATAGATGATATGTTAATATCTTGATCTTACTTCTAACAAAAAAAATGATTTCAATGAATACATTAACCAAGAAAAGTCGAAGGGTATATTTGAGCTATTTCGAATAATCCGAGGGTAATTTCGACCTTTTTATTGCCATGTGGATATCTACGTAGACTGCCATGTGACAAAGATAATGGTGTACGGGCATATGTGGTCTCTTGGAATAACAGTAGGGTTATTTTTTTATCCCAAAATGTAACAAGGGTATAAATGATCTATTTTGCATAATTTAGGGGCAATTTTGACCCTTTTCCGTTCCTATTTTAACACTTCCTCTCAAATTGGTGCATACAATTCATATATACCAAGCTTGCTACAGATGCAATTTATAAAGACTAATTAGGGAACTGGTGGAAATATCTACAAGTTGATTACTTGACTTTAGAAATTTTGATGGAGGTAACACAAACAGAAGAGCGGCTAGCAGTGCCCCTGCAACCTCAACCTACCCCAACTTCTGTGAATTTTTGGGGTTATCAGTGATCCCTTCCGGTCCTGAATCTTCCATCTAGATCTAAAAGAAGTCACCCCTACTCCTGTCAGATATTGAAAGATAACTATTATCTGCTCTAACTAGAATTCAAATTATTGGGTCAATATTAATGTGTGGCAATAATGGTACAATTAAACAATCTTATGGTATAACCCACCAACCGGTCAACCCCTAACAGATTTTGTCTTCATATAACTGGAACCCCTGTCCAAAAGTTGAAATCTAACACTTGAAAAGGTTCTAATATAGTAATTCAGGAAAATATTGGGTAATTTGCTGATGGGAGCTATTTTGTTGGTTTACCAGCTTGCTTCTTTAGCAACTTCACCAACTATATTCATTTGTTTGCCAGATGTCATGCTAAGGGAAGAATTATGACAAAAATATGCTAGCTTCCATTTTTTACCATTGCTCAGCACAGGAGTCCCCTCTATCAGGCGAAACATGGACACCAATCGACTCTCCACTATCACCTGTAATCTCTTCCCACAGAACATACTGAAATACCCACGTAAAAGCCCCACATGAGGTGCACAATATCATTGCGTTTCGCTGTTTAGGACTTTAATGATAGTCATTGCAGCATCATATGGAGAGCTTTTACAGTTAAAACTTCTATTAGAGGTTCAAGTGAGAAGGTTCAAAGTGGATAAAAGATTTCGGGGTCAGAATGTCACTTGATGATTCTTAGAAAAATAGACGTTTCTCACTTCTCTGCCATTACTGTTGAGAGGAAGAAATGCAAGCTGATGTAATTAGCTTGTTAATCATCACTAAGCATAGTTAGTTAGAATTAAATAAAGTGGTTAGAAGGTTGTTATTAGTTAGTTACAAGTGGGACAGCTGTACTTGCATGTAGAAAATGTGTATATATACCTATATACACGTGTAACTCTTTTCACTACTTCAATAAGAAATCACACAGAACTGCTTCTTCTCTCTTCTCCTTTTCTCCTTTCTTCTTCATTTAGATGCAGTTATGGCTACTAATCATGTCAACGTGGTATCAGAGCACTGGTTCTAGTGCGATTCAAGAGGGTATAAAGCTGAAATTGGAGGAATTGAGTTTGTATCGAAGCAGAAGATCGAGCTTGATTGAGCTTTGAGAAGCTCAAATTCTGAGAAAATCGAGCTTTAAGAAGCTCAAATCTATCTAAATTCCGCTGTGAGAAGCTACAATTCAGCTAGGATTGGTTTCTAAGGGAAGAAGGATGACAGGAGAAGAAGTACCAGTTGCTCAAAATCCGTCAGGTTCAAGGAATTTCACAAGGAGTGAAATAGATCATAATCACCCCTTGTATCTTCACCCAAACGACACTCCAGGTAGCTCTCTAGTCTCTATTCAGTTAGTAGGTTCCGAGAATTATGCATTGTGGAGTAGATCCATGACATTAGGCCTACTTGGAAAGAGTAAATTAGGCTTTGTTGATGGAAGACATACCAAAGACAAGTTTGAAAACTCATTGCATGAGGAGTGGGAAAAGGTTAATGCAGTGGTCCTTTCATGGATCATGAACTCAGTTGGAAAAGATGTATTAAGTAGCATCATATATGCATCTAATGCTCACAAAGTATGGCTAGACCTAAAGGAAAGATTTGACAATATAAACGGCTCAAGAATTTTTTACTTACATAGAGAAATTGCAACTCTGGTTCAAGGAATCTTATCTGTAGCAGAATATTTTTCAAAGCTGAGAATTATGTGGGATGAGTTTGATGCACTCATGCCCTGTCCTGGTTGTAGCTGTCCTGAATCCAGAAACTATGCTCAGCATTTTGGTTACCAAAGACTCCTTCAATTCCTTATGGGATTGAATGAGACATATGCTCAGTGTAGGAGTCAAATCCTCATGATGTCTCCCACTCCTACACTGAACAAGGCTTACTCTATGGTTATTAATCATGAGAGTCAAAGGTCCATAGGCAATAGTGCATCTATGGTGAGTGAGTCTCTTGAAGGTGTTGTATTCTTCAGTCAGAAGGGAAGTATCAACCTAAACCACAAGAATAAAGGAGTAGTTACTGGTTCCTACACAAGCAGTAGCTCAGAAGGACATTCTAACTCAACTGGAAATTCAATTAACAAAGGCATAATTTCCAATCATCCCAGGTTCCAGAAGAAGTCATCTGTAGTATGTGATTACTGTGGCTATAATGGTCATACCAAGGAAAACTGTTACAAACTAATAGGTTATCCTCCAGACTGGCCTAAGAGTGAGAGGAAAGGGATGACTCAATATGCCAATCATGTGGAAAGCAGTCAAGAAAAAAATTGTTCTACTACTTATGATCAGTCTAATTCTCAAGCCAGTACACCTCAGCTACCACCTTACTTCACTCAGGAACAGTATCAACAGATTATTCAGATGCTGAACAAAGGTAATGAAACAAGTGATCAGACTTCAAAGGCCAATGCAGGTACTATGACATACTTGCACTCTAATACTACTCAGTCAAAATGGATAATAGATTCAGGAGCCACAAATCATATGACATCCAGTATTGAGTTGCTGCATGAGTTTAGCAAACTACCAGATCAGGAAAATAGCTATGTTCATCTACCCACAGGTGGTGAAGTGCAAATCACTCACAAGGGAAAGTCACAAGTTCTTAATGATCATCTGATTTCTAATGTTCTATTTTTACCAGAATTCAAATGCAATCTATTATCCATCTCTAAACTGACTAGGGAATTAAAGTGTTCAGTGAACTTCTTCCCTGCTTTCTGCATATTCCAGGATCTCTACACTGGATTGGTGAAGGGGATTGGTAAGGAAGAACAAGGTCTATATCTTCTCAAAGGAAATTCAATCACTACTCAACCTTCTCACTATACAGCAAATCAAGCAAGTAAATCATCTATAAAATCTACATCAAGCAGTCTTTGGCACAAAAGACTTGGTCATGCTCCTCTAGAAATAATCAGAAGACATCCAAGCCTTCAACAACTTGTTCCAGAAAAGCAGACCTGCACTGTTTGTCCACTTGCAAAACATACTAAACTTCCCTTTACTACAAGTATCACTAGTACATACTCTATCTTTGCATTACTTCATTGTGATATTTGGGGACCATATAGAGTTCCCACTCACAGTAACAAGAGATATTTTGTTACTATTGTAGATGATTTTTCTAGATATACTTGGTTGTTCCTCATTCATTCAAAGTCTGAAGTACTTGTTGTCCTAAAAGATTTCATTACAAGAATGAACAACTATTTTTCTGTTTCTGTTAAGACTCTCAGAACAGACAATGGTTCTGAATTTCTTAGTAATGAATTTAAATCCTTGATGTCTCACTTTGGGATCCTACACCAAACTTCTTATGTCTATACTCCTCAACAAAATGGGGTGGTTGAAAGAAAACACAGGACAATCTTACAGGTTTCTAGAGCATTAAGATTCCAGTCTGCTATGCCTTTAAAATTTTGGGGAGAGTGTGTATCCACTGCTGTATATCTTATTAATAGAACCCCTTCTAAACTTCTTAAGTTTCTGTCTCCTTTTGAGCTGCTGTTCAAATCTCCACCCTCCCTTACTCATCTAAAAGTCTTTGGCTGCTTAGCTTATGCTTCATGTACTAAGTCATTAGACAAATTTTCAGCAAAAGCAGTTCCTAGTACATTCATGGGTTACTCTTCTACAAAAAAGGGCTATGTACTGTATGATATACATTCCAATTCCTTCTTTATAAGCAGGAATGTTGTATTCTTGGAGTCAATATTTCCCTTTCAACATATAAAATCTACTGGTACCCTTATCTTTCCTGTTCTGGATCTTCTACCTATTTCAGACTCATTTCATTCTCCAAACTCTTCTTTTGAGTCTGGTCCAAGCGAACTTATCAATACCACCTCTTCTATCCAGGAAGAGTTGATGAACACTTCAACTGAGTCCCAATCCAATCCTACTCAACAAACAACCATTACATCTCCTATTCCACTCAGAAGATCATCCAGAGCCAAACATCCTCCTGTTTGGATGAATGATTTTGTCACAACATCTTCTACTCACTCATGCACTTATCCTATGTCTTCCTTTGTTACATACTCCCATCTCACTAACTCCTATCAACTAGCTCTTGCTGCCTATTCCTCCATCACAGAACCAACCTCTTTTTATCAAGCTTCTCAAGACTCAGCATGGATTCAAGCCATGAATTCTGAAATTGCTGCATTAGAAGAGAACAAAACCTGGTCCATAGTTGATTTGCCACCAGGTAAAACACCCATTGGATGTAAATGGGTATACAAAGTAAAGTACAAAGCTTCAGGAGAAGTGGAGAGGTATAAGGCTAGACTAGTAGCAAAAGGATATAGCCAAAAGGCTGGTCTAGATTATTCTGAGACTTTCTCTCCTGTTGCAAAGATGGTTACTGTCAGGACTCTAATTGCACTTGCTGTATCTTATCAGTGGGCTATTTACCAGATGGATGTTCATAATGCATTCCTTAATGGTGATCTACTTGAAGAAGTGTATATGGTTATACCTGAGGGGTTTGCCAGACAGGGGGAGAATCAGAAGGTCTGCAAACTTCACAAGTCTCTTTATGGCCTAAAACAGGCTCCTAGACAATGGAACAAGAAGCTTACAGATGCACTATTAAATATGGGGTTCAATCAAAGTCACTATGATTACTCATTGTTCACAAGAACAGTTGGCACAGAAATAGTGATCATATTAGTGTATGTTGATGACTTGTTGGTTACTGGAAGTAGTCAAAACCTTATAGAGAAGGCCAGGAAAGATCTGCAACATAATTTCAAGATGAAAGATCTTAGAGAATTAAAATTCTTCTTAGGAATTGAGGTGGCAAGGTCACAGGAAGGGATAGTAATGTGTCAAAGGAAGTATGCACTTGAATTGGTGTCTGAAGTGGGACTCAGTGGAGGAAAACCTGCTGCAACACCCACTGAGCCAAACCAGAAACTGACTTCAACAGAATATGATAAGTATGTACCAAACAAAGATGCAAATGAAGATAGGGAAATGAATGATCCTGCAATCTATCAAAGACTGGTGGGAAGACTATTGTATCTTACCATGACAAGGCCTGATATATCATTTGTTGTGCAGGTGCTAAGTCAATATATGCACAAACCTAAAAGGTCACATATGGAAACTGCATTAAGGGTGGTCAGATACATTAAAGGAACACCTGGTTTAGGCCTGTTTATGCCTGCCAAGAGTTCAAATCAGCTCCAAGCTTTCTGTGACTCTGATTGGGGTGCTTGTGTAGAGACCAGGAGGTCAGTTACTGGGTATATTGTAAAACTTGGAGGAGCCTTGGTGTCCTGGAAATCCAAGAAGCAAGAAACCATCTCCAGAAGCTCAGCAGAGGCAGAGTTCAGAAGTATGGCTAATTGTACTGCAGAGATTATCTGGCTAACTGGTTTGCTTAAGGAATTAGGAGTTAAACTTCAACAACCAACTCATCTAATGTGTGATAGTAAGGCTGCAATCCAGATTGCAGCAAATTTTATCTTCCATGAGAGAACAAAGCACATTGATATTGATTGCCATTTCGTAAGAGAAAAAATCAGTCAAGGCATGATCAAGACCAGTCATGTATCAACAAAGGAGCAACAAGCTGATATTCTGACTAAAGGGTTAGGTCGGACAGCACATGAATATCTGCTAAACAAATTAGGGATGAAGAACTTGTTCAAGCCATCAGCTTGAGGGGGAGTGTTGAGAGGAAGAAATGCAAGCTGATGTAATTAGCTTGTTAATCATCACTAAGCATAGTTAGTTAGAATTAAATAAAGTGGTTAGAAGGTTGTTATTAGTTAGTTACAAGTGGGACAGCTGTACTTGCATGTAGAAAATGTGTATATATACCTATATACACGTGTAACTCTTTTCACTACTTCAATAAGAAATCACAGAGAACTGCTTCTTCTCTCTTCTCCTTTTCTCCTTTCTTCTTCATTTAGATGCAGTTATGGCTACTAATCATGTCAACAATTACAGTCCCATTTCTCTGATACTCCAACCACATTCTTGCACTCTTTGCATGCAGTACCGATCACTCCCTGAATCCAGATGACACACACTAAATGTGGAAGATCATTATACAAATGAAGGATAAAGCAAAAGCACTCCAAGGTTGTGATATTCCTAACTTGCTTGAGGATAAATAACAAAATGTAAATTAAGTTTCATGATGAAAAAGATCTTATACAACAATCTAGGATCATACTACTGCTTACAGGACACTCCAATATTGAGCTTTTGAGTCTTCTGCATTACAATGGGAAGTCTGTCAGCGATGATGCTTGGATCACTATATGCAGCAGAATCAAAGGGATATCCTTTCTGCAAATATTAAGAAGATTAGCAAGGGAATGCTACAAAACAGGCAACTCTAACACAAAAAGCAACAAAATCTATCATCAGGACTATCCCAACATATAATCAAAGGTGTAGTGCTGATTGGACACAACACTCCTATAAAAATAATGAATTTTCTAAAGAATAGACAATCAAGAAGAGAGATCTCCTTACTTAAATGGACCAACTAAAGTTTTCTTCCTCTCTTATTTCTTATCAATAATACTTCTGTGAGAAAATATAGGAGAAAAATATTATTGAATTGCATAATAACATTATTACATAGAGACCCTATTTATAGATACTAAAATACAATCCATTACCAAGTAGGATACTATACATTATTTCTATTTCTATTCTTATTCCTATTCTAAGTAGGATTATATATTTCTATACCTGTCCTAACACTCCCCCTCAACCTGGCGTACAAATCATATGCATCTAACTTGTTACAAATGTAATTAATACAAAGGCTGCTGCGGGACTTGGTAAAGATATATGCAAGCTGATCACTTAAATTCACAAAATTTTGTAACAATATCTTTTGAGAGTATCTTTTCTCTAATAAAGTAGCAATCAATCTCAATATGCTTAGTCTTTTCCTGAAACACTTAGATTTGATGCAATATGAAAGGCCACTTGGTTATCACATACAAGTTCGTTCCATTTGACCATTTTTGCCTTTAGCTCTCTCAACAACTGCTTGATCCAAACTAGCTCACAAGTTGTTGCAGCCATTGCTCAATATTCTGCTTCTGCACTAGATCGAACAACCACACTCTATTTCTTACTGTTCCATGAAACCAAATTACCTCCCACTAAACACAATATCCGAATGTAGAATGTCTATTCGAGGGTGATCCTGCCCAATCAGTGTTTGTATACCCAGTGATATGCTCATGGCCTTGATCCTCGAAAAGTAATCCTTCCGGAACTGACTTTAAAAAGCACAAAATACGAATACGTCCCAAAGACTAGCACAAAAGGAAGTCATAAATTGACTTACAACACTCACAGCAAAAGAGATATCAAGTCTAGTCACTGTGAGATTATTCAATTTTCCAACTATACCTTTCAAGATTACTGAGTGGCTCCCTCGTCACGACAGAAGATTAACATTTGGGTCCATAGAGTGTCAATGGGTCTATATCCCATCATTTTTGTCTCCTCAAGAATGTCTAAGGCATACTTGCGTTGAGAAATAACAATACCTGATCTAGACTGAGCAACCTCAATATTTAGAAAATACTTCAGCCTGTCGAGATCTTTAATCTGGAAATGCTTACGGAGATGTTGCTTCAAATTAGTGATATTATCTCAGTTATTGCAAGTATAACAATATCATCAACAAAAACAAACAAATAAATACACCAATTAGGTGCAGAATCTTGACTGAACACGGAGTGATCAACTTCAGTACCAATCATGCCAAACTCCTAAATTACTACCACGCTCATGGAGATTGTTTGAGACCATATAGTGACTTACACGACATACAAGGCTACTAAACTCCCCCTAAGCAACAAACCAAGTGCTTGCTCCATATAGACTTCTTTTGCAAGATCACCATGAAGAAAGTATTCTTAATATCCAACTGATGAAAAGGCTAATGACGAACAACATCCATAGATAAAAAAACATGAAAATATGATATTTTAGCCACAGGAGCAAAAGTATCTCTATAATCAAGCCCAAATATCTGAGTATATCTCTTGGCAACAACGCGAACCTTAAGCCTATCAACCTAACCGTTTGGACCAATTTTGATTGCATAAACCTGACGACAACCAATAGCAGATTTACCACCAAGAACGGAGACAAGCTCCCAAGTGCCACTCATATGTAAAGCAAACATCTCATCAATCAAAGTCTACCTCCATCAAGAATGAGAATGTGCTTCACCTATAATCTTAAGAAAGGAAATAGAAGACAAAGATGATATAAAGCATAATAGGATGATGAGAGTTTGATAACTCAAGAAAGTATAATATGGGTTAGCATTTCAAGTGGATCGTATACCTTTTAGAAGTGCAATTTGTTGGCTAGGGGGCAAGTTCACCGGAGGAGCAGGGTCTGGCACATGACATTAATCAGTTAGGACTAGTGCTAGACCCGGACGACGATGATAAGGAATGCTAGAGATGTAGATGTAGTCATAGGCTCCTCAAAAGTTGATATGGGTAAGACCTATGGTACAGGTAAGACCTTGGAGAGATCAGGAGGATTAGAAGATGAATAGTAAGGTTAAGATTCAAAGAACGTAACATTGGCAGACATAAGGTATCGATGAAGATTAGGTGAATAGCGACGATATCCTTTTTCAACTCGAGAGTAACCAAGAAAGACACATTGAGAGCACAAGGGGCTAATTTATCTTTCCTTGGAGCAAAGCTATGAACAAAACATGTGCTCCCAAAGACATGCGGGGGGATAGAGTAGAGGTGGGGCTCAGGAAATAGTATGGAATGTGGAACCTGATTCTGGATACAAGATGAGGGCTAAGTTGCTCGGACTCGAGTGCGGGTGTGCAATACGGGTGCGGATCTAGAGGCCGTATCTTCTATGATCAAAATTTTAAGATTCGAGGATACAGATCCATGTATGGATACGACTGCGGGACTTCAACTAAAAATAATTCAAATATCTATAAATAGAGTTATAAACAACAACAACATGTCAACTGAAATCCTACAGTAGGGTCTGGGGAGGGTAAGATGTACACAGACTTTACCACTACCTCATAAAGATAGGGAGGCCATTTTTGGAAGACCTTCAACTCA
Organism: Solanum rostratum; assembly: GCA_029948455.1. Classification (NCBI taxonomy): domain Eukaryota; kingdom Viridiplantae; phylum Streptophyta; class Magnoliopsida; order Solanales; family Solanaceae; genus Solanum; species Solanum rostratum. The sequence continues at coordinate 41,087,799 of CM057055.1, forward strand.
AATATATCAACCCAAAAGCAGAAAATACTAGATACAAAAATGACAATAGTGAAAAATAATTAGAAACTCATAAATACGATACAAGTAGCAAAATAAGTGACGGCCAATAATATAAATAGAGTTATAAAACCTAAATTATGAGATATTACATGGAAACCTTGAGGAGAAAAATATTGATCAAGTGGATAATCATGGAAGAAAATAAAAGGAAAGGCAGTGACAATAGAAACTTATATATACAAGGTATTCCATTTCTTCAATTGAACCTTAGTATTAGTTTTGATTACATAAATCATTGAATTTGTCCAAAATTTCTCGCTAAAAGTACCCAAAACCAGTTGTCTAGATCGGGTAGGGATCCCACACCCACGTCGCGTCGACATGGGTGCGGCACCGAAAATGAAAAGTCTGAGCAACTTAGGATGAGGGCATTCTATTAATTAAATAAAAAGATACAAGGCCTGCATCACCTCAAAAACACAGTAGAACATAGGATACAATGAGAAGAGTGCGAGCAGTCATAATAAGATGCCTATTCTACCGTTCTGCTACACCATTCTGCTAAGGGGTGTATGGACGAAATATCTGGTGAATAATTCCTTAGTGAGTCATAAACTCCCGAAATTAGGAGGATAAGTATAGTAAGGCATTATCACTACGAAAAGTACAAATAGAAACAGCAAACTGATTTTTTATTTCAGCAAAGAAACTTTTGAATATAGAAAATAACACAGAACAATCTTTCATTAAGAAAACCAAAGTAAAACTTGAATAATCAGCAATGAAACTAACGAAATAATGAAAAAGGTTGAATTAACTCTACTCGGACCCCAAATACCATAATGAACTAAAGAAAAAATAGACTTTGAACGACTCTCAGTACTACGTGAAAATGTAGCACAAGTATGTTTTCCAAGTTGACACGTCTCACAATCTAATTGTGCAGAAGACAAGGCTCCAGGTCCAGATGGTTTTACCATGGCATTTTTAATAGAATGCTGGGAGGTGGTTAAGGCAAAAGTAATAGCAACCATCCAGAACTTCCATAGTCATGGCTACTTTGAAAAAAAAGTTTTAATGCTACATTTATGGCTTTGATCCCAAAAAAGATGGGTGCATCGGAGTAGAAGGATTTCAGGCCCATCAGCCTAATTAGCAGTGTCTACAAAATCATACCCAGGGTCCTAACAGAAACAGTCAAGAAAGTGATATCAAGGCTGGTGGATACACATCAGTTGGCTTTCATCAAGGGGTAGGCAGATCATGGATGTCATACTTATAGCCAATGAATGTGTGGATGTAAAGAGAATAACTAAAGTTCCTGGGATTCTATGTAAGTTGGACAAAAGGCCTATGATCACCACAACTGGGACTTTTTTGTGGGGCATACTGGAGAGGATGGGTTTTCGAAAGAGGTGGATAAATTGGTTGAAGTATTGCATGGAAACAGACAAATTCTCAATTTTAATAAATGGTAGCCCTTCTGGTTGAAGTATTCGCTCTCCCCCTTCCTCTTAATCCTAGCTATGGGAGGACTACATGACATGTTAAAAACAGCACAATCAAACAACATGATCAGAGGGGCCTGGACGAATGATAGTGACACCAGGGGTTTATATATCTCTCATTTGCAGTATGTTGATGGCACCCTAGTGTTCTATGGTGCAGAGGAAGAACAACTAAAGCATCTGGGGATCATAATTATAACGTTTGAAGTTGTTTATGGATAACATATAAACTGGGGCAAAAGTTGTCTACCTAGTTAATGAAGTCCAAGAAATCAACCAACCGACTGGCATCCTAGGAAGTAAAGTGGGAGAAATGCCTACCACCTACCTAGGGATGCCTCTAGGAGCAAAGAGAAAATCAAAGAACATATGGAACGCAATGGTGGAGAAGTGTGACAAAAAAAAACTAGTAAACTGGAGAAGTCAATACCTATCCTCAGGTGGAAGAGACACTAATTAATAGTGTGTTGGATGTTATGCCTACCTACATGATGTCTTCATTCCCTATACCAATGAGTGTTCTAAAGAAGTTAGACTTCATCAGGAGAAATTTTTTATGACAAGGAAATGGAGAGGGAGAAAAGAAATATCACTTAGTGAAATGGGATGTGGTGTTAAACAACATAAAAGAAAGGGGAATGGGCGTAAAGAATCTCAAAGTTCAAAACCTAAGTCCCCTCTTGAAGTGGCTATGGAGGTTTGTTTCTGTAGAAGAAGGTTTGGAGAAAGATGTTACAATCTCCAGATATGCAATGGAGGTCTTACGGATTAATAAGGAAGTCAAAAGCCTTTACGGAGTAGGATTATGGAGAACAATTAGGAATCTATGGCCTAAAATATGGGGAAATTCAAAAAGTGATTCAGGAAATGGTAGAAAGACATTCTTCTGGAATGATATGTGGGTTGGACAACAATCCCTGAAACAGCCACATCCTGCGATCTATAATTTGAACCAATAGAAAGAGGCAACAGTAGCAGAAGTCATAGATAACCAAGAATGGAGACTTTTCTTTTAGGAGAATGTTCAATGACTGAGGAATAGACAGATTAGTTGATTTTTACAAGTCTTTGGAGCAGGTAAACCACCTTAATACAAATGAGGACAGTATACAATGGTTGAGGGCCAAAAGTAGAAAGTTCATTGTAAAATCAGTTCAGAGACATCTTGACAGGCCAGCTGAAATGCTTCTACCATGGCCTTGGAAGATGATATGAAAAATAAAAGTACCTCGCAAGGTGTCTTGTTTCGCTAGGTTGGTAGCCCGGGAAGCAGTAGTAACTCAGTACAATCTAATGAAAAGGGGAAGGCAATTATGCTCAAGCTGTTTTTTTTTTTTTTTTGCGCAATAGAAACAGAAACAACAAACTATCTCTTGCTCCATTACAGAGTGACTGGAACACCGTGGCAGGTCTTTTTGAATTTGGGGGATATCAGTTGGTCACACTTCAGATTTTCTAACATGTTGGAGTAGAGAAGGGAATATTCAGGTCACAAGGAGATACGAAAGATTGTACCTGCACACTTCTTTTGGACGATTTGGAAGGAAAGGAACCAGAGATGCTTTGAAAACGAGAGCATCCCTTTCCAGAGTTTGAAGTTGAACTGCCTTATAACCTTTTATTTTTGGTGTAATCATGTCCTCCCAAAATGGTAGAGACTATTACTCACTTTTTAGCCAGTTTAGGAGGTTATAGAGGGTAGATCTTTCGGTTTTGCTTACTCTATACTCTCAATGTAGTTACCACTGAAATACACCATTGATGTATTGTTGTCTATAAAATGTTAACCTTATCAAAAGAAAAAAAGGATGGACTGCTGAGAAGATCTGGTTGGGTATATAGGAGGGGAAATATAGGAAAACCCCACGCTGGCAGACATAAGTAGGTGGTCGACAATAACATGGAAAAGTACCTTTGGAGTGAACATCTATGAGATGTATGGCGATGGGTTCTTCTCAAGTTCCCCAACAGATATATGACTGAACATATACCCCAAAGCTGGAAAAAGTTCAATTTCGATCTCGAATGGTGGAGTCCTATGGTGGTGAAAAAGCAGAGACAGTAAACTACCGGTTGATACATTGTAAGATTACGGGGCAACTATGGATATTATTCTGAAATCTCAGAGGCATTTCATGGTCTATGCCTGAAAAGATTACAGAGGCACATCAGAGTTGGAAGAAGTAGGTTTGCTGGCTAAAAAGGGAAGTAGATGGAGAACTATTCATGCTTGCATCTGGTGGACAATTTGGAAGGAGAGAAACTCCAGATATTTTGAGAATATAGAGAAGAGTATGCAGCAGATCAAGTTAAATTGTATCTTGATGTGTGTTTTTGGTGTAATCAGATACTTTCTAATCAGATACTTTCTAATGATCCTGCCTCTATTATTGATGTATTAGACTCGTTATAGACATAAGACCATACATTTTGGAAGTTTTTTTGTAGATATGATTTCAGTACTTTCCATGTACTGATCTGTTCCTATGAAATATATATACAGTTAACAGTTTCAAAAATTATCAACCATAAAACTGACACAGAATGTACTCTAAGAAGGGAAAGTTTGTGTCCCTAAAAGTTGCTTTTAGCTGGAACAATGTACATATTTTTATCTATAAGAAACAGCATGTTACACAAACCATTTACATTGGGAAATAGTGTGATATGCACATAAATATGCTGCTGCAAATAGTTTTGAGAGTTCACGTTCAAGTTCTCAAGTATATTTTTGAAATATTGGTAAAAGGAAACATAACTTTGTCACTGAACCTTTTTGGTTATTAGGGTGCTATGCATGTAGGGTTGTTCATATTGTGTTTAAGTCTACCCATATTAGTTTAGTGAAGTCTCAGTGAATATTACTTATTCCTAACTTCGATGGGCAGTAAAAGTTCATGGTCTCCAATTCATTAGTTGCAACATCAAGTGCACGCACGCACACAGTAGTTGCGGCATTAAAAATTTTTAGAATGTGATATGTGTAAGATTAGCAACCCATCTGAGGTATAGCAAGATCACCGTGCACCCTTTTCTTCCTACTTACTTGTCTCTTTCTAAATTCACCACTTTTTACTACATTTAGAGCTGGTTTCTTCTTCTCACGTCAGAAGCAAACCTACACTCTCTGCTCCCTGCAAACTTATCTACCCACCACAAGATCCCATAACCACTGCAGCAGCAGTTGTTTAAAATTGTGCAACATACCATCAGCATGTATTGATATAGTTAATGAACCAACCATTTCACTAAAATTTAAAGATAAACTGCCATTACTAAGGAAACTTCAGAATATAACACCAGTTGCATTGTCCACAACATTTAAAGGGAAAAAATTTATGCATCCACATAGATAAATTTGTACTAGACACGTGTGTGTGGTTGTGCATGGAGAATGTGAAAGAGAGGGGTTGTTAAACTCACCGAAGACAAGGCCTGAAATGTGGTTTCTCTCCAGCAGCTTTCACGAAGAATAGAAGATTTGTTATGCTCCCCAAATAAACAATGCAAACGAGTGTCTCTTGGTCTCATAAGCACTCCATCAACCCTTACCTATAGGGACATGTCCAACCATCAATTAAAGACATAAGAGTAGTTCTGATGCAATGGACTCGTTAGTTAACCATAATACTATGTATGTGGAAATTGTGTAGCAGAGCTACTCACCCAGAAACGAAGCAATAGGAACCAACCACTAGGCATGACTCTCTAGGAACTTGAAAAAGTCAGTCCAAATCTATTATAACTAATGTCGCGAAGTCTGAAATAGACTTAGTTTAATAAAACAAAGCATCATGAGAACATTACCACTTTAACAGTCAAAAGTGAGATCCCATTATCAGCCAGTTCATCCTCGTATAAGATTATCTGCTAAATTTAAGCAAAATTCACCTTGGTGCTAAAAACGTAAATGTATCAAGTCGACATGAATGACACTGCTCAGTTACATGATCCATAAATCACTTAAACCTGAGTCACCAACCTCATCATAAAAGAGAATAGGTTCTTTAGAAGCCAATGCAACCAAATCAATTTTCTCCTTACAATCCTCCCACTGAATGCAGTTACTGCCTTCATCAGGTATTGCACTTCCACGCTGAACAGATGACAGCAGCCAGAATAAAACAGACAAATTTTGAAAGCAAAGGAGCAGTAATTGTAGGACATGGTTAAGAAAGGAAAACAAATAAAAGCCTTTATTGGTGATAGATCAAAGATATTTTGAGCAATAATGCACCAACATGCCAAAACTATATAAATATCAAATGAGCAGCAATAACAATAATCTGTAGCATATAATTTATTCAAATTATATAATGCTTCAACTCAGTGCAGATCATTGCTAAGTTGTAACCCTGAAATGCACCTAAGTCAATTAGCTTAAATAAGAAAGCCTACTAAGCTAAACACATCGAAACTAATTGTCAATCGGCTTAAATAAATACTACAAAAGAGAATTTTGAAAGATAAAATCTTCTCAATCTTTAAAAAGTTTTATTTGAAGGGCATAAGGTAGAAACCTCGGCATTTTTTTCAACAGTCTCACTTCCACAGTAAGGTGTTGTGAAGGTATAGTCATAGTCGAGCACCACCTGTTGCAAAGGCTTACTGCAGAAACCCAAAAATGAAAGAAAAGAAGAAAGGAAAAAAGGGGTTAGGTAAAGAAAGAAAAAGGTGAGCAAGAAAACATATCAGAGAGTACTTGCCTTTACCATTAAAAATAAAATAAATACATTTGCCCTGGCCAAGAACCATACTATCAACTTAGAGAAATTTTAATATTGCACTCGTGAGAAATATAGGAGAAAAATTATTATTGAATTATTGTCTCTATATTATTATACAGAGACCTTATTTATAGACACTACAATACAATCCTTTACCAAATAGGATACTATTTACTATTTATATTCCTACTACTATTCATATTCCTATTCCTCTTCTAAGTAAGATTATATATACCAATTCCTACTCACTTCCCCTCAAGCTGGTGCATACAAGTCATGTGTACCTAGCTTGTTACAAATTACAAATATAATTAATACGAGGATCGATAAGGGGCTCAATAGTCAATCTCAATGTGTTTGGTCTTCACATGAAATACTGAATTTAATGCATAATGTCGATAAAATACAAAGTGATATTCTTTTTGAGAAAAAAAATTTTAAGAAAAAACACAAAGTGATAAATTCTTGAATCACAATGTTGAACTTTCCAAGCCAAGCTTGAGAAAACTGTTTCAGATCATAGAGTGACATACACAATTTTTTTTGCTATGAGAAAGTTAACTGGAGTGACCTACACAATTGACATACAAGGCTACCAGACTCCCCCTGAGCAACAAAACCAAGTAGTTGCTCCATATAGACTTCTTCATTGAAATCACCGTGGCAAAAAACATTCTTAATGTCCAATTTTTTTTGGGGCAAAAGTAAATTTGAAACAGAAAGTGCTCAAAATTTGATATAAAATATATGGATCATGACGAAATCATCCCAAGAAAGTTACTGTAAACTAATGGAAACAAGCTCATGCGCTGGATTATTAGATATGATGGCCAAAAATAGTCACAAATTGAGGAAAAAAAATTATATGGTTAAGATCGAAATGATGACACAACCCTACTAGAAAATAGAAATTATATAGGTAGAGTTGTATTGACGGCACGACTTTACTGAAAAAGAGAAATTGTATGGATAGGGTTGAATGATGGCACCATCCATCATTAATAAGAAAGTCGCCGAAAAGATGGCATGGTGTTATGCAAATTGAATATAAAAAAGTAGTCACCGAAAAATGGCACGATGCAACACAAATTGAATATCAGAAAGTAGTCACCGAAAAGAAGCATAATGCTACATAAATTATATATGAGAAAATAGTCACCAGAAAGATACAAGGTGACCCGAATTTTGCTAACATAATCATGGCCAGAGGGGCGGCATATATGGATCATATCCACGTGCCGGCAGCAAAAGCTCTTTGATTTTCTACCAGGTTTATAGAAACTCTGATACCATATGAGAAATAATGGAGAAAAATTATTATTGAATTATTGTCTCTAAATTATTACACAGATACTATTTACAGATACTACAACATAATCTTTTACCAAGTAAGATACTATTTACTGTTTTTATCCCTACAACTATTCCTATTCTTATTCTTTTCTAAGTAGGATTATATATACCTATTCCTATTATAATAACATTGAAGTTGCAAAACTCTAAAGGGAAAATTGAAAAAAGAACACAGAGTTTAGGGCATGATCTACTTTGATTGACATCACCTTAGTTAAAAATAAATAAATTCTACTGCTTTAGAAACTAAATCATACCCATTCAATTGACAATATAATTAGCAAGACTTCTAAATCAACAAAGAAACTTGATAGATTACCAAGAGTACATGATATTTCAATTCTGGATCTCAACGATATAAGAGATGATAGCGATGTCTGTCAGTTCCATGATTAGTTGATAACTATGAAGTTCTAAGGGGAATAATGGACAACAACTAAGTCACTTGACGCACTCTCTCACTATCCCCCTCTCTCTATAATTCCTCCTTTCCAAATTATGTGACAGCATTCCTTTTTTAGTTCATTTCAAAGGAAAGTGAATTTTATATATTCCATAAGAATTCAACTTAAACTTCCCATTCTACCTTTAATGACCCACTTTAATAGCCTCAAAAATGTTAGGCATGTCTAAGACAATAAATTTCAAATTTCTTATAGTCACACAAATGTAATGATACGTTTCAGACCACAAATTTCAAAAGTCATATATATATAAACTAAGATTCCACTGAATTAGATGATATCCACATGGACATAGCAGTCACTATTGGATGGAAGATTGGTGTTTTTCTTTAACGAGGAAGTGTTCTAAAGTAGGTTTAAGAAATATCAACAATATACCAATGAAATTCCATAAGTGGGGTGTGGGGAGGTCAGAGTGTACGCAAACCATATTCCTACCTCGTGAAGGTAAAAAGACAGTTTCCAAAGGACCCTCAGCTTGAGTATAACATATCAGAATAATGAAAAAGAAACAAACGACAGTGGAGAAACAAAGCAACTAATAAGAAAACAGTAACAACTACATCATAATGCGATAACCTAAACACAGTCAACAACAAGTAATGGTGGAATCAAAAGCAAAACACTATAAAAAAATAGCTACACCTTTCAAAATCAAGAAAATACTCCCTACCTACTACCATTCTATCCTAATACACGATCCCCACACCCTTCAATCTAATATCATGTCCTTGGTAATCTGGAGTTGTGCCACGTCCTAATCCTATCTAATTACCTCTCTCTAATACTTTTTCAACCTACCCCTACCTCTTCCCGTGCCCATTATATCCAGCCTTTCACACTTCCTCACTGGGATATGTGCACATCCTTTCTTTACATCTCCAAATCATCATAGTCTTGTTTTCCTCATCCTGTCAACTATAAAAGTCACTCCTACCTTATCTCGGATATCCTCATTCCTAATCTTATCACTCCTAGTATATCCGCACATCCATGTGAACATCCTCATTTCCCCGACTTGCATCTTCGGAATAAGGAAGTTCTTGACTGGCCAACACACTACCCCATACAACGTCGATCAAATCACTACTTTGTAGAACTTCCCTTTAAGTTTAGATGATACCTTCTTATCATACAAGACTTTGGAGGCGAGCCTCTACTTCATCCACTCCGCACCATTACAATAAGTGACATGATCATCGATGTCCCCCACTATTTTGGTTACCAACCAAAGATACTTAAAACCTCTCTCTTAGGGATAGCCCGAGTGTCACGCCTCACTTCCACACTAGCCTCATGCATTGTATCGCTAAATTTACACTCCAAATATTTCATTTTAGTCCTGCTCAACCTGAATCTTTCAGACTGTAGAGTTTGTCTTCACACCTCCAACCTAGCATTAACTCCATCTGAATGGTGCATGTTCATCAAGAATTTGTTCTCCAAAGAATTTATTCTCTCAGATCAAAAAGTTCTCTCATTTGGACTGAGAGCCACACCTTAATGGCACTATGCAAATTTGGTTGTTTTTATCTGTAGTTGTTTGATTCTACCATAAACACCAACAAGGCGAACCAACCAAAATTGCAACTTTGACCTCCGTTATTAGTTAATACACTAGCTTGACATTGTTGAATTTGAAGATATAAATAGTTTACACCAGATATGAAGGAACAGCAAGCCAGAACATACAAATCTTTCTATTTTAATAATGTAATGCATGATGGTAACTTTCCAAGAATACATAACTTGTATGCCCGAGGGTTCTGCACTCCGACATTTAAATTTTAAAAAGTTCTCAACACCCCACCCCACCCCATCCCTCAGAAAAACTCTTTTACCAACAAATAACAACGAAAGAACAAGATACTGAATGCTCTTGAAGCTACTCAAATGTCCTCCTTTTATCGAGAAACATTTTTTCAGCTGGATTGAAACAAAAGAACTTTCCAACAATCGAAATGCACGAAGTCTAACCACCAAAATCAAATTGCAGCTAAACCCCTACCTCTGCTTTTTCATTATCATTCTACAATTTTTTAAATATAGAGAAGTTAATAGAAATGTGGAGAAACATATCCAGAATTCCTGATATAGCATTAGTGTAAAAAAGACAATGTAAAGCACCTTCTGAATTTCCATTTTGCAGCCGCTGGAACTTCAACAGGCGGCAAGCCTTCATGTTTCCAACCAACTAAAGCATCAAATGCGTTGAAAAAGAATTTTGTGCCACTATTCACATGTTTAAGCACTAGACAATTGTCCCCGAATACCATCTCCGGCAAGTGAGTCGTCTGAAGTTCTTTTTCCCATCTGTAAGTTCATATAAGCATTAGCATTACCCTTCCACCTTAAGAAGATATCAATTGCTTGACAAGAACAACATAGCAATGGTACTACATATAACAATTCTTCACTTTTAGCATTACTATAATAAGACAGGTCACTTGAATCTCACAAGCATTTCCAACCATTAATTTCATGATGATACATCGCTTTTCATGAAACTTTTGGCAGCACGTCAATTACAATTCATGTCTGTTATGAATGGAAGTAATGGCCTAGTGCACATTGAAGAAAAGGTAAGTTCGGAAAGGAAAATTCCTGTCACACCAAAGTTGTTTGCTTAGGAATTCACATTATCACATAACCTTAAATTTGGTTCCTCTTTTTTTCCTATTTCATGTTTGAGTCTAACTCAAGCCCTACACTGCTACTGCGCCTGGCCTCAATCTTTCAATTAATAGTTAATTAGAAACTCTGCTGCATGAGTTTCAGAAAGCATACTGGTTTCAAGTTGGGATAAAAGAGGATCATGGTAGGTTAACTTCCAGTATAATGTGAAATACTGCAATTATCCATAGTTAGCCGATTAATTTATCAATAGTCGGTGAACCCATAGTACCCAGTACCTATGGTGGTCTGGATAGCAGATACCCAATGGAATAGTCAAGGTGCCACACGGTTATTTTAAAGAAGAAAAATTGTTGGTTAAACCAACGGAGGAGGAAATTTAATAACGTCCTTATGCTAATTGTTACAGGGAACGGGGAGGCCTGAGGCACTGATATACACACTTTTGGGGCTGCAGTTCAAACGCTGGCTATTTGACTCCTAGCAGTTCCACTAATTACAGTAGGAAACCAAACAAGGAATATATATATACACATATGCTTATGGTTATAAACTTTACAAACAAAATTAAGCATTTAGGAAAGTGAAAGACAAATGAGGGTTGTATGTTGGGAGGGGGGAAAGGAAAAACCGTTGAAGATGAAGAGAATTTAGAATGAAAAGCTTGCGACACTCGATCTCCCAACCGTGAATGCGGAGTCCTCGCCGGCCGTCCGGAAGACGTTCAGCTCCGGCCGCTTTTAGTTCTTTATCATCACTCTCCCACTCCATTATTGATCGCCAAAATCAAACGTTTCACTTCTCCCGTCCTCAGGAAACTGCGCCCGGTCCAGCAGGACTGCAGGAGTCTTATAAAATTAAATTTATTTGGGGGAGAAGTCAAAAATGTCCGAAATTGAAAATAACAATTACTTTCCTCCGTCCAACAATAATAACAATAGGATAATTCAAAGCATTACGGTAATTTCTCTGACTTCCCGGGGCTTTATTCAAAGCATTAACAACAGTGGTAATGATGTAATTAGTGCCGTTGTACAGGGCATTACCACGGGTGGCATTTCCGTGATAACGGCGTCTTTCAAGGATATTTGAAGAAGCTCCCCACTTGTGCTGCCTCTTTTACCTGCCCTATAAATACTCCCACCGTGCGTTTTACCTCTTTCTCCGTTGGTTTTTAGTTCCTCCGCCCAACACCACCTTCAGCAGCTTGGGTTTAACAGCTTCCGCCATTTCTAGGTAATTAGCCATTTTATCTTCTTTGTTGCTTCTTTCCTACATGTCGTGGCTTCATCTCCGAGCAAATCATTCGGAATCGCTTTTTGGGCACGTTGTATTCCCTGAATTTTGCCTCCTAGGTGTTTGGTGGTATGTTTTGTAATCTAAAACAAGGATTTGTACATGCATGTTACTAATCCGATGATTTCTCCGGCAGTCATTCCTGCATGCACCTTGCTGACTATGTAGGCCCTATGCAAGGTGTTTGGATTTGGTGTGTAAGGTGTTCGATAATATGCCCTAGCGCAGTGTTAGTTATAGTGTCGGTGCAGTGAAATGTTGGATTAAAATTCCGCCCCTAAGGTGTTTGATAGTATATCTTTGTGCACTGTGATCTCCGTGTCTTAGTTAAAGTCCTCGACATTGACTAATTTTTCGTCGGCGTATTCTTTCCCTTTGAATCTTTTGAATTATCCGATTGTCATTCCCATATGCACCTTGCTGACTGTGTAGGCCGTGAATTCTTGCACCTGAATTCTGCATGCAAGGTGTTTGAATTCCGTTCTCAAGGTGTTTGATAATATCGCAATATGATTTACACTGTTGTTGTTGTGAGTTTGGTGTTTGGTAGTATGTCTTTGTGTACTGTGAATTCCATGTCTTAGTTGAACTAGCACGTACTAGCGCTTCTGGGATTGCTAATTCGCAAACTCGGTTTGTAAGATGTGGATTCTCCATCGTTGTTGCTAAGATGTTGTACGCATATTGATAAGTGAAAGTATTTGTAAGTGGTTTCCATCCTTTGGAGATCTAAAAACCTGAGGCAGTGACAATTAATCGTAGTGGAAATGGAAGGCAGGCAATATTTAGACGTGATTTGTGCTCCGGCTTAACAACCTCTCACGGAAGGTCTTCCAAGGCAACCGTGGCTTGTAGCCTAGGCACTATTCAAGCTCTACTCTTCCTTCTTCCAAATGAACTCCCCCAAAAATCTGAGCCTCATAGTGAACAGCTTTCTACTGACGTGGTTACTGTGTCTTCAGGGGAACCTCTCCCGATTGACCAATGGCATCATAGTAATTACGTTGTCCTCCCAGGGCTTTAGGTAAGGCAGCAGTAGTGATGGCAATGATGTAATTAGTGCCTCTTGAGCAGGCATTACCTTGGGTGGTATATATATAATAATGACGTCTTTGCAGGGCATTTAAAGATTCTCCCCGCTTGTCTTGCCATCTTTTCTGCCCTATAAATATCCCCCATTGTGAGTTTGCAACGAACATTCCCTCATGCACCTTGCTGACTGTGTGGGCCGGGAATTCTTACACGTGAATTCTGCATGAAAGGTGTTTAAATTTCGTGCGTAAGGTGTTCGATAATATGTACCACTGCAATGTTATTTACACTGTTGGTGTCGTGAGTTGCTACACTCACAGGCCGCATATTGGGTGTTTGAGAATATGTCTTTGTGTACTGAGTTTTGATTATCTTACTCGAACTCGCACGTACCAGCGCCTCTAGGATTGCTAATTTGCAAACCTGTTCTGCAAAGTGTGGCTTCTCCATCGCTGTTGCTAAGATGTTGTACGCATGTTGCTAGGTGAAAGTATTTGTAAGTGGATTTCATTCTCCGGAGATCCAACAACCTGAGGCAGTGATGATTAATCATGGTGGAAATGGAAGGCGTGCAAAATTTTATACCTGATTTGTGCCCCGGCATACCAGCTTCCCACGGAAGGTCTTCCAAGGCAACCGTGGCTTGTAGCCAAGGCACTATTCAAAGTGTCCTCTTCCTTCTTCCAACTGAACTCCCCAAAAATCAGAGCCTCATGGTGAATAGCTTTCTACTGTTGTAGCTATTGTGTCGTCAGCGGGCATTACCACTGGTGGCATTCACGTAACAACTGTGTCTTTGAAGGGCATTTAAAAGCCCTCCTCATTGGCGCTGCTACGTTCTCCTGCCCTGTGAATACCCTCATTGTGTGGTGTATCTTCCTTTCCGCCGGTTTTTACTTATCGGGAGGAGAGCACCATCGGAAAATTGGTGCTTTGGGATTGTTGTGTTCTTGCCTTCCTAATTTAACAAAATTCCAACGCCGCGATCTGCCAATGCTTCTTTCTCACTTTTTGCAGTGTAAAACTATAAGCTTTGTACATCTACGCTACTCAACGGTTTAGTCTTTTCCCAAAAGTCGTCAACACTGACTAATCTTCCGTGGCCCGCATACCTTGCCGACTGTGTGGGTCGTACATACTTATACCTATTTTTTGCATGCAAGGTGTTTGAACTCCGTGCGTACATTGTTTGGCAACATGTGTCAGGGCAACGTCCTTTATACTATTGGTGCATCTTTGTTGAAGCTTTACTTAGTAATGCTTCCACTATTACCTATTCGTTAACCTGGTTTGCAATGCTTGCATCCTCCAACGCTTTTGCTAGGGTTATTGTAAGTATGTCGCTAAGTGGAAGTATTAATAAGTGCTTCCCATTCTTCGGAGATCCAAAAACCTGAGGCGCTAACGATTAATCGTAGAGCCACTGGAAGGGTAGGGAAATGTGGACTTCATTCATGCCCTGGCCTAACAATTGCAGACCGAAGGCCCTCCGAGGCAACTGCGGGGTGTTGCCAAGGCACTACTCAGGGTCCACTCTACCCTCTTGCGGGTGAACCTTTCAGAAAACTGCGCCTCACGGGTTTTTACGCTTTCATGTAGCCTCAGGCAGTGAAGATTGGTGATGCTGTAAACAAAAGGTGAAGAGAGCTTATGCTCGAATCGAACCTTGGCGTGCCAATCTCAGACAGATGGTCTTGCGAGGCAACTCCCTTCCATGGAGGGAACCTACCAGAAATCAAAGCCGCAAGCGTCTACATTCAGTGCATTAATAATTGGAATTACCCCCCGACAATGACTTGCACATTCTTGATCACTCCGTCTTCTGTGAGCTTTGCAGTAGCTGATGTTTCCGTGATTGTTGCATCAGCAACCTCTTTCTGCAATTCACTAAATCTGCTTCAAATTTCTATGGTTACTCTGAATGTTGAATGTTCCGTGTTCCTTAGGCAATGAAGATTACTCATAACGAAAATATAAAGTGGAAAGTGCGCAAAGTTGATTCGCACCCTAGGTTGGCGACTTTGACAAGCAGGTCTTCCAAAGCAACTCCTGCTTGCCGCTAAGGTACACTTCAGACTTTGCCCTTCCTTGTAGGTGATAAACCTGTCGGAAATCAGAGCCTAATAGTTACCTTCATTTATTTATGTATACCTATATCTTTCATCATTAGGTTTTTGGGAAAACGGGGGTATCAAATCGCTATAGTTGCCTGTTGTTTCCATTCTGTTCCCTGTTTAAAGCAGAATTACTTACTTGCTTTTGGAAAAATATGAAATGTGTTTCGGCTTGTGCTTTCTAACATCGCCTTCCCAATATATAAAGCATGAATTTCATCTGCTAATTATGATCTTACTTATGGATCAGATTCTGCGTGCGTGTACTAACGGTGGCTGATTGTCTTGGTAAAAACCCAAAGAAAGCTTTCCCACAGTTTGCTCTCTCAGGTAAATGCCCACAGTCTTTCTTTTTTGCTTAGTTCTTTCTCCGTTTGAAATTGCCTATGGATATTCCCTTGTTTAGACCTTCTACTACTTCGTGGAGTTAAAATAGTACATAGTCCGCATGCCTGTCCAAGCAATTTCATCTCCCCTGCATTTTACAGTGCATACATACTAAGTAATACTACGTTCTGAATAAGTACACAAACCCAGTTGCACGTAGTGTAAGAAAAACAAATATTTTCTCTGCCTAGAAAAGGTGAAATCAGATGCCGACCAACAAAAGAAATCAAACTGACTTCCAAATCCAGAGAAACCTTAAGCGTCGTGAATCTTATAAAGAAATGCCACCTGAACAAAAGGCGACTCTTCTTCAATGATGGCGAGCAAATTATGCTGCCAGAAAGCACCCGCCTTCGGGAGAATCCATACCTAACTGTTCAGCTCAAGCTCCCACTTCGGCGAAGGCTCCGTCGGTTCTCCGCAGCCAGAGTAGTCTACACATTACTGAGGAGCTTACTACCTCTCGAAATGGTTCGTGCAATACCCCTTCCTTTACATCATTCCTCCGTATGAAAGTACGCTTCACAATTTTAAAACATCCCCACTGCAGGCCTAAAACTAGGACGGCCAAGTTCATGGAATACCCGCCACTTACCCCAGTGCCAGCAATTTTAAAACGGGTGCCTGAATGCAAATTCTGCAGGGCGACAAGATTCCCGTACGAAACTCCAAGTTTCTGCTGCAGCAGTGGCTCCATAAAATTAGCGTCGCACCAACTACCCTCCGAATTACTAAGTCTTTACTTCGGAAGGTCCGAGGACGCCGACCATTTCCGCACTTACATAAGAACATACAATAACATGTTTGCATTTACCTCGCTAGGAGTTAAATATGACAAAGAGTTGGCCACCAGAACTAAAGGTATCTATACATTCAAGGTTCAAGGCCAAATGTACCATTTTCTGCCCAGCCTGACTGCATCAGATAATAAAGCAAAAAATATGCAGCTTTATTTCTGCCTAGCCTGACTGCATTAGATAATAAAGCGAAAAATATCCAGCTTTATTTCTACGATAATGAGAGTGAACGCATCAACCAAATGGATTTTTCAGAGAACCTTGACAAACTTCTTATTACGCAACTGCTACATATTCTAAAGATTAACCCTTACTCTTCATTTCTCAAATCTCTAATGCAGCTTCCAGATTTATCGAACTTCTACGTCGCACTTAGATGTGATTCCACCCTAGACCAGCGAACATACAACTTACCAAGTGTTTCAGAGGTCGCAGCTTTATGGACTGATGAAGATTCAGAATCCTTTACGTCCACACCCCATATTCGTGTATATACCCATGACAATAGCAGCCAGCTGGTTCATTATTACTACGGCTGTTACGACCCCTTACAATAACCTCTGTTATTTCCACATGGTGAAAATGGTTGGAATTGTGGTATTAAAAAAATCCTAGACAAAACTCCCCGTCCTAGACATCATACCACCTGTACATACACTGAGCTTCCAAACATCAGAAACATGTCTTCTATTCATGGATTCCTTAATATTAAGATAAATTTTTTCGGACCGAAAGGCCAAAAAAGAAGATGGTGTCCTGCCGTGAATACTACTGTTATAAGCTTCAAATTCAAGCTACCGAGGAAAATGGAACTCTGCATTTCGGGAGATTATTCCAACAATATTCTGTAGACCAATACATAAAACTCGAAACACAAAGATTAGACTTCTTGTTATTCAACCAAGATCTATTCCGAACGAAAATCTTCGCTGGACTTATGGACCTTCAAAGAATGGGAGAAAGAGAGGCTTCAAATATCGGTAGGAAAACATTCCTCCCCACAAGCTTCACTGGAGGTCCAAGGATATGCGGCATCGGTACATGAACGCCATTGCCTTAGTACAATACTTTGAGAAACCCGATATCTTCCTAACAATGACCTGTAATCCTTCGTGGTCTGAAATAACGGATCTATTACTACCAACTGATGAAACACAAAATCGACCTAATCTAATAAGCCGAGTATTCAAAGTGAAAGTAAAAGAACTAAAATCCGATATTGTTAAAAAAAATCCTTGCTTGGGAAAGTGGTTGCGTACATGTACACTATAGAATTCCAAAAAAGAGGTTTACCGCATGCCCACTTTCTTATAATACTTACGGATGAATATAAATTATTAACACCTTAGTCGTACGATAGCGTTGTATGCGTTGAATTACCAAATCATGATAAGAATGAATACTTACATTCCTTAGTTACTAAATATATGATGCATGGTCCTTGCGGCAACTTAAATCCAAGTAATTCCTGTATGTAGAGAAAAGGACATTGCAAGTTCAAATATCCGAAAAATATGCCCCTGAAACATCCAAAGGAGAAAATTCATACCCTATTTATAGAAGACGAGATAACGGAAGATTCGTAAAAGTTAGGAATCAATATCTTAATAACGCTTGGGTCATTCCATATAACCCATATCTACTAAGCAAGTTCGACTGTCACATAAATGTTGAAGTTTGTGCAGACATTAAGGTTGTTAAGTATATCTACAAGTACATCTGCAAAGGTCATGACAGAATAAGCTTTAGCATTCAAACTGATAATGCCCTTGCAAAAGTAGATGAAATTAAGAAATACCGTTCTACGAGGTGGGTTTCCCCACTAGAGGCTACATGGTGTCTATTCACTTTCCCAATTTGCGGAACAAACCCTACTATGTACAGCCTACAACTACATCTTCAAGACCAACAATTTGTCTCCTTCAAGACAACATCAACTTTGACTTCAATATTAGAGAACCCCGAAAATAGAAAGACAATGCTAACAGAGTTTTTCGCGTTGAACCTACTAAATGCAGATACTAAAGAATTGAACTTGCTATACAAAGAATTCCCGCAACATTTTGTTTGGTTAATCAATAATAAGATGTGGACGCGCAGAAAACAAAGTAACGCTGTTGGGCGGATCGTTAGCTGCCACCAAACAGAAGGCGAAAGATATACCTTAGACTGTTACTCATGCACGTACGAGCACCTACATCATACACAGATCTTCTTACTACAAACGGAAAGACCTGCACCATGTTTAGAGAATCCGCAGAAAAATGAGGCCTGCTAGCGTCTGATAATAACTTAATTGAGTGCTTGCTAGAAGGCAATGAATACCAAATTCCATGTAGTTTACGACGTCTATTTGCCACATTGTTAGTATATTGCAACCCCGCTAATCCACATGATTTATGAAATCGATTTGAAAATTCAATGTCAGAGGATTTTGCAACGACAGAAAATATAGAAAAATCCGATATTCGCATAGTTGTTATAAATCAGATAAACAACATATTGAATTCAATGGGGCGCCACATAAACGAATTTAAACTTGTTTCACAGCTTACGGTGTCTTCCATGTCTTCCAAAAGAATTATACAAGAGGCCAGAGATATTTATGCCGAAAGAAATATAATTGTAACTGACGAAGACTTACTGCTACATACCAAACTAAATACCGAACAAAAACGGTATACAACAGAACCCTTAATAGAATATTCACACATGAATCTAGAGCTTATTTCATTGATAGCCCAGGAAGAATAGGGAAAACATTCTTATATCGTGCGTTACATGCAACTACACGATCCAGAGGGCGTATTGCTCTAGCTACTGCAACTTTTGGTATTGCAGCTTCGGTACTCCTTGGGGGATGAACTGCCCACTCATGGTTTAAACTTCCCATTGATGTAGATGAAAATTCTAACTCCACCATAAGAAAATAGAGCTCACTTGCTTCTTTGATTCAAGATGCGCAGTTAATTGTATGGGATGAAGTATCTATGGCAAAGAAAAAACTTGTAGAGACTTTTGATTTACTTTTGCAGGATCTTATGGGCGTAAACACTCTTTTTGGTGGAAAAGTTGTAGTCTTCAGCGGTGAATTCCGACAAACGTTGCCCGTCATCAAAGGTGGAACTAGAGGAAGATTTCATTAAGGCATCTTTACTAAACTCGCAATCTGGAATAATCTTGAAAAAATTCGCCTGACACAAAATATGCGCGCATAAAATGATCCTACATTCTGCAAATATTTACTAAGAATTGGAGATGGAAAAGAAACTACCAACACATGCAATAAAATAGAAATCCCTAAACCACTCCTCATTCTTTTTACAAGCGAGAGAGATTCATTGAATACTTTATTCACACATATTTACCCCAATTTACAACTGCCTCAAGCGGACACATGTGATGTTACATCGCGTGTTATTTTAACAACTAAAAATGATTTTGTAGATGAAATTAATGAAATGTTTATAGAACAGTTCTCCACCACTGCTATAACATTCGTAGGTATTGATGAAACTATAGAACCAAGAGATCAATCTCAGTTTGAAGATTTCCTGCACACATTGAACCCTCCGGGTTTACCCCCTTACAAGTTAGTGCTTAAAAAAAACTGCCTCATTATCCTACTACGTAAACTGAACCCATCAGAAGGTTTATGCAACGGTACACGCCTAATTTGTTCCAATGCAAAAAGCCATATTATTAGCGCTAAAATTGCCACGGGTGATTTCAAAGGCAAACACGTTTTCATCCCTCGCATACCACTACTATCTCCTCACGATGAAAAACTGGCCATTCCATTTAAAAGAATACAATTCCCCATTCCATTGTGCTTTTCAATGACTATTAATAAAGCTCAAGGTCAAACACTAGATTTCGTTGGAATTTACCTCCGTGAACCTGTATTCTCACATGGGCAACTTTACGTGGCTTTATCACGAGCAAAAAGTTCTAAATGTATAAAAATAGTCATACGCCCACCAACAATAGATAATCCCGATGATCATTCCACTCACAACATAGTATATAATAAAATTATCGAAAATGCATTCCCCCTACCCTCCTTATTCCACCCTTTAATAAATGATGCATGTTATGTCATTTGATGAATTCGTACTTACATTTCTATTCCTCAGATAATGTGCCATTTACTTCTGTTATATTTCGAAATGTAAGTTTGTTCGCTTCTTTTGCAGGCTACAAAAACGATGGAACAACTACTCCCATAGAAGCTATCATCCCAGATATATCAGACTGGACATGCAAGGGCAGGCTTGTTGATATTGGTAAGCCAGGCGAAGGTAAAGATCGCAAAATAAAGTATATGAACATGATCTTCCAGGATAAACAGGTACCTTCTAACTTCTCTTTTAAGCTGTCCAACTTGTGCCGCATAACTGAACACTACTCTCACCTCTCCTTACACCTTCCGTCCAGCCGAACCATTAGATAATTTCACCATGGCTCCCTCACCACATAATACATACCTGCCAGAAAAAGAAAGATAAACCGAAGGCATCTCTTCTGAGCTGCTTGCTGGAAAAATTTCCGCGCCCTGATCATTCATTGGGTCATTCCCTCCATTACTACTGACTTATTTATGCTTGTACTCTGTTATATGTTTAAATCAATTGCAGAAAAGTGAGGTTAAGGCAATTGTTTATGGTGACGACATTGCCCTTTACCAACAAAGATTTAGATTGTTCCACAACTATTTGATCAGCAGCGCTCGCGTACAACAACCAACTTTAAGATATGAGAAGCCCCTGTATACATATGAATGGATCATTGACAAAAAAACTATAGTGGACTCAATTGACATAGAGAAGTCATACGAGGCTATAGTCAATCCATCTGATCCACCCGACTCCGAGAACGACACATTGCCACCACCTACAATCATCATCATGGCATCATTCCAGGAAATCAGTGATGAAGCTTCTCACAGTACTAGAGAGCAGCTGTGAAATGCAGAATTCAGTATGACTCCCTCACTCATTGTAGATAGAGAAATGTATGTCACGAAAAATTTTGACCTCTCCACGTCTGCTCTTATTAGATATGCTTGGAATTGTTGTCAACTGCTTCCCCCTACGCTATGTAACCAGCATGCAAAAAAGGCTACAGGAAATCATTCTGATTGATACCAGGTAAGTCCTTGAACGGCCTGTCAACTTGGGTTTCCAACATTATTACTTACACGCTACATTACCCTCTCCATCTTAGCCCGATGTTACCTAAGCACATTTCCTATTTCACTTTCTCAAAATTCTGAACTTTAAGCAAAAAAGCTTTCACTCTCACATTATTGGAAGAGTCTATTATCGAAGAAGAAGGCACAAGACTCCTCACAAAATTTCCAGAACATCTCATTATATTTGCCCGTCGTATGGGAGTATCAAAATACAATGGTAAGTAAATGCAATAAAACCACACTACTTAGAACTACATAATACCTTATTTACTTGTACTTACGATAATTTATATGTCATTGAATAAAGTTTCGTACTAACACAGGAACATCACTCACGAAAAAATTCAACAGAATAATACAAATTGATTCACCGTACTCAGAATGTGTGCACCTGCAATCATGGTAAGCATTTTCGCCTAGCGTTTTCAATTTCCTCCCTTTACGTATTAGCATTTACTAACATTCCACCATTCCCCCCTCAACTAGGATATGAATAAACGCAGAGATGCTCAACTCCTTCGCACTAAGAAGTACATCCCAAACTGGAGCACTCATCCCCGCTCATGTGGAAGAGAAAATAGTGCCCATCACAGACATCCAGGCACAACAAGATGTTAGTCCAAATTACCCTCTGTCTACTTACGCCTTATTTAAACCACAAACTAGTTCCGGGTCAAATGTTATAACATTGTTTCACAGGGACAACCTTTTACCATCGAAACAAGGATAACTCCTCCTAAAAATTTCAGCTCTTGCTACGTATTAGCGTGCCCAAACTGCAAACAAGAAGTCAGAAACCTCAGGAAGAGAAAGTTCCACTGCGCAAGTTGCAACCAAGAGAATCTCCAGGTACCTCAATGTCTAATGTTACTACAAAACACATATACATAGAAAGTTCCCTTGATAAGACCGAGCTACAGACACACACCTACACATATAATGTTCTTGTTGTATCCTAAATACATGGCCACAGGTGTCGCTTTGAGGTAAAGCTTGAAGATGCATCAGGCGCAACCACAGGAATAATTATGGATGAACAAGGCGAACAACTGCTACCCCTCACTGCAGAGCAGATTTATGACCAAGCATCAACTGAGGTAAAAAATAAAACAAAACATGCATACTACTATCACATTTCAGCCAAAGAAAACACCTGATATATACTTTCCTGCAGGTTCAACTGGAGTTGACGGAACATGACCGGCTAACAATACAAGACAACCTCGTCAAGATTCAAGTGAAAAAATTCTTTCCATGTAACACCCGCCCAATCTTGCCCAAAGTTCTCATCCTTGCCATTACAACAAGGAAGAACATGTTGCCTTCTCATGATGCACCATCCACCACCAACATCCAAGGGAAAAACAAACGGCCCAAAACGGAGGCCATCCCTCTGAATGAAGCACCGGCAAAATCAAAGAAAAAACCAAAAGTCCTCAAGTTGAAGGAAAAAATGGAGCCATCGACTCCAACCAAACTACAGTAAAGGTTATGCACGCAGTTACTTTGTCTTTCCTTCGTCAACTGTTTGAACAACTCCCCCCTAATTACCAATTCCTATTTGCCCTTACACACTCGAACCTGCTAATCAGTATGTTATTACTTATCTCATATGCAGACAACTGAGGTAGCTCTCTTTTGTTATGGTTTTTGCTTTATATGAAACCAAGGTAAATTACTGCAACTCCCTCCTCCACAAAGCATGTCTAACATCAGGAAAAACTACTACATAGTCGATCATTCTCCCCTACTTTTCCCCCATGTAAGTCATTAACATTTCTCCTTCATGTCGGCAGGCTTGTGGAAGGAACGACAGAATCCACTACAATTTCCCACTTTTGCCTTCCATATAATCGCACAACAATATGTTGTGCGCTGCAACACAAAGGTAAATCAACACACACCTCAAACTATTTCTCCACTCATAGATTAACGCATGAGAAACAGACTTTCTACAACTTTTCTCACTGCATATTCTGCTACAATCCTTCGCTGAATTTCCGCAGCTATCTGTAAATATTATTGCACCGCGAACGTGCGTGTGTATCTGGGTACCTCGGAGCTACAAGGAGGCGTTATAGAACTCCTGTCTACAACAACATTGTGGAGAGATCTGCACTATGCCTTCAGTGATGTCCACAGGTATGTAGTACGTGTTGATACCACATGATCTTAGTGGGATTAAATGTTGGTGAATCGGCCCACAGTCATTTCACTGATTGTATACTCTGTTGTGGACACCTGTGACAGCCTTCTGATAATAGGAATTGTTTACACATACTTTGACCTGGGTTAATACTCTCCGTTTGTGCCTGCAATGAATTAATACTGGAGCAGTATATCTTTACTTTTGCATACTCCTTTGTAAAGTTCAACCTTCATGAATGGCCATTACATCTTAGCAGAAGCTTACGATTTCCCAACTTTCCTTCACAGCTACAGTGTAGAATCACATGGAAGAAAGTTCATCATCGCAAGTACCAACCGGCTGTGGTTCAGATACAGCACCAGAAAGAGTAAGCAACACACCATGCAAACCTTCAGTCTTGTGACACTCCAAATGTTTCAACGGAGACCAACTACACTTCACTACATCGTTGCATAACCTCCCAACATTGTCCCATAAATGCAGGTTCGAAGGATGACCAGCCCTGCAAAGTGAACATCTCACTCCTTCTCCAGAAGCTACATCGCGGTTGGAAAGCCCAACCCTGCAGCTCCCACCACCAGGACATCCGCCGAAGAATGGAATATTTGTATTATTCGTAGTTTAGATATGTACCAAAAGGCCGTACTCCAAAAACAAGCCTTATCATTATATGTATAAACTTTATTACCTTGTCTGATTTATTACTTCCCCTCCTAAATCATATTTCCCAAATTGCTTTCGCATTTACCCCATGGTCGTATCCCCATCGGTCGTGCTTTGCACGGGCACCGCCATCTAGTCTTTAAATAGAATAAATATAATGCCTAACAAACTATAATAGAAAAATAATTATGAATAATAATAAAAAAATGACATTCATATACCTTTTACATTATGTTCCCTACTATTAAAATTCACAAGACGTTTATATCATTCTATATGATATACTAACAAGGTATCGTATAACAGTAAGGTATCACAGAGAATTAAGTTCCGCCTATATAATATCGATATGGTATCAATATATCGACATAATATCACAAAGAATATATTTTCTACTAATTTAAAATTTAATAAATAATTTTGTGACTATAATAATTTTCTCTTAATTATTTTATTTATTAAAAAACTCAAAATTATATGATACCGATAGGGTATCAATATATCGATGGAGTACCATGGAGAATTATGTTCAATCCTATATGATACCGACATAGTATCAATATACTAACAGAGTTCTCAAGAATATATTTTCTACTCATTTAGAGTTTAATAAATAAGTCTGTAACTTTAATAATTTTCTCTTAATTGATTTATTTCTTAAAAAAAGTCCAAAACCCTATGATACCAATAAGGTATCAGTATGCCAATGAAGTATCATAGAGACTTGAACTCCAGTCGTATATGATATCGATATGGTATATAGATGGAATATCACAAAGAATATATTTTCTACTATTTATACTTTCATAAATTTTTTAGTTGTTTCTTATTTATTTCTTTAAAAAAATAGCATAATCCTAAGTGATACCAATGTATATTGATACCGCTCAGGTATCACAGAACATTATTTCATAGCAGTCATGTTGATATCATGTTGATCATTGCGATGATGTCATAGGCGCAATAAAAAAGGGGAAAGTAGGGTAACAGGGTAAATAGTTCGGATGATATGTCCATTAAGGATAAATAATTGTGGTTTTTCAAAAACAATCACCTAGTGAAATATAATAGGCTAAAATAGCCATAGTTTAGAAAATTACATCATATAGCCTTTTCAACGTGTAATGTTCTTTGTATAAAACGGTATTACGCTAATATTTTATACAAAAAAGAATAGCTGGCATTAAATATTGATTAATTGCTGATTGGATACAATAAAGGAAACGTTCCCTTAAATAATGGAAGGTAAATATATGCAATAATTATTACCTATTATGAATCTGTAAACATAAATCCGAAAAAGGAAAAATCTTTGCTGACGAGTAATGTTGTAAAAAAAAAGAGCCGCTGATCTATACCAATTCTACTGAGGTAAATTTGATTTTTGATTTTTATTTTTATACGTTTGATCCTATGAATTCATGGTATTATACGAAATTACTAAAAATCGTGATGAACAAATATTGCAGTTTATTTGAATTTGAAATTCTTGCCCTTCTTTGGTAATAGCAATCTCCATTTTACACGAAAAAAGATTTTTAGTTGTCTTTATTTGTTGATTTTTGGATCGTAGTAACATGTAGCAGTAGTGGTGTTACTGGACTGATGTGTGTATTAAAATGTTAATTTTGCTTGTACAAAATAGTACAACTTGATGTTGTCGTTCGTGATTGCGCATATATGTATTTATACGGTTGATTAATATCTAACATTATGATATATAAAAGATGAATAATTTATACATCAGATATATTGTGTAAGTATAAGTTGTTCGTCGAGATGAATGAAATCACATGTAAACTGTTGAATATGTATGTACAAAATTTGTGTGTATAAAAAATAATTTTTGTGTATATGTAAATGTTTTTTAATTGAATATTTTGTGTGTATATATATATATATATACACACATGTATGTATATAAATGGAAATTCCATTGTGTGTATATGTATATATACGAGTACGCAAATCAGTCTGTATATTTTTTGTTGTATACAGTTGTTTATTAATTTTGTTGTATACAAATATGCATATTGAACTGTATATGTTTGTAATTTGTTGTATATATGTAATGTGTTATTTACAGGATTTACTTCAATAGCTCTTATAGTAATGCATTCGGGACGATGGAACGATGAAAACTGTTACGTTGACTACATGTTAGAGGGCATTGTTTTCAGAGAGCAAGCAACCTACCTGGAATTGTATACTCTGGTTGCAAACCAAATGGGTGTTGATCTTACTAAGAATGTAATCAGAATGGAATACAAGATCGACTTTGTAGATATGCCAATTGTGATACACAATGATATGGGTGTGAGGGTTTATGTTATGTTGAGGAATTCTAGTAATGATTTCAATAAGTATCCAATTTGTGCAAGCATTTTTGCTAAGGAAGTGGTTGATACTGTTGTTGATGGAAGTTCTTCTAAAAAATCAGTTTCGGTGATTGAGGCACATTCAATAGTTGGATTTGGTGATTTTGAGAATCATGATCTGTCAGTTGATGAGTTAGTTGAGCCCTTGAATGCTTTTGGTCCCTCGGACATGAATGGAGTCATATGTGATCCTTCGCATAACAATGTGGAGGTAGACCAGGTATACATAAACAAGGCTACGCTAAAAGCTGTTATGTCTCAATATGCAATTGCGGAAAGGTTCTAATTCAAGTTAAGAAGATCGAATGCAGTAAGGTATGTGCACATTATACATGGTCTTTTTTCATGCTGTCAAATTTGTGTGATTTTTATTTGTTGGGTGCAAAACACAATTATTTACGTATATGAATTTTTTTATGTATATGATTGCAGTTATACTATTGTGTATAAATCTGAGGAATGTGAATGGTTGATGAAAGCTTCTGCAATTAATAAAACTGCCATGTTTCGAATAAGAACATTCAACATGGTTCATACGTGTTAGTTGAAGGATCGAATATATTCACAGCGATAGGTAACCAGTAATCTGATTGGTGGGCTTGTGATGCCTAGATTGGAAAATCACAAGCGAAAAAACACGACTTTAGATATTAAAAATAATGTCAAACAGGATCTTGGGGTTGATATTACATACATGTTAGCACGGAGGGCAAAGGAGAAAACATTGAATTGTTTGAGAGGAACTCCATCTGGGTCATATAACAAATTACCTGCTTATTTATACATGTTGGATAGTACGTATCCGGGGTCGCACGTACGTTTAAAGAAGACAAAAGAAGGTGAGTTCCTTTATGTGTTCGTTGCTCTGCGTGCTTTTATAAAAGGATTTGATCACTGTAGACCTGTAATTGTTGTGGATGGGAGTCACCTTAGAGGTCCATATAATGGCCAGTTTCTTTCAGCGAGTACCATGGATGGGGCAGGTATTATGCCATGTTTTCATGTGTATATATCTGAACCTAATGCATATAATACTTATTCTATATACAACTTAGTTAACTTGAAAAAAATGTTTATTGTATGTACAAGACACATATTTCCACTAGCCTATAGAATTGTCGATTCAGAAAATGATGCTTCCTGGACGTGATTTTTCCGTCAGTTTAAGGAAGCATATGGAAAAAAGGATGGAATGTGCGTAGTTTCTGATAGAAATGAGAGCATCATAAAGGTTGTTATGAACATATATGATGGAATACCTCATTATGCTTGTATATGGAACTTATGGAATAATGTGCAAGCGAGGTACCGGAAGTCGCATGCAAAGTTGAACGAGGTGTTTTATACGATGGCAAAGGCTTACACATGCTGAGTTTGATAAGTTGATGAAAACAGTTGAAAAGGTTGATATAAGAGTTAAGGAGTACTTGCAACTGGCTGGGTATGATAAATGGGCTAGGATTTATGCAACTGTACATCGGGGGTGGTGTATGACTTCGAACATTGCAAAAAGTATAACTTCGGCTTTGGTGTCGGCGCGCGAGTTGCCGATTTTAGACTTTCTGGAAGAAGTCCGGCTGATGTTTGGCAGATGGAATTGCGAAAATCAAAAGCAAGAAACTTATATATTTACCCCCCTATGGGTAAATTCTAGGATATTCTTGTGAAAAACGAAATCAAGAGTACGATGATGACAGTAATAAGTTTTAGTTGCATAACTATGAATAATTCATTTTTTTTATTGTATTCTTATTGTGTATATTATTCTTAATCTTTTTTGTATTTTTTAATAGGTTGTATCGTCAAGTGTCCATGTGCACAACGTTAATGATGAAGGGAGAACATATATAGTCTGTCTTGAAAAAAAGACATGTAGTTGCGGTCGATTTCAGATTGATGAAATACCATGTGCACATGCTTGGGCTGTGTTAAAGTATAAACATGTCGAACCAGATGAGTATTGCTCCGATCTGTATAAACCAAAAACAGTGTTGAAAACTTACGAGATACCAATCTATCCTCTACCAGATCGAAAGGATTGGGTCATACCAGACCATATATTGGCTTATGTGGTTCTACCGCATGTATATAAAAGACTCCAGGGAGGCCAAAGAAGAAGACTCGAGATAAGTCATTCTCTGAGCTGCTAGCAAGCAAGAGCAAAAATACATGTAGTATATGTGGAAATGCAGGTCACAACAAGCGTTCGTGTAGGAATAGGCCTCGTAGTACTTAACGTGGAACAAATTTTATGATTTATGGAATTAGTTTTATGGCCTGCATATATTTGTATTCTGTGTGTTTGGGTTCTTGTTATTTGAATAAGTAATTTCAGCAAGTTTGAAAATAAAGAAAATGATGGTTATACACTTTGTGCAGATGTTTTTTCTGTCGTGCATCAGTTGAATTGTATAATTTTTTTATGTTTGAAAAAAAAAGTTGTTTGTATAAAAAATTTATACTTCACATAAAAGGTACACGTTATACACTTATGAATACCATTTCTGTAAATGATATTGTTATACTTTTATTTTATGTATACCATTTGTGTAAAAGGTATGTAAATTGTATTATTATGCATAAGTTAGAGTATAACATTTATGTATAAATAATACTAATAAACACTTTTTATACACAAGCACACTGTCTGATAATTATACATTTACAAGCTGTCTTTTGCCAACAGATTATACAACTCCATAACCACATATACAGTTTCAAGCATTTTTTTATGTATCGCAAGTATATATATGCATAACAAAATTTATACAATTCAAAAATTTATACATAATATATAATTGTATAACAAAATTTATACAATTCAAGAAAATTTTATACAATGTAGTATAATATATATAATTGTGGTATCATCTCTTTTTCAAATCGTATAAAAATGTAAATTTTTCTTTATTGTACATTGAAGTTATTACATGATAGTGTATATGATTTCAATTTTTAATGCACTGTAATATTATACAAAACATTTGGATGATTCACTGTTTGTAAAAAATTTGTATATCAACTAGTTGCATGGATAACTCACATCATTGACGAAAAGCTATGACATCACCCCAGAAAAATGAGATCATAAAATACTTAGCAAAAAATATTATAGCTCCAAAATGCAATATTTAGTGTAAGACAAAACCATGAAAAATCAAAATTAAAAATGTTGTTTAAGCTACATAGAATATAAATATCTGGTAAGTTATTCTATGTTTCAAAAAGATGTGTTACCTGGAAACTGAGTATCAGCTAGACTTCGATTCGTTCGCCATCATTGCCAACAGGTCCTATTTTGCTTCGGCGGTGCTCATTATCGCTGATGGCGTCTTGTTTTATCTTTCTCGTACCGTAGTCCCACAAAAGAGCTACGTAGCGAGTGCGCATTTGTTTTGAATCAATGCTGGTTACTGGGATGCCGTTCCCATCGCTCAAAAATTTCGCAAAAGCTGCCAAATACAGTCCACATTCCCTACAAAAAGAAAGACCAAGAAAAAAGTAAAGGAAAAGCCGTATATATAATCGTGTAAGTGTATAAAATAGAAAGTTGTATAATGTCTTTAAGTAACTTACAAGCTACCTTCAGGCTATATGGGTATGTTGTTCACATGGACTATGTCAAATGGATCGTATTCAGAGTGCAATTTATAGCTTGGATGCTCATGAACGTCCAACCCCTTCTTTTTGTAAAAGTCCTCAGTCGCCAGGTATGTGGGTATAAGTTCCGCGTACTTGTTGACCTCTTTAGCTACGAATACGTCATGGAAAATAAATTTGATTGAGTCGTAAATCTATATGGTGCATTTGGTGAAACATACGACAATTAGAACCCAATGGAATTTATCCTCCATGTTGACTGGAATAAAAATATTGTCAACTGTGTGCCATGGTACTGCGGCTTGCAACCTGAATCCATTTATATATGCACGTACTGTCCGTTCCGAGTTAGCATTACACGCACCATTTTCATAATCAGCATATGAAGCCCATATGTCGTGCATCAGTGCACTAAAATTACAGTCCACAATGGTGAATCGATATGTATTTATCATAGAATACTTTGACTTTATTCTGAGATAATACATGATCACATCTATGTGCTGGAAGAAAAATGTGTAAAACAGAAAATAGTAAATATACAAAACTGATTTGTGTACTCATCTATATACATATACATACACATATACACAAAAAGATTAATTCGCAAAAACATAAATAGTCCATAATTTTTACAGCATTCAAAAAAAAAAAAGGAAATTCTTAAAAAATACATATAAGAAACTTATTTGCATACTCATCCATATACATATGCATATACACAAAAAAATTTAATCCGCAAAAATATATACAGACAACCATTTTTCGCAAAACATATAATTTTTCACAAAATGATTTAATTCACAAAACATATCATTTCTTACGAAACCGATTTGCATACTCATCCATATATATATAGATATACATATACACAAAAGCATTTAATTTACAAACACACACACACATATATATATATATATATATATATATATATATACATACATACATACACACACACACAAACACAAAAAAAGGTTTTTTTTTATATACAAACATTTCTTTAAAAAAAGACATTATTTTCTTTGTGGAAAAAATGTTTAATCGATACATACCGAGTCGTCGATGACCTGGCCCACGGTTGCTAGATTGTAAAACCAGTTTTTGTCTGAAATTTTTGCTACACCAAAGTCAAGCGGTGGATGCAAGGTAGCCTTGTGTTTTCTATAGTGGTCTTCACTGTGTTTCCTATTGTTTGGTATTAGATGAACATTAGTATTTAAATAAAAATATACAGACGTGGACAGTAATGAAAACACTTACTTATTTTGATGTCTGGTTAGGAGTCCAACTGACAACCAGTCCCATAAGTTCTTATACAGAGAAGCATCATGTGTGTCATGAATTGAGTTGAATGGGTGCTTTTGATGAAAAATTTTGGGCCTATTTGATGAACTAGCACCTATAGAAAATTGTTCTGTTTTTTGTCATTGTCTGTGAACACAAATATATGGCAAAAATAATGTTTATGATTTATGTTTAAAAATGATTTTACCTGTTTTAGATCCGAATGATGCCCTGTATGGTGAAACATTATATGGACCTGGGCGTCTGGACCTCCTGGCTGGTACAGGTGTCCCGACTATTTCAAGCGGAGGCTTGTTGATGTAGGCCAATGGATGTACCACAATACTCCTTTCGATATTAATGGTCTCTGGATTAAGGTTTGGGAGAAGCTCGTCAGGCAGTTCAAATTGAGATTCGAAAAATTCTTGAGCCTGATTTGGGTCTCTTTTTGAAGGTTCATGCTCCTCACCCAAATTGGAGTCTGCTGCTTCTGTATTTACAGCTACCTCCTAGAAAAGAACGTAAAAATGCGAGATACTTATGTGCGTTAAAATATGATACTTTACTACCCAACTAGTTCTGCATGTACATACTACCCAACTAGTTCTGAATGTACCTCACGATTGTCGGAACCTGGTGCATGGCAACTATCTTTGACAGTTGGCTCTAAAGTGGCATCCATTGCATTGTTTTTCGCTTGAGCCTCATCGCCATGAAACTGCAATGGAGTATTATTTTATTAGATATTATTTTAAGTAGCTGGTATAGGCATGCATATACCTCTTTGTCGGCTGTTTCTTTGCAAACAGTCTCCGCTTGTCCAATTGATTGATCTTTGTCAATTACGGGCGAGTCCACACGGCTTTCAACACATTGCTTCTGCATTTTCATTTAGAAAATTTGTGTACAACGTGTGTGTTTTGTATAAGTATAAAAATAAAAAATTAAATAAATTAAAAAAATAACTGTGTTCAATCTATGCAGGGTAGCTGGTAGTGATACCTCTATCCCTCCTGAATCAACATAAATGCATTGTTGGATTCGAGACGTGTCGCTGAACAGAAACACAGATTTTGCGGGTCCTCCGCCTTCAACCTGAAATGTGACAACAATTTATACAAAACACACTGTCCAATATATGTGTAAATCTGATAGGTGCGCATATGTACTTGCAGTGTATAAAACAACGTAACTGTATCCAGGTAGGCATTTATAATTGGCAGTGTATAAATGTACTTGCATTGTATATATACTTGCACTGTATAATTATTCAAACAACAGGTGTGCATATATACTTGTATTATACTGTAATGACCCGTTAGGTCATTTTAAAAATAAATCCTCTCTCTTTCATAAAAGATTATTCTTGTAAAATTTTTGGGTAATTTTGGACTATTCGGTAACTATGGTTATTTAGTTAAGGAAAAATTTTAGATAATTAATTTAATTGGTAGACTAAATTATTAATATATTTAATATCTTGTATTACTTAGCTCATAATTATTAAAATAGAATTAGTAAAATTTATTAATTTTTGTACTTAATTAGTATAAAAAAAAGATAAATAAAAAAGAAAGAAAAGAAAAAAATATATATATAAAGAATAAAGGGCTGTTGTAACGATAAAAGAAGCAGAACGCAAAACTGGAGACGCACAATCGAGGAAAGGAACGCAGAAAAGGAGAAGAAAGAAATTACGGGAAGGAAAAAGAAAGGAAAAAAGATAGAGAAAAATTGTGATTTTCATCCCGAAATATCAAGGTAATTATTCTCATCCTTTCTATTAAGTTTTCATGAGATTATAAATAAATTTTTAGGGTAAAAACGTGTATAATTAAGAAAATATAGCCCTAGGGTTCATAGAATAAAATTTTGATTTGGGGGTCGAATAACGATCCGTTTTAGCTGAAATTTGACGTATGCATTTAGTTTATTATGGGTAAACATAATCTGAAAGAAAATTCCAGAATCGGATTTAAGGGCTCGGGGTAACTTTTTGACCCGATTTTTGAGCCAAAAATAAATGTAGCAACATGGGTGTTATTGGATTCGTATTCTTATGTAGATTATGATTTTGAACAGATTTTGATCATCTGAAAGCGTTACGAAAGACTCAAGATTTGGAGTGTTATTCTATTAATTGAGGCAAGTGGATTTCTAAACTTTTGTTAAATATGTTGAACCTCGTATGCTTCCTTATGTTGTAATCTATGGGATGAGATCGTACCATGTGTTGGGTTGATAATTCTTATTGTGATGCCAGTGTGAGGGCTTTAATTGTCTATGTGTTGCTTCGAGAGCATGTGAATCCTAAATTGAGAATAGTGTGCATATGACGTATTGAGAAAGGGAGATAATCGTGATATATACTGAGGGTCATGGGTTGTTTGAGGAAATAAAGTTACTAAAATGGGGTGAAATATCTTAAAAGAGAATTGTGCCCAAATATGCATAAAAGAGGGTGAATATTATAATTGCTAAACATTGAGAACTTTGATATTTATTGTACTTATTGAGAGGAATATTGCCTCTATAATTGTGTCTTGATTGCATGCATCCTCATACTCATGACATTTTGAGAAGTTGTTAATGGTGATTCGTATCATGAGTCCTTGACAACGAGTACTTGGGTGGCAAGGTAGTTGATACATTGAGATTCGTATCATGAGTCCTTGACCACGAGCACCTGGGTGGCAAGGTAGTTGATATATCGAGATTCGTATTATGAGTCCTTGACCACGAGCACCTGGGTGGCAAGGTAGTTGATACATCGAGATTCTTATCATGAGTCCTTGACCACGAGCACTTGGGTGGCAAGGTAGTTGATATATTGTGATTGAGGTATATGGCATGCGAGGTCCCCAAAGGTCCCCTTAGTCTTGGAGCCTTAGCTCGACGGGGGTATATACGACAGGCTGTGTGACAGTTTTGATACCACCTTGCATTGCACGACATTGCATCTCATCCTTGCATATTATTATGTGGCATGATGTTATTCATGGGATTGATTATGTTATCACTTGTGAGTTATGGCTTGTGATTTGATAATTGTGATATACTGAAAAACTATTTTTATTGTGTATTATGTGTTACTGGGTTGGGACTTTTCTGAGTGCAGGTTTGTAGTTCGGCGGTATGTGGTTGGGTGTGAAGGAGTTACCTGGTTCTTCATTGTTTTACTCTAGGTTAGTTCCATTTGCTGAGTACCGCGTTGTTTTGGTACTCACCCCCTTGCTACATTTTTGTAGGTTGCGAGCCCGGTCCCTCTAGTTAGAATTTTCTCATTGCAAGACCGAGCTTCCGGATTATCCTTAAGATAGCTGCTTATGTCACCGGTGGACCTTCAAGGAATCTATTATTATGTTACGTTCTATTTGAGGACTAGACATTTGAGACATTTATTTTATTCGAGTACCATGTATTTAGAGGCTTGTACACGTGACACCAGTTCTGGGATGGTTGTAGTTTGGTTTTCCTATGGTTATTTATCATATTAGACTATTTTATCTTCCGCTATTATTGTTATGTTTGGATCAGAAGGTATTGGGCTGACTCGCCTTGGTGGGTTAGGTGAGTGCCATCACGTCCATTTTCGGGTCGTGACAGTTGGTATCAGAGCCCCAGGTTCATAGGTCTCGCGTGTGTACAAGCCGAGTCTAGTAGAGTCTCGAGGATCAGTATGGAGACGTCTATACTTATCTTCGAGAGGCTATGAAGACTGTTAGGAAACTTCCTTTTGTTTATTCTTTCTCCATCGTGCGTCCCTGATTCAGTGTGATTCTCATCATTTTATTCATTCTCTCTCATTTATAGAGATGATTCGTGCTTGGTTCTTTAAATGAGTAGTTAGTGGGTTATATATGACTTGAATGTTAGATCCAGTACTAAAGTGTAAGTGACATACTTGTAAAAAAGATGTGCGGTTAGATTTAAAAGTTTCAATGATTAAAACAGGTTGAGTAAGGTGATGACTTGACGATACACCTTGAGGATATTTGAGTGATGAGGTCAAACAATGGACTGAGGGATTTTATGAATGTGTTATCCTTTTTGGGGTTAGTTATGCAGCAACACAAACATTATTAATGTGGTATATATATGATATCGAAAATGATTTAGCAATTTAAGGTGGAATGTTAAAAGGATAGGTAGAAGCATGCGGGCTAGTTTGGTGCTACCTTCTTGATAAGTATGATGTGTTCTAGTGGTGGATCTAATGGACTTTCACGATATAGTACTAGTGACATATGAAAATGGATACGTCTATTGTCAAGCATGAATACAAACTATTTTAGAAATTATTAGTGTATCATAGGCTCATTTAATAAGTTTTAATGTCGTATTCATATTTGAGCAATCAACTAATTTGCTACTCTGGATGCTTGGGTTAAGTATTATTTATAAGGAAAATTTTAGTGGTGGATCTTTGGTACAATTAATGTATTTAAGTTGTGAGGTGTGTTCGGGGAATTCTAAATGATGACTATTACTCCATAATAAGATCCAAGGGAGTTAGTTCATTACATTTGACCGATATAATTTTGGTGTCATATCAATGATGAGGGTAACCTTGAGATTATAGCAACGGCTATAGAGCATAATAGTAATAAAAGTTTGTGATGGATTATGATCAAGATGCAATCACATGATGAGAATTTTTGATTGGGTGAATTCAGTATGGTAAACCCAATCTGCAGGTATCAAAAGTTACGTTTGCTACTATTTGATGAGTAATGTGATCATAAGAAAGATGTAAAATGTGTTGAGATAGTGCCTCGATACAATTAAAATGTGCTAGAGTCATAAATGAATAAATTAGTGAGATGTAGAGATATTTACTTTGATGGTAAAGGTAAAAATAATATATATATATATATATATCCTTCGAGAGAGTAGAGAATTGAATTTAAAGTTACCCAGTTTTATTTATTTTTCTTTGGTTATGGTGATAGTATTAGTATCATTGATCTTGGCTAGAGAACTGTTGGATAATATTTGAGAAAAAAAATGTACAATGTTGGGCTTGAATATGGTGATAATCTCTTTTGTGATTTTGAGTATGGTAATTAGTACATTAAATTTTTTATAAAGGATATGGTAAAGTCGATAAAGAGGTGATCAATATTAAGTTAAGATACATGAATTCATAAAGATCTCAAGCTATGAGCTAATACCGATAGTAATGAAATTGGGGTACAAGTTAAAATAAAGATTCAAGTTTTTAATTGTTAGTTTACATTTTTGGGTAGTATATTTTTTCAAGATATGAATTGGTAAGATAAGAAATAATTGATAGCAATGAGTATTCAATATTTGGAAGAACTTGCATGTGGTTTGGGTAAAAAACCATTTAGTTATTTTTCTTATTGTTGAGGACCTAAAGAAGTGCTCTGCTTAAAAATTTAGCTTAGAACATGAGGTAAAATGTCATGTGTTGTTGGACAGATCATAAAGTTGATAAGTGAGTTAGTGAAGGAATGAGAATCTAATATATTGAAGAGTTCAGGGTATCTGAAATTTGTGTCATAGGAAGAATTTAAGAAAGTGAAGGAATAAGACCTCTTGTATGAAATCTTGGTTCAGAATTAAAGGTTTTACTTATTTTTATCGTTGAGCTCAAACATGATAAAGCAATGCATACTTGTTTAGCACAGTATTTCTAGGATTTACTCATGACTTTTATGGAGACTGGGTTTTGATTCGAGTGACAAATAATGATGTTTGAAATATGCTACATTCTTATATTGGTCTAGATTGTCAAATTATGATAGATGACTTATAAGGGCACTGCGATATAGACCTATAGCTCTACACGCTTATTGAGGATATTGAGGGGATTGAAATTACTTTATTAATGGGACTACAAAGATTATTGTGATGTGTTACATAGACACTTGATAATGACTAGAGGTTATGTGCTTATGGCATGCAGAATTATTAAGGTGATTAAATTTCTCTAAGTTTTGGCATGAAGTAATATGATGTTTTGGATGGTGGTTGAAATTCGGAATGTGAAAGATTGCATGAAATTGATTTTAAGTATAATTAAATAACCTTACCTCGATGAGAAAAGTATTATCAAATTTAAAATTTACGCTATCAGCTTTGTGTGTGATTTATGTCTATAAAAAAAAAATTTAAGTAAAAAGAGAGGAAACCATAGTATGAGATATTTGAAGGCGATAATATGTAGCTAAGAAGACTTTAATACTAGTAACAATTTGAGAGAACGGGAAATGACAAGTATGGCTATGATATGCTGTTAGTATTAAGAGCGTTGTCTTTGATGCGGTACTGTGAAGAGTATATGAAGTTTGGTAAATTAAGTATGTGTACGATTATATTGGGACCAGACAGGTTGATTATGTGCAGCTAAAAATGAAAAAAGAAGAAGAAGAAGATAGGGTCAAATGAATGAAAAATGTTTTATAGGGGCACTATGAAAGGAGTATCTTGTATCATTCGACCTT
The DNA here is from genome assembly GCA_029948455.1 of Solanum rostratum. Classification (NCBI taxonomy): domain Eukaryota; kingdom Viridiplantae; phylum Streptophyta; class Magnoliopsida; order Solanales; family Solanaceae; genus Solanum; species Solanum rostratum. The sequence continues at coordinate 41,125,849 of CM057055.1, forward strand.
GATTCTGTGCATTCTTTTGTGACTACCTACCTTATTAAGAGCATGTTTTAGAGTATTACTCCTTGCCTATTCCACTCGTGTCTTCACCTTGGTAGACGGATCCTTAGTAGTGGATCGGGTGAACCGATCCTACAATTTCCTCCTAGTAAGATAGGATGCTTATGCAGACTTGATTATTTCAATGTTGACATATTTAGTATTATTTGGGATAGTTGAATTATACAAGTGATGCTACACACACACAATTTTGTTTATGTGAAATTATAAAAGAGCTAACATAAATATTTATAATTGTCCAACAGTTTTAAGATTCATCTTGTCGTTGAGGTTATATTCTGGCTATGTATGAATGAATGTGAGCGTATTGGGTCTAGCTCTATCACTTTTAAGGGTTATTTATAGTCACAACTATTGATCTAGTATTTTCGATAGTGTTGTTAGATAATCTATTTGTTTTGGTGTATCATTGCTAAGTGGTTACTTGAATCATTTTCTCTATTGGGTCAGAAAAATTTGATTGTCTATGATGAGTATCCAATGTCTAAAGATCACATTTATAACTTAAGATCGTGGGAAGATTTGACAGTGAGAATGAAATGTTAATAAAATCTATGAGGGTTTGTGCATTAGAAGTGTGAGATGGTTGGTTTAGGTTTGCTTTTGATTATGGCTGATATTGGTTTAGAATTTTATCATGATTATGTGAGAAAAGATTTATTGAGTTATGGACTAGGGGGTTGTTATTCATATCGAATTCATGAGTTAGCTTGTGGCTTGAAAATCACCACTGAATTGTAAATCTATCAAGGTTGGATTCGAAAAAATTCAGTTCTTAATAGTGAATTTTGGTGGCATGGTCTTAAAGGAGGAACTTACTTGGAGAGATGAAATACTGACTTTGGAAGATCATAACTTAGGATTTTAGTAATATCGATTATTATTCCTTCTCCTTCTTATGTTCGAGGACGAACATGATTTTTAGTGGTGGATAATGTAATGACCCGTTAGGTCATTTTAAAAATAAATCCTCTCTCTTTCATAAAAGATTATTCTTGTAAAACTTTTGGGTAATTTTGGACTATTCGGTAACTATGGTTATTTAGTTAAGAAAAAATTTAGATAATTAATTTAATTGGTAGACTAAATTATTAATATATTTAATATCTTGTATTACTTAGCTCATAATTATTAAAATACAATTAGTAAAATTTATTAATTTTTGTACTTAATTAGTATAAAAAAAAGATAAATAAAAAAGAAAGAAAGAAAAAGAAAGAAAAGAAAAATATATATATATATATATATAAAGAATAAAGGGCTGCTGTAACGATAAAAGAAGCAGAACGCAAAACTGGAGACGCACAATCGAGGAAAGGAACGCAAAAAAGGAGAAGAAAGAAATTACGGGAAGGAAAAAGAAAGGAAAAAAGATAGAGAAAAATTGTGATTTTCATCCCGAAACATCAAGGTAATTATTCTCATCCTTTCTATTAAGTTTTCATGAGATTATGAATAAATATTTAGGGTAGAAACGTGTATAATTAAGAAAATATAGCCCTAGGATTCATAGAATAAAATTTTGATTTGGAGGTCGAATAACGTCCGTTTTAGCTGAAATTTGACGTATGCATTTAGTTTATTATGGGTAAACATAATCTGAAAGAAAATTCCAGATTCGGATTTAAGGGCTCGGGGTGACTTTTTGACCCAATTTTTTAGCCAAAAAATAAATGTAGCAATATGGGTGTCATTGGATTCGTATTCTTATGTAGATTATGATTTTGAACAGATTTTGATCATCTGAAAGCGTTACGAAAGACTCAAGATTTGGAGTGTTATTCTATTAATTGAGGCAAGTGGATTTCTAAACTTTTGTTAAATATGTTGAACCTCGTATGCTTCCTTATGTTGTAATCTATGGGATGAGATCGTACCATGTGTTGGGTTGATAATTCTTATTGTGATGCCAGTGTGAGGGCTTTAATTGTCTATGTGTTGCTTCGAGAGCATGTGAATCCTAAATTGAGAATAGTGTGCATATGACGTGTTGAGAAAGGGAGATAATCGTGATATATACTGAGGGTCATGGGTTGTTTGAGGAAATAAAGTTACTAAAATGGGGTGAAATATCTTAAAAGAGAATTGTGCCCAAATATGTATAAAAGAGGGTGAATATTATAATTGCTAAACATTGAGAACTTTGATATTTATTGTACTTATTGAGAGGAATATTGCCTCTATAATTGTGTCTTGATTGCATGCATCCTCATACTCATGACATTTTGAGAAGTTGTTAATGGTGATTCGTATCATGAGTTCTTGACCACGAGCACTTGGGTGGCAAGGTAGTTGATACATTAAAATTCGTATCATGAGTCCTTGACCACGAGCACCTGGGTGGCAAGGTAGTTGATATATCGAGATTCGTATTATGAGTCCTTGACCACGAGCACCTGGGTGGCAAGGTAGTTGATACATCGAGATTCTTATCATGAGTCCTTGACCACGAGCACTTGGGTGGCAAGGTAGTTGATATATTGTGATTGAGGTATATGGCCTGCGAGGTCCCCATGGGTCCCCTTAGTCTTGGAGCCTTAGCTCGACGGGGGTATATACGACAGGCTGTGCGACAGTCTTGATACCACCTTGCATTGCACGACATTGCATCTCATCTTTGCATATTATTATGTGGCATGATGTTATTCATGGGATTGATTATGTTATCACTTGTGAGTTATGACTTCTGATTTGATAATTGTGATATACTGAAAAACTATCTTTATTGTGTATTATGTGTTACTGGGTTGGGACTTTTCTGAGTGCAGGTTTGTAGTTCGGCGGTATGTGGTTGGGTGTGAAGGAGTTACTTGGTTCTTCATTGTTTTACTCTAGGTTAGTTCCATTTGCTGAGTACCGCGTTGTTTTGGTACTCACCCCCTTGCTACATTTTTGTAGGTTGCGAGCCTGGTCCCTCTAGTTAGAATTTTCTCATTGCAAGACCGAGCTTCCGGATTATCCTTAAGGTAGCTGCTTATGTCACCGGTGGACCTTCAAGGAATCTATTATTATGTTACGTTCTATTTGAGGACTAGAAATTTGAGACATTTATTTTATTCGAGTACCATGTATTTAGAGGCTTGTACACGTGACACCAGTTCTGGGATGGTTGTAGTTTGGTTTTCCTATGGTTATTTATCATATTAGACTATTTTATCTTCCACTATTATTGTTATGTTTGGATCAGAAGGTATTGGGCTGACTCGCCTTGGTGGGTTAGGTGAGTGCCATCACGTCCATTTTCGGGTCGTGACATATACACATGCACATGTTTTATACAAATGTGTGTGTATAAAAATATAATGTATAATATTATGTGTATATATGTGTGATAAATATATAAATGTGTGTGTATAAAAAAATAAATCTGTGCATTTTGTTATGTGTTAGACAAGTATAAAAGTTATACAAAAAGAATAGAAGGACATCAGCACAGTTAATACCAGATTCTTGAATGTATGAAGATAAAATGTTGTACCTCTTGGCTAGTCTGAGTACTTGTTACTTCATTGGGGGCTTGTTCTGTGTCATGCACTGGGGAATTTTCCATATCCTCCTTGTGATCATTTTTTTTGCTTCTCACTTCTTTCAAAATCTCCTTGAAGTTCTCTTGAACCATAGTCTTCAATTCTTTAAACTCTTCCCTTACCTACAGTTTATTTACGATTACAAACATATGTTAGTGATAAAAACGAATATAGTAAGTGTTTGTTTTGAGTTCTGTACATACAAATTGTTTGAACGATTCAAATTCATCACGCGAAATTGTTTGTTCATTTGTCTTGCTGCTTGAAGGCTTCAAAACTGTTTCCTTAGTTCTTTTACGTTCCAATGGTCGCCTTGTCTGTGTCTTTTTTGCAGCATTTGCATCCTGTTGTCTCTTTTCCGGTGAATTTTGAGAAACTTTTGTTGCAGAAGTTCTCAGTTTTTTCCTTGCGGGTGATGCACATGGTATGACCTTTTCTTTTCCTTTGCTCAGTCTTGTAATGGGAGGCTCCTGAAAATCATCATCAGATTAGATACCTTGATGGCGGCCGGCCTGAGATGTGCGGGGCTGTACTGTATCTGATACAACATATTTCGGCGGAAGTTCAATGCTTAAGAGCTCCCGTTCTGTTGCTGTTATGTTTTTTAGGACAACCTAAAAAAAATTCTGGTAGGTGTCATTAATATCAATTATTGTAAACTTTGAGACATTGATATTGGAATGTTATACCTTTTTACGAGTGCCTCGGAACAGTGAGTTGATTAAGAAATCACATCGGGGCTTGTCAGTTGTAGTTACCCAGTTGTGTATCCCAGGAATGTGATCGGAAACTTTAACAACAATCTTTCGATTGACATGCGAGCAACACTCGTATATCCAAACCTGAATGGCTAGTGGAAACCCATGAATCCTATAGTATTTTCCAGTGAATGTGATCTTGGCGTGCAGATTTTTAAGGAGCTTTTCGGAAGCCTCGTCGCTCCATGGATATTCTACATGTCTGCCAGATTCGACGAGATCGAAGTGTTTCCTTGGCACTATTGTGGAGGATGGCTCTTCGAACATGATGAAATTGTGTATAAAATACAACGTGGCAAACTTCAGGGGGTCCTCGTCGTTGGTACCCCATACCCTGTTCATGCAACCGGCAACCAGTTGTTGCTTGGTAATCGATCTATTTGTATCTCCAAAGTATTGCCGTATTAGACGGTTTGGCTCTTCGGTATTGAACACAAAATTTGATTACGCGTGAATCGTAGTGTTGAACCATTCACATGGATGACGAATGCATCGCATGTACTGCCGTGCACCTCAAACATCATAAAAGCCCTGAATATCTTAGCCTGAACAGTGCATTGATTCATATCCAATACGTGTGAGAAACACGTAGTTTCCCGAAACCTCCTTAATTGCCTAGCGGTCAACATATTTGTCAGACCATCCATCACGTTTGTATTTGTATAACACTGCATATGCTGAATGACAGTAGGGTTCCCTTCCATAATATATTGGACTACCTATTGTGAAACATAAGCAATAACACAGATACTTAAAGATATGCATACATTTTTGCAGTGTGTAACAAATATCAAAGAAGATTTTATACTGTATATCAAATAATACATTCAGGTGTATAAATTATACTGTAGTTATATAATTGCTCAGACAACAAGGATTCATATAGCAAAAATCATTTGGCAGATTATAGTATTGTGGTAATAAAAATGCACATACAGGTGTATAATTCATTTGCAAAAATCATAACACATTCAATATGACTTAGTATTATGGAAAATACAGTTTCCACAAATCTCCCATTTTATATCCAAATACACCATTTAACCCCCCAAAAAAGGCCTTTCCAATCTTGATGCAAGATTTCTTTCATGCTGCTGTTTAAAATTTCAATATAAAGAAACAAAAGAGAAGACAATAAAATATTTATCCTGCATTTACTTATCATGTTGGACATCAAGCTAGTGATCCCTCTACTCAAGATTGATTCAAAATCAAGAATCTCAAAAAAAGACAAATTTTTGATCATTTTGAAAAGTAATAGCAGACATCAAAATACAACAAGGGTGCATATATACTACAGTGTATAAAATATGTTTGAATTGTATAATTTTTTTATGCAATTGTATAATGTGTTGGAATCAACTATGTTGTAATCGTATAATTAATCAGACAGGTGTGCATGTATACTTTGCAATATATACATCTTAAATGTGACCAGGTATGCATATATACTTGCATTGTATATATACTTACATTTGTATAAATACTCATATGTGCATATATACTTGTATTGTATAAAATTTGCTTAACAAATTCCAGGTATGCATATATATACTTGTGATGTATAAAAAAATGCTTGAACTGTATATGTGCTTATGCATATGTATAATGTGTTGGCAAAACACAGATGTAAATGTCTATTTACTAAGACAGTGTTTTTTGTATAAAAAAGTGTATAATAATATGACTTATACATAAATGCTATACTATAACTTATACATAATAATACCATTTACAAATCATTCCCATTATATTTTTTTAAAAAAAATGAAATTAACAGATTTTTATATAAAACAGAATTTTTTTATGCACACAAAATAAACTTTCATATCTCATATTTCATATTTCATACATTTTTCATACTCAAAGTGAATTAATTTCATAATTCAAACAGATTTTTTTTCTAACAATTTTTTTTTAAAAAAAAAATTAGACCTGGTTGTCCTCTCCGATTCCGTCTGGTTTGTCAGAATCAGAGCCATCCCCATTTTATTTGCTTTATCACTGCTGGAATCCAGATCCACATCTTTCCTCTTCCTTTTTAAGGTACTTGGCTGATGAACATTATCATTACGCTTCTTGGATCTAATTTCTACACTAGCCCTATGTCTTGCAATGCTTCTGGCAATGGGCTCATCCTCTTGAGTTATACCCAACAAAAAAGAAGGCAAATCATCCATACCAAACTTATCATGCAAATATATACCTCTAGTTATCCTCTTAGATGATGATTCATCGGCCATTGTAGTGTAAGCTTGTGCTTTATTCGACTGTTGAAACAAAGATTTAGGGCAATCAGTTTTACACCAAAAATGGGGGGAAGTGAAATTTTAAAAAAAAATTACGAACCGCCAAAACAATGGAATTAAAACTTAAAACTAATGAAATCTGGAAGAATATGTATAAAAGATTAAGGAAAGAAATTTTGAAAAACTTACCTGTAACTGCCGCCGAGAAATTTGAGGAGCAAAGATGGAAAAAAAATCCTTGAAATTTTTTAAAGATGAGAGAGAATAATAACGTTGGAAGGATTTTTGGTTTTATACAACTAGTGCTGGGACCCACAGATTTGTAGCCACTTTTTTAAAAAAGGTTGGTTGTTTGTGTAATTTTTTAAAACTGTAGTTAATTTATGTGATTTTGTATTTAAGGTTTGCTCATTTATGAAATTTCCCTTATAATATATTTGGATTTGAGGCATGATATAGTTTCACTTGAGAAGTTAATAAAAAGAAATATAGTTCACCTATTTGTTGGCAACTACCTTTAATATTTTTGTGATGTTCTTTATGATATTAGGCAAATTGACGGAATTAATTTTGTTTGTGTCCATTTTGATCTATAGTGTCCAAAACATGTCAATTTTGAGACCAGATTCATGTAGACTCTAAAAGGAGTGACAAAATTTTAATGTCGGTGATTGAATGTATTCCAAAATGCAACTTTATTTCAGCTTAACAAGCTTGCTGCAAGGTACTATGGTCCATTCCAAGTGATTAAATGAGTTGGGGCAGTGGCTTATGCATTGTTGTTTCCAGCATCCATGTTATGAATTACTTCATCGCATCTCTTATCCTCAAACTTGTCTTACAGAGGAAAAGGGTCACACAACTTGGGAGTTTTTCAATGAGGTCAAGAATCTATCTGACCTAGTATTGCCACACATATCAAAGCTAAAATCTAGTTAGTTGGGGTTTTTAATTAAGGGTTACAAAATAGGTTCAAAATTAAAAAAAAGTGACACAAGTTTTAATTATTGAGTGTAGGTGAAAAAAATTATAATTAAGAGTTAATGATGTTGGACTATTTTAAAAAAGGTCCCAAAGTTTATTTTTATACACTTTAGCCCACAAAAAAAACCCTAATCCCCCCCCCCCCCAAATCCCCAACGACCCCCGGTGTTGGTCCTTTCCTGCGATTTTTCCCACATTTCATCGATTCTTTGTTGTTTTCTTCTTGTTCTTGTTCTTGTTCTTGTTCTTGTTGTTGCTCTTGTTGTTGTTGTTGTTGTTCTTCTTCTTCTTCTTCTTCTTGTTGTTGTTGTTGTCACTATTTTCCCAACACAAGATTTGAGCTTCAAATTTGGGAGAAAAGAAATCAATTTTTTGGGGCATTTGTTCGGGTAGCCTTCGAAATTACTTGAAAGGTAAGTTTTAATTATTATTATGACTGATAAAAGTGTATGTGGTGCTATTTATTTGGGTTTTATGTTTTTATTGATGTTTCCGCCATTGTTGCCATATCTTCACTGTTGAGCCATTTTGGGGAAGACGCAGCAGCCAGCAGCAGCTGGACTAACAAACTGGTTCACCACTTTTGTAGCAGTTTTAGATTACTGTGTATTTGCTGCATGTGATGTTTCATATGATAAAGTAGCTGCTGAATTGAATACAACAATTGTTGTATTTCTGTACAATTTTCTCATGCTGCGCTTTTAACTGTTACTTATTTAGGTACCTTCAAGATCATCCATGGGAGACAAAATAGTATTAGGAGTTGATTGTCGTGGTGAATGGGTTGAGTCCAACAATTATTTTATTTGGCGTTGGAAAGGCAAAGAAATGGTCGAGACGATAGCGATGATTGTGAATTGAGATATCTCGTATGAGGATTTTGTAAATCAAATTATTTTTAGCTGTGAATTAAATTGTGAGCTGGAAGATATCGTCATCACTTACATGCATTCTTGTGGTGAAAAACAGAGAGTGACTCCATTTAGAATAAAAAATCAAGTGAGTTTACGGATTTATTTGGAAGATGAAGAAAGAACCATTCTACGGGTATACATGGTTGAAAGGGTGGTGGAGAACCAAAATTCACATCAAAATCTAGAAATTGTGAATGATGAATGTCCTGTGATGGCTACGGACATTCTAGATAGAGCAAGTGGAGGTGAGTTGACGCCAACACCAGAAGTTGGGAGCAACACACTAGCAAATACACAATCGACACAGTCGAATCATGTTCAAGATGATGAAACAGCTTTTCATAATGGTATGACATTTAAGAATAAGGAAGATTTAGATATTACATTGAACATGGCTTGTTTGAAGAAAGATTTTAGATTAAAAAAAGTGATAAACTCGCGTCATGTGTATTGCGTCAAGTGTGTACATCCCGAGTGCAAGTGGTGGCTGAGAGCGGTGAAGCTTAAAAGTTCTGACATATTTTACATTAGAAAGTATGAAAAGTTTCACACTTTTGGTTCTCAGCATCTGACGACCCACAATCCGCATGCTACGGCCAAGGTAATTGGTGCATACTTCAAAGATAAGTTCCCCGAGGGTAAAGGGCCGTCCACTAGAGATATGAAAACCTCACTTCGTGTTGAATTAGGATGCAAGATCAGTTATTGGAAACTTTGGAAGGGAAGTATAATTGCAAAATCTTTGATAAGGGGAACACACGAGCATGGATATGCGGTGCTTGATGCATATCGCTATATGCTTTGCATTGTAAATCCGGGGACCAAAACAGTGTTGGAGCTCGATGAAAATAGTAAATTTAAGTATTTTTTTGTGGTCGTAGGAGCTTGGATTCTTAGTTTTAGGCATATGAGAAAATTCATAGCTGTAGATGGAACATTTTTAAAAGGCAAGTATGGTGGCGTTTTGTTGTCTGCTGTTGCATAGGATGCTGAGAGACATGTTTTTTCTGTTGCATTCTGTGTTGTTGACTCCGAATGTGATGCCTCTTATCAGTATTTTTTTGAGCAAATGAGAAGTTTTGTTGATGATACTTCGGAATTGTGCATAATTTCGGATCGGCATCCAAGCATAAAAAAATGGTTTCAATTGTCTACCCTTCTGCTCATTATGGTTGTTGCATGTGGCACCTTGGTGAAAATATTCAAACCCATTTTCACAATGGAAGAATCATTTATCATTTTTACAAAGCCGCACAAGCATACAATGTAAGTGAGTTTAATGACCACTTCAATCAAATTAGAGATATTGTTCCACAGGCTGCCATACATCTTGAAGAAATTGGATTTCACAGATGGAGCAGGGCATTTTTTTCCTAGAAATAAGTATGTGTAACTAACTGCTGCATTTGTTACATTTCTGCTGCTGATGAAGATTCTGTCGCAGCAACTGCTGGAACATCTTTATTACCTGTTGTAGAATTTTCTATTTTTAAAAATGGTAGTTATTAAATTCTATAATATCTGCTGCAACATTTACAGGTTTGGTATTATGACATCAAACATAGCTGAGTCGATTAATTCACTTTTTGTTGTTGAAAGAGAATTTCCAATTCCTGCTCTATTTGATGAAATTAACAAGAAGTTTGGGGAAAATTTCACCAAAAAAGAATGGAGTTCATTAATGCATCAACCATCTTGGTCCCTTCGATAGAGGAGGTCATCTAGAAAAATATTAATATAGGGAACAAGCTATTGGTTCATCCAATTGCCAATTATAGATATGCTGTCTCCAGTCATGATGCAATGGCAACGGTTGATCTTCATTGCAAATCATGTACTTGCAGAGTGTTTGATCTTGATAAAATACCTTGTCCGTATGTGATAGCCGCGCTCCGGTGTCAATATGGTGAAGATTATGGAAGGCGTATTTATGAGTATTCTTCTTAATATTATAAGGTAGAGACATACATTCTTGCATACGTGGAGGAAATTAATCCCGTGCCGTCTGAAGAATTTTGGGAAGTTCCTAGGGAGATTTTAGAAAGGGAAATACTTCCTCCTCATGTTGCGCTGGGAAAGGTGGGAAGAAGGGCAAAGAAGTGGCGGCCAAGTATCGAACAATCATTGCCAAGCAAGAAGAACAGATGTTCCATATGCAAAAAGGTTGGGCACAAGAGAACTACATGCTCGGAGCGAAATGTTTCATAAGAACACTCGCTTTTATTTGGTGTTTTGAACTTCTTTCATTCTGCATGTTAATTTTATGCAACAATTAATATTTGTTGTTATTTCATATTATTATTGTTATTTGAATACATTTGTACTCAATTTGTTATTGCTCAATAGATTGTATATTACTTGTGAAATCGCAATGACAACATTTTGAATGTTTTGAAGGATGTGTAGGTGCTCGGTGAATTTTTCGGGGCCCTAGGAAAAAATCCCAAAAATTTTGGGCCCGAAAACAGTGAGCCTCCGCGACGTGTCCGCATCGCGGAGGCATCGCGAACAAGCGTATTTCCAGCATTTGAAAATGTTTCGTTGTTTTCGTTCGACCCGGGAGTTTTTTTGAGAGTTGTTTTTGGTGAACCAACATTTCTGAATGTTTTGAAGGATGTGTAGGTGCTCGGTGAATTTTTCGGGGCCCGTAGGGAAAAATCCCAAAACTTTTGGGCTCGAAAACAGTGGGCCTCCGCGATGTGTCCGCGTCGCGCAGGCATCACGGACAAGCGTATTTCCAGCATTTGAAAATGTTTCGTCATTTTCGTTCGACCCGGTAGTTTTTTTGAGAGTTTTTTTTGGTGAACCAACATTTCTCAATGTTTTGAAGGATGTGTAGGTGCTCGGTGAATTTTTCGGGGCTCGTAGGGAAAAATCTCAAAAATTTTGGGCGCAAAAATAGTGAGCCTCCGCGACGTGTCCGCGTCGCGGAGGCCTCGCGGACAAGCGTATTTCCAGCATTTGAAAATGTTTTGTTGTTTTCGTTTGACCCGGGAGTTTTTTTGAGAGTTTTTTTTGGTGAACCAACATTTCTCAATGTTTTGAAGGATGTGTAGGTGCTCGGAGAATTTTTCGGGGCCCGTAGGGAAAATTTTCAAAAATTTTGGGCCCGAAAACATTGAGCCTGCGCAAAATGTTCGGGTCGCGGAGGCGTCGCGGACAAGCGTATTTCCAGCAACTGTTGAGAATTATCCAATAACTTGCCAACTTGCTACAACAAGTTCTAACAAAATGTTTTCCATCGCCATATTGAGGCAATATATTATAAAACATATTGAGGCAACCAAGTAATAGTCAATTTACTTAGTCATTATCACTTACATGTATAATCACTTACATAAGTTGATTGTATAATTTATTTGAAGTTGGGGTAACAAAACTCAACTTATCACTACGTATGGCTGATACCATCACCTTATAGTCATCTTCCTATAGGTGATAAGGAAAAATCAAAGGTGGCGTCCAATAACTGCTGGGAATAATGCAGCAGCTGCTGTACATTTCCCAGCAAATGCTAGGAATTTTCCAGCAGCTGCTGTACATTTTCCAGCAACTGCTGAGAACAATTCAGCAACTTGCCAACTTGCTACAACAAGTTCAAACAAAATATTTACAATTGCCATATTGACGCAATATATTATAAAACATATTGATTGTATATTATAAAACATATTGACGCAACCAAGTAATAGTCAATTTACTTAGTCACCATCACTTACATATGCAATTGTTCAATAGATTGCTCAATAGTCACCATCACTTTCATGTACAATCACTTACATAAGTTGATTGTATATTTTATTTGAAGTCGGAGTAACAGAACTCAACTTATCACTACATATGGCTGTGACCATCACCTTATAGTCATCTTCCTATAGGTACTAAGGAAAAATCAAAGGTGGTGTCCAGCAACTGCTAGGAATAATTCAACAGCTGTTGTACATTTCCCAGCAACTGCTAGGAATTTTTCAGCAGCTGCTTAGAATAATTCAACAACTTACCAACTTGCTACAACAAGTTCAAACAAAATGTTTACATTGAGTTATTTCTAGTGTTGAATTGCACTAAATTTCCTATATGGCTCTGTAATGATGATCACATGGACTAATTAATGGAAAAAGCCACCAAAATAAGTGTGACTTAGATCTGCAGTCGTATTGTTTGTGTAAGTACTATCTCAGTGTATAAGATCACTACTGATTCCACCTCAACGCATAAGATAACTAATAATGTATTACAAAACATATCGACGCAACCAAGTAATTAGTCAATTTACTTAGTCACCATCACTTACATATGCAATTGCTCAATAGATTGTTTATTACTTGTGAAATCGCAACATCAATGTATAAGATCACCCATGAATTTAGCATTTTATTTGAAGTCGGAGTAACAAAACTCAACTTATCACTACATATGGCCGATACCATCACCTTATAGTCATCTTCCTATAGGTACTAACGAAAAATCAAAGGTCGGGTCCAGCAACTACTGGGAATAATTCAGTAGCTATTGTACATTTTCCAGCAATTGCTGTACATTCCCCAGCAATCATCGATTCCCAGTAATCCATCGTTTAATATTGAATTTTTTTTTGTTTGGACTTAGTGGTGTTGATGTTTTTCAGCTATTGGCATTGTTCGTTGATTTTTTTGGGGCCCGTAGTGAAAAAATCCCAAATATTTTGGGCATGAAAATAGTGACCCTCCGCGACAAGTCCGCATCGCGGAGGAGTCACGTACTAGGTAGTACCTGAGGCCCAAGGAAATTATTTATTAAGTGTGGGTCTGCGATGGCTCCGCGACGCGGCCTTGTCGCGGACTCGTGTAATTCTGGCCTTGATTTTCCCGTGGCCCCACCACTATATAAAGCTCCCTTCAGTTTTTAGGGTTTTTTTTACAAAACCTAACCCGATTTTCGCCCCTCTTCCTCTACACTCTCAATTTTTTCCCTCTACTCTTCAAGTTTTCAATCCTCTACGCAACGCATACTGATCTCACCATCAACTCAAGTAAGTATTTTCCCTATACTCTTCAAATTTTCAATCATCTCACCATCCTTCTACTGCAAGTTTTCTTCTATGTGTTGCATTTGGGTTAGTCTACCATTATTCTTAGGATTTTGATAAGTGTGAGTGGTTTGTTTGTTAATCATTATGCTTGCATTTTGGCTTATGGGTTATTTCAACTTAGTGTTGTTTGATTTGTTGTTGTACTTTTCGAGTATGGCTATTGTTGTTTTCGTAGTAATTTTATGAAATATGTTCGATTTGTTGGTTGATTTTTATTGGGTGTTTTATTCAACTATTGGAGGTTGTTGTTGTAGTTGTTTACATTGTTTATTTCTTTATACTTTTTTCGGGATTTTGGGCTATAAGATGAATCACCCCTAGCACGTAGATGTGGTAAATTTGAACTGTACATAAATATAGTTAATGAAAAGACTTTCTTTCTTTCTTTCTTGTTGAAATTGGTTTTATTTTTCTTGTAGGGCTATATATACTTAAATGGTAAGATCAAAACGCAAAAAATCTTGGACCCGACGGTGCTCCTTCTAGACGTTCTAAAAGACTGATTATATCGGAAGACGAGCAAGACGATGATCAGTCACAACAACAACTGGATCGTCTCATTGAAGTAGTCTGTGCTGAGGCTGGTGTTGGTTCCAGTCAAGCAGATGCTGCAGATAGTCCAGCGGCGACTGCACAGCGCAACAGCTGTTGGTCACACTTCCTCTTATGCTGTACAGAGCCCAGCAGCTGGTGCACACACTTCCTCAGATGCTGCACACATTCCAGCAGCTTCTGCACACAACCCCTCTAATGCTGCAACAAGGGACATAGCTGGTGACAAGAGTACATCAGCTGCTGCAGAAACATCCTCAGCTGCTGCAGAAACCCCCTCAGCTGCTGTTGGCATTCCATCAGCTGCTTCAGACGCTGCCACAGTTGTGGCTTTCAGGTATGATGATTACGGATTTGACATGCCTGGGTTTCTGAATCGTCATGAGAGAGGGGATATAGGAATAAAATCTGCACTTGGGAAACCATTTTCGGATTTTAAAAGTATTTTAGTGAATGAAGACTTGGAAGGCTACTTTAAGTCTACGGTATTTGGTAAGTTATACCTAGACATAGGTGAGGGAAACATCCCCCGATTTCAAATGAAGCTGATGTATCAGCTTATTCGTTGGTGGATTAGTAGCCAAAATGATTTTTGGGTTAATTTTTGTGGCATGCCAGTTTGTTTTGGCATGAGAGAATTTTTTATTGTGACTGGCTTGGACTGTCACGCTCCACCTCCTCCTCCCTCCCAATCAAGAAAGACTAAAAAGACATATAAAAGAATTTATGATGCAATGAGGAAGACACATTGCAAATCAAAGGAGACGCTTGACCTGTTGCAGTCTAGTGAGGTGAAGAAGTCCCGCTGTTTAGTTTACTTTGTCCATTTGATTCTTATGGGTAGAGATGGAGGGATTAATGTGAAAGATTCTTGGTTCAAGCTAGCGGCCGACTGAGATGCATTTTGTGCCTATCCTTGGGGTCGGGATAGCTATGAATTGACAGTGCAATATTTGAAGAAGGCGGCGACATCGACCATAAAGTCGTCCAATCTATATGGTTTTCCATGGGCTTTTATAGTAAGTTCTATTTGTTGTATTTTTGTTATTTTTTTATTATTTATTTATTATGTTAATTAATAATATTTCGTGGCATTGATTTATTTAGGCTTGGGCTTTTGAGGCCATTCCTTACATCCAGAAAACATTCAAAGAGTTCAACGAGGAAGTATCTTATCCGAGACTTCTCGATGGTTGGCAGCGCCAAATAATGCTAAAGTGGGGGCGCATGAACTCTTTGATCCACCCGAGGATGAGGTAAGTGTTACAATTGTTGTAATTTAAAAAAAATTTATTTTCTTCTCGTATTTTAGTATTTTGTTGATAATATAATTTTATTTAATTTGTATTTTGTTTATCCGTGGCTAATCCCGACCGAAAGTGAGAAGGAGATGGACTTTTGGACGGGATTTATGCCACTCGAGCAAAAAGAAGAGGATCCGAGGATTGTGAGGTTGGTGAAAGATTTGGTCGGGGTAACGACCATCAAAAGGGATTCTCTTATTGATGTTGATGTTGGTGTTGGTGTTGGTGTTGGGGTTGTTGGTGCTGATGCTGCTGCTGGGGTAGGGATAGGTGATGCTACCGGGCCAGGTGCAAATGCTGCTGAGGAAGAAGATATAGGTGGATTTTCTCCTCTTGGTGGTGGAGGTGATTTTGGAACTCCATTCACCCTTGGTAGATCCGGTGAATTGGGTGCTGGGACTTCTAAGACAACAGCTTGTAGTACTTGTGGTTGTAAAACTTGCAATGACAGGACGAATAGGATGATGGAAATGATAATGTCACATAATGAGAAGATGGATAAAATGATGGAAATGATGCTGTCATTTAAGGAAACGTTGAATACCATCCTATCCAAAAGATGTGCCATCCCGTCATCAAGCCTGGTGTCACCTTATACTCCTATTCGAGAGCAGAGGAGGCTAAAGCAAGTTTCTAAAGCAATCATGAGTGCAAGGAAAAGGGCAAAAAGTGTTGTGATGAAGGACAAGCAGCCAGCAACATCTGCGATGGAGGAGCAGCAAGCAGCAGGTACTGGCAAGGAACAAGAAAAAGCAGCATCTATGAAGGAGCAGTAGTTTATGTTATGATTTTATTTAATGGGGATTTTTTTTATGTTTGTTATTTTCTACACTTTTTGGTGATGTTGATGAAGGATTATTATTTTATAAACATATGTATTTTCTTATTTTTCTAATTTTTTTGGAATGTTGATTGATATTTTCTGTTATTGAAATATCTCCATTTATAAGAATTTCTCCTTTTATAGAAATATTTGTTGTGGATAGATGGTTATGGATGAATTTAGTGATTTTAGTCTAATTCAACACAACAAATAATTCGATGCTAAATATTTTGTTTGAATTTGTTATAGCAAGTTGGCTACTTGCTGGGCTAGTTGTCGCAATTGCTGTAAAATATCATAGCAAGTTATTGAGTTGTTGGATTATTTTCAGCAAATGCTGGGAATTATACAACACTTGCTGTAAACGTCATAACAGTTGCTGGGACAAATCCAGCATTTGCTGTAAAATGCATAGCAAATGCTGAACAAGTGCTGTTACGCGATGCCTCCATGACGCGGATATGTCGCGGAGGCTCACTGTTTTCGAGCCTAAAATTTTTGGGATTTTTCCCTACGGGCCCCGAAAAATTCACCAAGCACCTACACATCCTTCAAAACATTAAGACATGTTGGTACACCAAAAACAACTCTAAGAAAAACTCCCGGGTCGAACAAAATCGACGAAACATTTTCAAATGCTGGAAATATATTGTTACGTGACGCCTCCGCAACGTGGACGTGTCACGGAGGCTCACTGTTTTCGGGCCCAAAATTTTTGAAATTTTTCACTATGGGCCCCGAAAAAATCACCGAGCACCTACACATCCTTCAAAACATTGAGACATGTTGGTTCACCAAAAATAACTCTCAAAAAAACTCCCGGGTCGAACGAAAACGATGAAACAACTCTCAATATTTATAAAATATTGATACATGCCAATACACAATTTTATACAATATTGATATATTACATAACATAACTATTTATACAATATTAATACAAGTTTATATATATTTATATAATACAATTTTTAGGACTTTTCGTGACGCCTAATATTTATATAATATTGATACATGTTAATACGCCTACTATTATTCGCGGCCCCTACTATTGCAACGTAGTTAGTAGCTATAGCAATTGGTATCCAAGATTAATAGCAATGAAATTAATAAAAGCAACGATTTATGTCTAAAAACTAAGATTTAATGTACAAGCAATGTCTGAAATTATACAAGCAATGTTTAAATTATACAACCAATTACTGAACTACGCAAGAAACAATAGGATGGTTGCTCCTACTCATCCGGGCTAGGCAAGATTGGGTCCCCTCCTGTGGCAATTGGCAGCTCCTCCTCAATATCATCCTCCTCACTGTCGGATCCCATCAGTCCTGCCTCCGGGTCCGTAGGGATATCATCATCAATGGGCTTCACAAAGGTAGGCCCGATGCCCAGCACAACATTTGCCAGGGCGTTGAGAGGGTAGCGGGTGGAAACTTCTTCCAACTCATGCTCCGTAGATGCGCGATCGCCCGTCCTGTGCCTCAGTGTCTCGAGCCCGTACATGCGTGCCATAATGAGCTCATCCCGATGGTTGCGCTCAGCAGCGGTAAGGATTGGCTCTGTAGCCTCCTCTAGCCCTTTAATGTTGGTGACATTATAGGGTGGGGCCTCGATCTGGGGCCAATAGTCCAGCTCTTCGGTGGGGACACCTGCACGAGTGCACAATTCAGTAATGAGGCCCCTGAAAGCGTACCTGCGACCACGATGGACTCTAGCCTTTCTTATGGAGGACTTGAGAATGGCCCCAAGTTGAGCTCCATGCCCGTCATGAGGGCATATACCAAGCAAGTTCTATCTCGGGTCACGGCAGTGAAGTGTTGCCCTGGAAAGAAGGAATGCATCACAATTTTGACCCACACCCGAGCTTCCCGATTCATGTGGGCAAAGGGGAAGCTTTGGTGGTATCCTCGTCCAACATGCCTTATCCATCTTGCCGTGGGGTTTACTCCCGCGAGTGTGTGCCGGATGAGACGATATGGGGGCTACATTTGCAAATCATTGAAAAGCCCGGTAGGAACATCTGGAGTGCCCAGAATGCCATTTATGGCAAAGGGGCCTATGTTTACTTCCACTCCTCGCACAATAACCACCTGTGTGCGAGGTTCCTTCTTCATGTTTGCGTAGAATTCCCTAACCATGCTGAGGTTGCATGGTAGAGGATCGTTGAAGAGGAACATGAACTGGTACTCCATGCACCTTTGATAGATGAGGGGGAACTCGCGTGCCAAGGAGTCCGCATCAATAGGAACAATGGGGAAGTACTTGGTCTCATTATGAGCCCGTACCACCTCTGTCCCTCTCTATCGACTGCCCGGAGCCCAAAACAAGGTCGTTGGCCTCTATACTCAGGGGCTCGGGGTACCACTGGGACATCCCTGGTATGCCGTCGGTTGCTCGAGGCGCCAGCTCCACTTGTTTGCCCTGTACGTCTTGCCCTAGAAGCCATTAGTACCTGCAGCATAACAAGTTCAGCAAAATCTTATTCATTGCATCACAAATTCTTTTATATGTCAAGCATCACATTTTATATGTCAAGCATCACAAACTCTTGAAATAATCTAAATCAACCAACAAATCTAACATATTTCTCCAAATTACTACAAAAACAACAACACCCATACTTGAAATAATGCAATAACCAAATGCAAGCATAAAGAGTAACAAATAAAGCACTCACAAATTCTTCTATTTGTCGAGCATCACAAATTTTTGAAATAATCTAAATCAACCAACAAATCTAACATATTTCTCCAAATTACTGCAAAAACAACAACACCCATACTTGAAATAATGCAATAACCAAATGCAAGCACAAAGAGTAACAAACAAAGCACTCACAAATTCTTTTATATGTCAAGCATCACAAATTCTTGAAATAATCTAAATCAACCAACAAATCTAACATAATCTCCAAATTACCAAAAAAAACAACAACACCCATACTTGAAATAATGCAATAACCAAATGCAAGCACAAAGAGTAATACAAATGCGACATATAGAAGAAAATACTTACTTGACTTGATGGTGAGATGAGTGTGCGTCGCGTAGAGGATTGAAAACTTGAAGAGTAGAGGTAAAAAATTGAGAAAGAAGAGGGAAAGGGGCGAAAATCGACTGCTACATATAAAAAAATCCTAAAAATAACGAAGGGTCTTTATATAGTGGTAGGGTCACGCAAAAATCGAGGCACAAATTACACGGGTCCGCGACCAATGCGCGACGCGGACACATCGCGTACCAACACTTGAATAATAAATTTCCTGGGGCCTCAAGTACTTGCTTGTACGCGACGCCTCCGCAACGCGGAGGGTCACTATTTCGGGCCAATTTTTTTTTTAAAATTTTGAGCTACGGACCCCGAAAAATTCCTCGAACAATGCACTACACTTCAAAATAGTAATATATGTTAGTTCAATCAAACAAATGACAAAAACAAATTACAGATTTGGAAAAAAAACGATGATGCATTTTTCAACCCAGAACAGTCGATCAAGTGTTTCTGCGCAACGCGTCTGCGACGCGAACAAGTCGCGGACGGTTCGAAATGACGCGACTGGTATTTTTTTTTTAAACTTAATTTTTTTTGAACTTATAATTTTTTTGTCACAAATGGATTCCAAAAGTTTTTAACATATACACTTTAACCCTTCATTAACTTAATCCCACTTAATTTTTAATTAATGACAAGCTTGACCGGTCAAGGTCAAACTTGTCACCTTTTTTAATTTCAAAACTTAACCAACACCTCTCCTTCAATTTTCACTAGTTAGTTCACATCACCAATCATTTGGTTAACTGTACCTGTAAATTACTAAGTTTGTTGGGATTTCAACATTGGTTATGGATTTTCCATTTTGGTCGATTCAATTGTTACCAGCAATATAGCATTTCTATATGTAACCTTTACATATCAATATACATTCTTTTCCTCAATCTCTCCTACATTCTTTTTTATTCTCCTATTCTTGAAGATTTTCTTCAATATCTCAATCCTGTAATCATTATTAGTTCCTATTTCCTACAATTGAGCTAACACGCTAGGGTTTGTGGGAGTAAAATGTAGAGAGGCTGATGGTTCAAACCTTCTAAGTTTCTTTCTTTTCTTTTCTTTAAGAAAAAAAATGATCCATGGATAAAAAAGACTTTCTAGAATTTCAAAACCAGTGAAGGAATTCATTGAGTTCAAACTTTTATAAATTCAAAGGATTTATTTAATTTCAAACCTTTACAATTTGAAAATCAAATAACAATTCATGGAGTTCAAATCTTTATAAGTTCTTGTACTTTGTTCAAATTTTAATTTGGCATTTAAGTGTGTCTATTTTCCTATTACTTGTTAGCTAAAAACTAATAGCAGACTTGAAAACTATCCCACCAGTATTTACGTTTTCTATGTGACGCATTTGAAGAGAAAGGTTATGCGTAAGAGTACTTACTATTCAGAATAGCTAAAGTGAATCCAACCAGAAAGACCTCAATACTAACATTATAAACTAATAATTAAGAATATAGACTTACCAAGTTACAACAACAATAAAATTTAGAGGATATTCCAATCTCATCCTCTGGAGCAAAATCCTACTCTGTTGATCTCACAGAGGGCAGTAACATCAGTCCTAGGGAACAACAAATGTAAAAGAGGGACTGAACAGGTTGTGTTAATTGCCTTGATTTTGTCCAAAGCTCCTTTAACTTGGAATGGTGATGGCACACTGTACCATTGTACATACCAAGAAAGAAGAGTTGAGGCCCTTCTCACATAATCTTCAGTTGGCCATCTTCCATACTTCATGTAATTAGAAAAATCCTTCTGAAATTCTGGAGATGAATTAAGAATCTCCTCCACCCGCTTCTGGACTGAACCAAGAAAAGTTGATTGTACAATTCCCTCCTTTGAACTTGCTGATCTTTTACTTACCAAACTATTATTGTAGGCCAGTGCTATCTGTATGCAAGAATGGAATACAATAATCCATTAAAGATGGATATCAGGCACAGTAATTACAGGTAATATGCAGTTTAGCAGGAAAAGGGATAGAATAGCGCAGCTTCAGTAAACCATATGTGCAATCAGAGAAGCAGTACGAGGTCAAGATCAACAAGCATTCATTTTAAGGATGTTTTCAAAGAGATTTGTGCTCTTAAAACAATCTGGCATTTGTTCTTTGAAGAAGGATTAATTTAACGCAAGGCAAGTAACTATCACCAGATAATTAGGCAATGTATCGATTAATGGAGCTTTGCAAGGGGTACGATCTATATGTACCACAATAAAATCTTCTCTGATTGACTTACGTTAGTTAAGTTCTACAGTATTTCTATGTGCAATCAGGAAACCAATACAAGGTTAAGATCAACAAGCATCCATTTAAAGGATGTTTTCAAAGAGATTTGTGCTCTTAACACAATCTGGCATTTGTTCTTTGAAGAAGAATCAATTTAACATAAGGCAATGTATTGATTAACGGAGCTTTGCAAGGGGTATGATCTATACGTACCACAATGAAGTCTTCTCTGATGGACTTATGTTTGTTAAGTTCTACAGTATTTCTATGTGCAATCAGGAAACCAGTACTAGGTTAAGATCAACAAGCATTTAGTTTAAGGATGTTTTCAAAGAGATTTGTGCTCTTAACACAATCTGGCATTTGTTCTTTGAAGAAGGATTAATTTAACACAAGGCGAGTAACTATCACCAGATAATTAGGCAATATATTAATTAACGGAGCTTTGCAAGGGGTACGATCGATACGTACCACATTAAAGTCTTCTCTGATTAGGCAATATATTGATTAACGGAGCTTTGCAAGGGGTACGATCTATACGTACCACAATAAAGCCTTCTCTGATTGACTTATGTTCGTTAAGTTCTAAAGCATTTCACTAGGACGAAGTGATAAATTTGAAGAATGTATTAGGTCTTTACAGTGTTGGAAACATTAATTGTCATGACCAAGGGTAGGATCTAAACTTGCCACAATAGGATGATCCATCTTTTTAAGAAAGAACATAGTCATCCGCCTGTTGACTTTTCTATTTTAGATAACTTATATTTCTAACTGCCATTATTATACTTTCATGTGCTTTAGCAAATGGGAAAAAAAAGGCTCATACAACAAGTTGATTATAGATAAGGAAATCTCTCGGATACTGATCATATTAAATTTCGATAAACCATAATTAGCTTCCCTCCAGTTCAACAGTATCAGATACATTAACCTCTAGTTTAAAAATTACCGTGACCTCCGTACTTGATTTATGCTGTGGACAGTGGTAACTTCTCATCACTTGTTTCAAAGAGCATTTGGATGGTCACAGAGACGTGTATACAAAGAAAGCATGCACCAACATACAACACAGACAGTCCAAACAAATTTCGAGTCTAAAACAAAACCACAATCAAGTAGGGAAAAGAAACCCTTCACTTAATTTTGAATGATCTAAACTCAAAAAACTATGAATAGTAGTAAGCCCACACACTAAACAGGTAGTTAAAAAGGAATTTTGAATCTGAAACAAGATTGGCTTTTAAAAAGAAAAACATAGATTTCAGCCAACAAGTCCGCTACAAAGCAAGAAGTTACCTTCAAACTTGAGATGAAGAGCGTATCCTGTAAATTGCTGGAACTACTAGTTATCCGATGAGCCATCGAACCAATAGTTGTGTACAATGACAGGTAGACCTGCAGAGTTTCCAAATGTTAAATGACACCCTCTAAATACTAACACAAGCTTCTGAACAAGGAGAACAAGTAACACAACCTTAATAGGAAGCAACTATAAAGACACGTAAATTTTAAATATCAACTATGGCTAATCACGACCCTAACAGCAATAGGAAGCAACAATAAAGACACGTACGTTTTAAATATCAACTATGGCTCATCACGACCCTAACAGCTTGATTAAGTTATCCCCAAGGTGTAAACTGTAATGACTCTCATGGCCATTTGGTACTTTTAGTTGGTTTCCCCTGTTTTGACCATTCCCATAAGCTGGCTTCTCAATGTCATTTGTGACTTGTAGGTGAGTGACATGATTCCCCAAGTGATCGGATGAGTTTAGGAGAAAATTTTTAGTTTTGAAAGTTTGGGTTTAGGAAAGTTAGACCACAATCTCTGTATCAGGTTAACTAGGCCGAATTCAAATTCTGGCAATTCTATCGGATCTAAAAGGCGCTTTTTGACCTCATAGGTTGGATTACACAGTTCTCAAGGTATTCGGGCACATTTTGGGTCCTTGGCTTGATACAGAGCCTTTCATAAGCCCAGCATTGACCATAATCAAAATTTGATCACGACGACCTCAACACAGTGATTTGATGATTTTTATAGGTCCAGAATGTGTTTTATTATATTTGCACTATTGGTTTGTGTTCAGGGGGTTCCCAATTACTTTTGAGGGTCGATTTTAAGTTTGAGCATGTTGTACATACGGACTCCTCTTGCACTGGTGAAGGCGCTTTGGCGAAGGATTTTGCGCATCAACGATCTTGAGTGGAGTCCAAGGTCACACTGCGGAGACCTTTTGCACCTACAAGGTTGCATCCGCTTCACTCCTGCATGGCAATGAAGCGGCGGATCTCGGCATTTGCAGAGGCCGAGGATCTTTAGTAATCCTGCTTCTACAATGGATTTTTTGCAGAAGCGGCATCACACCGGAGAATAATTTGGCCAAACCTGCAAAGTCACAGGACAGAATGCCATTTGATATCCCCATTTCAGATTTTCAAGGTTCTACTTTCGATTTTGGAGTCTAGAGAGCTCAAATTGGGAGATTTTTTAAGCTATTTCAAGATTTCTTCACGGGTGTAAGATTCTAACCTCCTTTTTGGTATTTCCCCATTGATTCAATTTATTCTTTGAATTACCGCATATGAGAGATGGAATTTAAAGATTTTTCTCTTAAAGTTAAGAAAATGTATTTTGGTGATTTCAGGTCCAATTTGAACCTCATTTTTGAAGAACTCTTAGATTTGAGTTCCTTAGTTCATGGGTAAGCTGATTTCAAAGAAAATTTTCAATTTTGACGTTAGGTGTTAGAGTTGACTTTTTGACCTGATTTTGACCCGGACCTTTATATTGTGATGATTATCAATGGACTTGTATTCACTAGATCATGTTTTTGCTAGTTTTGGAGCTTTCAGAAATGGTTTGAAAAGGGAAAGTGATCGTGTGGAGTTCTTGGCGCGTTTGCTTGGCCTTCGAGGTAGCTCATCCACCACTAGTAACATTACAGGTCCTCTCAACTTTACAACAACAACAACAACATACCCAGTGAAATCCCACAAGTGGGGTCTGGGGAGGGTAAGATGTACACAGACCTTACCACTACCACAGGTCCTCTCAACTTTATTTCTGCAAAAACCAAATGAAAACAGAAAAAGGTGGACCTATTGATTTAGATCTGCTAAGAAGAAGTAAGGGTGCGTGATGTATCTGCTTTTGGGTGGCTATATGATGCAGGGCTCCCATTCAATTGTGTCAATTACTCTGACAATTTTAGTGATTTCATTGAGATAGTAAGCAAATATGGCCAAAGAATGAAGTCCCCCACCTATCATGAAGCAAGAGTTCCTTGTCTAAAAAAGGAGGCAGAGAAAACAAACAAGATTGTTGAGGATCATAAAGTTCAATGGACGTTACACTATGATGGATAAAGAGGCCAAAAAAAAAAAAAAAAAAGAGGAAGATGTTCATAAAATTTTTTGGTGAATTTTCTAAAGCGTAGCGTGTTTCTTGAATCTTATGATGCTAGTGACTCTTCCACCAATTCTAATAAAATGTTCAACTTGTTTGAAGAGACGATCATGAAAATTGGGTAGGAAAACTTGTACAAGATGTGAATGATGACACAAACAAGAATAAAAAGGAAGTGACATGCTGAAAGGAGTGTGCTTGCACATTTTCTGGACTCCTTGTGCTGCTCAGTTTATCAACTTGATGTTCAGTAACATTTTCAAGAAAAGGGATGTGGGGCATATTTACTCTCCTTTTAGCCATTCTTTTCCATGTATATACCTTGCAGGATATTCTAGCTTAATACTCTTGATGTGCACTTATTTCCATGTTTGGCACTTGTTTAAGGTGTTTTATGCATTGGAGGTGAAAAAGGCCAAAAGTTGACTAGATATGGAACAAAATAGCATGATTTCATCGAGCCAAGCCCAACACAAAACTCAGGGGCTCGTGTCATGAGGTGAAGAAGTCAGAAATTTTATTAAGAGTGTCCAAGATTTAATATATATGCATAAAAAATAAATTTTGACCGATAAATTTAATACAATTTTTTATATACACAACATAATTTTTTGACAAAGGGTGTCCAATTGAACACCCTGATTTATATGTGGCTACGCCACTAGTGTCATGATATCCAAGGTGAAGCGAGGATGATCTTCAACCTTCTGAAGTTTCATACCCTACAGATAGACCAAGAAGAGATTGTGACACAAGGTCCAAAGGAAGGCCACTACCTTGCACCGCAAGGTGCCAAAGACGAGGGAAAATTCCCCTTTTCCAAGTTTGACTTGGAGGGCCCTTCTAGGCGTTTTTAATATTACAAATATATATCCTTTAGTTGTTTTTAGAGGACGAATATCTAGAAGCATAGAGCACGAACAAAGTCGCAATTCTTGTAGGGTTACTTTATCTCCTTAACAATATTTCTTGTTGACACGAATTATAGCTTTTGTAATCAGATTATGAGTAGCTAAAAACCCTCTATCTAAGATTATGGCCATAGTATGAACATCATTTTGTATATAGAGTGTTAATGCGGATTCGACCATAACATTTTGTTCTCTTAATTTTATGCTTAATATTCTATGGTTACTTTGATATTTCCATCCTCAGTGCCACTAATCCTGAATTATTATCACTGCCTGCATCCAACGTCAGGCCTAGATTATTCACCCCCTACGATAGATCCTGCACCTACTTAGTACTTCACTCCTCCTTGTTAAACAAATTGCTTTGAAAAGGTGTATAATCCACTCCTAATACTAAACCCATTATACCTTTTCTAGTTATCATTGTTTGTCATCACCCATTTATCCACCATATCATCTCTTTTAAAAAAATAAATAAATTGGTAACATGTTATATTCATTAGCACCCTAAAGGCCTGGTATGTCATATCTACAGTACAAACTCAAACAAAAGAGGCCATAAAGTCTAGTAACGATTCAACATCAACTAACTGTTCTATACACCAAATAAAGAAGAGAAATGCAGGAGCTCTTGATCTTCTGAATTGAACTGCATCTGCCTTCAAAAAATCTTGCATTCCTCTCTTGCCAAATTGTCCATCATATGCAAGCGGGAATAATCTTCCACCACTCTTTGTCACAGGTTTATCCTTTGTATCATCTTTGTCCTTTATTTCCATCCATAAGTCCACAAATGAAGCACTTTCTAATCCCAAATGGCAACATACCACAATTGACAAGTTGTTTGCTTTACATACGAGTGGTTCTGAAGAGCTTGTTTGTAATACCCGTGAGTTTGAAGGTTGAAATATGATATAATATGGTAAAACAGTGGAAAAATGCCTTTGGTGAATTTTTAAGTCAAGCATATCACAAGAAATTTTTTTCCAAAAATGACCTTTCCAGAAGATTGCACGACCCCTCCGCATCGCGTAAGTGGTCCAGCACGGGTCAAATTCGTTTGTGATTAAAAAAAAAAGCGAGAGAGAAAAAGAAGAAAAAATTTTGGCCATAAATCGCATGCACCAAATGTAATTTACTACTTGTTCATAAAACGTGTGCCCCGAACTCGATTTACATATTCCGAAAATAAATAAATTGAAATGGAACAAGTTCACATAATGGACTTGCCCCAAGACAGCTCAAATTTTTCCATACAATTTCAGTTTTCAAGCTTTGGACTTTTCCATATGTATTAATTAATGAACCTGAATGATTTTTTGGACTAAATCTTATTCTATAAACTATCCTAAGCCGCCCCCGCGCCCCCCCCCCCCCCTCAAAAAAAAAATTAAAAAAAATTCCCTCATTCTCACCCCAACTCTTAATCACAAAAGTCTTCTCTCTAGAATTTTCTCTCAAAGGTGTCTTCTTTATCAAGCAGGGTTCTCCAAGCTTCAAGACCAAATTCTCCATTTTCTCCTACATTTATAGCAAGCTACGTGGGTCTTCATCCACAGAATCTTTTTTTTTTGTGAAGCTTCTTCAAATTCTCAGTTTTTCATCTAATATCAAGTATACATATTTCATGGGTCTTCTCAACTTCTACTTCTTCAATTATGATTTAATTTATGATTATTAGTCTATTTTAACATGAATAAATGTTGATTGCAAGAAATTTATGATTTTATTATGAAATTCTCTACAATGCTATTTTGGGTTCATGATCTATACGATGGATCTTGTTCAATTTTCATCCAATTGCATGCATTACATTCCAATTATTGTCTATTTACTCAATTAAGCGTGACTTGTTATTTAATCGCAGGATTTTAATAATTTGAAAGTTAATTCTCCACAAGGCTAACTAGGGTTCACACAAGTAATCCTGGGATTCTTTCAATGATGGTTCAGTAAATATTGGGTTGCATGACTATGCATAAATTATTATTAAATTGAGTGATTTCAAGGTTTTACATACAATTCTTCTCAAACTTCATCATGGAATCATGAAATTCGATGTGGGTTACTTCAATTATGATTCTAATTGATGATATTCATTGTAATTATTCATGATTTAAATGTAAATTGTATGATTTCAAGTGATCATCACAAGCCCATGCATTATGTTAATTTCAACTAATGAATTCATGAGTTTCTAAAAGGATCATCTTAATCGTTATCCTATATGATTATGCATGGTCTCAATTCAATTACATGATTCCCTACAACTTCATGCATGAGACTATATTTTTCAAGGATAAGTTTATGTATGATCATGTATTTACAAGGCTTTCAAGCAAGTTACATAAAAAGAATGAGACAAGTTTTTGTGATGAAATTCAAGCTAAGTTTGAATGATGGTGGTCCTTCTCTCCTAAGTATGAATGTGTAATGATGAAAGGTCTATACTCACATTATAAGGAGCTATTCTATGACTATGCTTTATGAATAAGTGGATGGGTAGTAGATATGGCCCCTCCCACATGATGTTGGCTTTACGACTTATGATTATGACTATTTCATTGAGAGTTTACTTAGTATGAGTGGATCTTCGGATAGAGGCAACAGACCTATAGTAAGATCCCATTGTCCCATAACTACGTGCCACCGTAGAATAAAAGATCATTTGTAGTAGAGGCTTGATTGCTTTAAGGGTCACCCATAGTAGAGGCTCGATCCTTCATGTAGCTTAATGGATCCACATAGATATTAGGAGTCTACTTTGGCAACTAGTCTCCCCCTTTCCTCTGGTGTAAGGGCAATATCGGGATTCTATATTATAGCTAACATGGTTTATGTTGGTTAACGGTAGCTCTCACAATGTTTAAGGTGTCCTCTAGTTTGACTAATGATATTTCACTCAAAAGGTAAAAAGGTCCTTTATAAATGGTTAAGGTATTTCTTATTATGGCTACTAATATCTTTCATAAGGTTCATCCTTCTCTCATTGTTTGTAGACTTTACTACATCATGAAGTAAATATATTCCCTACTCACATTGACCATGTTCCATGATTTAAATGGTACTTCAAATGATTGCATAGTTTTAGTTTAGTCTATTGCATCCTCTTATTATATCATGATATATTGCATTGCACGCTCACATACTTGGTACATTCAAACGTAGTAATGCATACTCTATGCCTAAAATGTTTTATAACGCAGGGTCCGGCTACCACCCAATACACTCTCGTGGCTAGATAAAAGACTCATTCACTTGATTGGTGAGTCCTTATGCTTCAAGGGCTACTTATTGAGTTTATATTTCCTTGTTATCCTTAGACGATGTTGTTACTTTGAGATTTCTTCTCTTTTGTTTGGGTGAGCTAGTGGCTTGTTCTATGCACCCACCTATGTTAGTACAGTACAAACATGACAAAGAAATGTATAAGTTTGTTTAATCGGACTTGAGCATTACCTTTACTTTTTGAATTTGTTTTGAGACTTACCTATTATGTTGCTTCCTCTTGTTGATTTACTTGTCTTATGTATGCTTGATTGCTATGATGGCTTGATTGGGGTTTCTTAGGAAATCTGTCGTGTTACCCCTAGGCCCTAGTTTGGGTCGTGACATTGTTCCTCTTCCTTCAGGTAAATCTAGTGCTGAGGATTTATGCAGTCAAAGTTGGTTCCGATGGCCAAGTTGATAGGCTTAAGGCTTACCTTTTTGCCGAAGATATACTTAGATATCGAGTTTAATTACTGTGAACATTTTTTTGGGGGGCTAAAATATCATTTATTTGCTTCTCTATCTTTGGGCTATGGTGGTGGTTCACCATTGATGTCTTCACAACAGTTAGACTAAAATGTGTTTCTCCACGTAACCTTGAGGAAAAAGTCTTAGGGAGCAACCTCTAAGTTTTGTTTCTGGGAAGGAGGGGGGAGGGGGTTCTAGTAGCCTTGTATGAAGATTTTCGTCACACAGCAAAATTGGGGTGTAACAACTACTTCAATAATCAGTAGATAACATTCTTTATGAAAGGATAGAGCGAATGTTCAAAGTAAGTTTTTCCATGGTAGCTACACAACTGCATGGCTCAAAGACATAGCATTTACTGTCCATCATTAAAGAATTCTTCTTTTATGAATTATCAAGGTAAAAAACATTTGCATGATGAATCATCACCTGCAATAGGGCTGGCCTGTCCTTGCTTACACACTCAAATAACACTTGTAAGCAAAATTCTTGGAAGTCAATGTCAGATCTGCAAACGTGCAATACAGGCTTTACTATCAATCATCGTTACAAACAGAAGACAAGAATATCAGCAGGAGGATAGACAATATTGTTAGAATCACATCTTGGAGGCTGGTTTTTCATTATTTGTCAAGCAAGTTTGATAGGACTTCACATAATTTTGCTACATTCACATCATCAAAAACTAATCTTTCACACAATCTTGCTATTTCATTCAGTTAGAAAGTTGCACATGAATTAGTAAGTACATGTAAATAGTCCTGCTTTTCAAATAAAACATTATGAAAAAAACATTAGCTTGTGATACCGAATTTTGAGGTTAACAAATGGGTTGCCCTAGAGGGTCAAAAAATGAGCCCATAGAACTTTGATATATTTTTATCTGGGGAAGCGAAGAAGTGGAGCACATTAGATTTCTGATAATATTACCGTAAGCTCTTCCACTTAACTTGGACTTAATTTGGCATAATACAACCCAAAATCAAACCGTGTGAAATGGAACTTTGAAAAAAGGAAAATGAACAATTTGTAGAAAGAAAATCAGATGGAGAAGTAGAAAACAGACAGTAGAAGCAGCAGACAGCAACTTATGTTTGAAAAAAAGAAACTCATAATTCCCAGAGATAAATAAAACAAACTACATGGAATATGCAGATATATGAGGTTTAGATTACAGTTGTGCTTTTTCCAAATCCACATTAATAGAAGGAAACCAAAACATAGGAATAAGTGAGGATACAGGTCAGAACAAAATTACTCAACTATATCATAACATTTTTAAAAGGGTCATGGAGTAGTTGCAACTAACTAAAAACACATCCTTGTTTATCAAGTCCCAGAAATTAGTACAAAAAAGAACTATGACAGTTAAATTTGTTTAAAAAGCCATGTTACAGCTTCGGATATAAATGCATTGTCTTTGTCCACCCTAAAAAAGACGATTAGAAGGACCATTATATCAGCAAATAAGGAAAAAACAATGCAGTGTCTGATGAACAACAAAAGCAAAAGATCAATGCTGTTGGCAGAAGACACAACCAGGTAATCAAAGCTCCCATGCTCAACATTTCAGGAGTTAGAAGTTAGGGGCTTTCATGCAAAACTGAAAAATCTAGCAACCAACCAAATCAAACTAAAAGAAAAGACCAATATATTTTTAATTTGATTTGGTCTTGATTTTACTTTTAATACCTGACAGAATGACAAATACTGGTTTGGTTTTGGTTTCAAACAAAACATAATTGAAAAAACCCGAACCAAACCGATTTTATAAATACAAATTTAAAAATTATAATTACACGTATATACTTATATTTTTATATGAATATTGTATAAATTTATGCCAAGTCTTTAGTCTTGCATTTTTATTCTGAAGTCTATTTCTTTATCTTTGCCGTTTATGATAATTTTGTTTTTTCCCTCTTACATTCTAGTTTGATTTAGTCTTTATTTTGATAAATCAAAGAATTTGTTTCATCGTCAACAACAACAACAATATACCTAGTAAATTGTCTTTAATTGCTCATGATTGTTTAATTCTATTATCATCAAAATATCTAGGTTAGGGCAGCTTTTCTGAAAGAGTTATTGCCAAAAAATGTGTTATTCAGGGTGAAAGAGTAGGGGAATTACCTACTATCTACCTAAGGATGCCTTTGGGAGCCAAAAGTAAATCAAAGGGGATATGAAATGGAGTGATAGAAAAATGTGAGAAAAAATTGACTAATTGGAGGAGCAATCAAACGAAGAAATACGTATCGGTCGGACTTTGGAGTCGCCGAAAAAGTCTGGCTGGTCATCGGAGAAGTCTACTTGAGTCGATTGGTTGGAGTCGCAGTCTATATCTAAGAGTGCAACACTGCAAATTTGGAAAAAAAAAAACTCTAAAATTACTTTGAACTTTTAAAATCCTAAATTGGTCGTCTTTTATAAAAAAAAAATACAAAAGGCGACGCCTTTCTCGCCTCTCGCCTTAGTCGCCATTGTCACCATGGCGTCGCCTTTTGAAGATCGCCTTGTCACATAGCTAAAAGGCG
The DNA here is from genome assembly GCA_029948455.1 of Solanum rostratum. Taxonomy (NCBI): domain Eukaryota; kingdom Viridiplantae; phylum Streptophyta; class Magnoliopsida; order Solanales; family Solanaceae; genus Solanum; species Solanum rostratum. The sequence continues at coordinate 41,157,978 of CM057055.1, forward strand.
TTGAAGGGTCGCCTCGCCTTGCCTTGCCTCGCCTCACCTCTCCCTATTGACGACAAGACGATCGCCTTTCACCACATTGTGGTGGACAATGTGGAAGGAAAGAAATCAAAGATGTTTTGAGGGCAAGCAGAGCAACCTACAGAATATTAAAATGAACTGCATAGCTTTGTACTACTTTTGGTGTGAGCAAAAAGTGTTAGGACAGACTGAAGATATTTTTGATGTTTTAGACTATTTGCAACAAGAAGTACAAATAGGCCTCCTAGATAGTAATACTTTTGGAAAGGGGACTATATTTGATGAAATATACTTGTGGATATACAGATGAAAAACTTACCAATTTTTTTTTTTTTTAAAAAAAGAGGTCTTATATGGACTATTGTAATTAGAATAGTTGTTTTCAAATAAAGAATGAACAAAGAGAATGTGGGATGTTCATTAAAGGTATGTCCCATATTTATTAAAAAAGATTTTAAAAAACGAAAACAAATTGAACCTACAAAAAACCCACTTAGATGGTTTCACTGTTTTAAAAGGGGAGGCAACGAGGCGTAAGCCTAGAGACACGGGGCGTAAGTGCTATGGATCAGCAGTGTGTATATCTCATATATCTTCAATTTTATAATTTTATTAATACAAATAAGCAAAGGTAAAACTTTCAATAATTCTACAAATAAATTAAAAAAATCACCAACAATATAGAAAAGAATATTATAACTATTATTTGAGAAAGGTAACAATACAAAAAATAATAATAGACGAGATAATCTTTAAAATAAAATCATTATCTATCTATGCATCTACTAGTCCTTCCAACACTCAACTAATTTTTGCACTGATTATTGTTTATATATATTTCAACGGAGAAGGATAAAAAGCATAAGAGTAATGACTAGAAATAAATAAAGTTGTCTTAGGAACATAGTACTGTGAAATCTCTATCCTATAAATTTCAAGCACATTTATTTTAAAAAAAATATATGGCCATGTCATTTTTCTATGACAATTGCTTTCTTTATTTATATATTTTAGAAAAAATCAATACAACCTAAAAAACATAATAACATAAAATATAAATATCATCACACCACCAACAAAAAATATGTTTCATAGAAAAAATACAATAAAAATCAAAATTAAACTTAAAACAATAAAAATCAACATTAATGCTCGGGCCATATGTTTTTGCGTTAGGGTCTTAATGCTTTTACACCCAGAGCTTATACCAAAAATTCTAGGGAATACACCCTATGGATCTACACCTTTAATTTGTGTCTCGAGGCGTTTTTGGCATGCTGCGCCCTAGACTGACCCCATAAACACCTTTGAAAACAATGGTTGGTTTTGGTTCTAATATACGAAAAATCAACTTAATTGGTTTGGCTTTCTTTTGTGAAAAAACCGACTCAAACCGAACCATGAGCACCCTTAGAAGATTAGGAAGCATTTTTTTGTAGTATTCATGATGTAAAGAACCTACATTTCTGTCCTAAGTCCAGCCTCCAAAATTAGCCTTTTCACTCTTATCCTTCTTTATAACAGTTACAAAATACAAGACAGCAAAGCTAGTTAAGTATCCAGCAGCTACACTTCAACAGCGAGGCTGGATCAGGATTAATAACTGTTCATGGGAATGAGACAGAACCACAATTTCTTCCATCACAGGTTTCTTGGGTGTGTAATTTTGGTTGTGTAATTTTGTAACCAAGTCATCATGGAAATATTTATCCATTTGTATGACAAGCTAACACAGAAGCAGAATTAGGAACTAAGAAAAAGGAAACAAAGAACAATGAATATGTACTGAGTCAGGAAAATGACCGCTAGAATATTGACTTGAGAATCCATAATGAATATATGGGCACTTGCCTGCTATTCCAGTTAGGGTCACAGCATAGCTGGGCAAACGAAATTAAACTTGGGTTAGATGAGAAAGTACTGATTAACTGATCTACCATGTCACCATCTCTACTCGCAGCTGAAGCTCTCAAACGTGTCAAACCAAACACCTATATAAAAGCAAACATAATTTGATGTAACAATTAGACTAGACAAAGAAGAGTTTAATTTTTGTAACTGAGAACAAACTTTGTGCATTGCTCGTGACAGCAGTGACTGACACCCTGCAGGATCATCCACATAGGAACATGCTCCAACCTTTCTCTTGACATAGAGGATACCAGAACTAAGTGCATCACCCTTGTCCCCTGAGCTCCATGGTTTTTCTGTAAAATGCAGATAATACTGAACAAAATAAGTTTTTAGCCTCAATGTCCAACTAGATGAAGCGAAATCCAATGTCAATGTTACCCTCAGGAGTGTGATTGATGACTTGGGACCAGTATCGGGGGCCGCAGACACGAACAGCCTTCAACTATAATGAGAAAAGGGAAAAATTTGGCTTGACCTAATGTTTCATGTGTCCAATTATCTTAAAAACTTGTACTACAAGACCAGAACTTACAACAGCACGTTCTGGGAGAATGCACGGGGTAACCTCGTAAAAACTTGTTTCCGCATAGTGTTCTGTCTCTCGAACAGTAACTTCTAATGGACAATAGACAGGTAAACCACTGTCCACATCAACTGTCTGAACCCAGCGAGCTTCTGTTGCAAGAACATACAAATGCCGAAAAGCCTGTACTCACCGAAAAGAAAATGCAACGAAGAAAATACAAATTAAAATGATAGTATAAGATGTTTACATAGAATATTAACCAAAATTGAAGACATCTTATGAGATCAAAGAAAGAAAGATTAATAGAGTTGCAAAGAGAGATTCCACAAAAGGGGAAAGGAAATAGTCAATAAACCGACAATTTGAATCAGGGAAACCAATATATTGAATAATTTCAATTTCTGCATAATTAGTATCAATCAAATCCAGAAAGGTGAGTTTCGAGAAAAGTGAACTTCAAATTAGCGCCAATCCACTCATACTATGTGCAAGTATTGCCAGTGTCTTGTTGTTCCATGGCATTTTTCGTATCTGAACTCACCTCACATGATAGCTGAATATGTCAAACAAGAGACAACTCCTTCCATAGAAGGTGCATTCATATGCACTATTCAGAACAATGTCCACATAGTCTAGTAACTCATTTGTCCACCTTAAATAAGTCATTTTTATTTAAGGTGATATTCTCACGCACTTATCAAAAAGAGGAATTATCAGTTTGACTCTCTCTTTTCCCTCATTTAAATAGCTCTGGTGGGTGGGGCCAATGATTGTCTCTCTCATTTCAATTGTTCGTCCCCTGTAAAATTTATAACATAGGTACTCATACATTTGGCAGATCTACAGAAACCCCATAGGGAAAGTTGTCTAGCAAGTGTCAACTACTGAACTACTTCCAGTGTTAAGTCACGTCCAGTATTCACAGTATCTACTCAGTAACCATAATCCCCCTAAAAGTCAACAACAACAACAACATACCCAGTGTGATCCCACAAGTGGGGTCTGGGGAGGGTGAAATATATGCAGACCTTACCACTACCTCATAGAGATAGAGAGGTTGTTTCCAGGAAACCCTCGAATCCCCCTAAAAGTCCATACAGAAAAAAGTAAAAGGAAAAGAGTAGCTTTGAAATCCTTGAGAACTCATCTCATTCACATAATTTCCATTCAGTCATTCAAAACTGAGAAGCAGAGCAACTAAGAAGGTCATTAAACTTCTAAAACCAAGGACACAAGGTCATCAAAATTGAAGTCGGAGAACTGTAGTTGCCCATCTGCTCTCTTTGCTTTATGAGAATGAAATTAAAGAAAACTAAAACATAAACTCTACAGTATTTTAACATCAGGTCTTTCACTTTCTTTCCTTATACTTGATTCATCTTTGTGGCAAGGAATAAGAATTCTACTTGTGAAATTTGAACTGATCTGTTCAGAACTTTCAGGTGTGCGGCTCCTCAGTGAGGCCCAAGGCATGCCTAGGTATATGCCCGACAGCTTGGAGCATCTGCCCTATGGAACTGCGCCCCACACAAGCACGCAAGGGCTATTCAGAACGCGCCTCTCCAATGCCTTTGAAATTACTGCTACAAAACCGAGTCATATTTTCCTGTACTAAAGTATCACTTCTGCATTCAATTACCTGAAGGTGGCACCGATTGTCATTAGGTCCAGTTGGCAATCGCGGATATAGTGTTATTAGTAAAGCGGCAATAGAACTTTTGCTTGTCGAAAAAGTCTGCATTCCACCCCCAATAAACAAGAAACCAATGGCTAAGCTTACCTGAAACAGTTTTCAGAACACTGCATGAGAAAGATGGTCGTAGAAGAAACTAGAAGTTGAATCCACAATATCTTCTGCATCTTAATGCAAACAATTTGGACGTATAAGTACAGCAGATTCACCAATGTCCTATTATCAGATGTTTGTGAATCTATAATCAAATCCAAGAAATTATTAATTTGCATTGAAAGAAAATGGTTTATGGTTAGAGCCCTAGAGCTATCCATACGAGTTGATGGGCCTTAAAACAGCTAGCTCAACCCATCTCTATGCATGCTTCAGGCCAGGCCAGGCCAGCAGTTCACCTTATAAAAAATATTATCCATAATTTTTAAAATTTAAATTCAAATCTAAAAATGCTAACATAAATATTTATCAGAATATTACATGATGTTGTTGTCCAAGTCTCATACTAAAATTAAATTACCCCAATTAAGTTTATTAAGTATGAATTATCCAATATTTTCAATTGTTAGTAATGCCCATTACATATGAAATTATCATATTGGATTTTGCTGGCCCAATACAATTTTAGCTGCATAAGATGTCTCTTTTTGTTTTATAGGTCTTACTACAAGTTTGATGATTTTTAATGGTTTCAAGTAAACATCTAATTGTAGCTTTACATATGAAATATTCCATTTGTCCCATTTATGTGACACTAGTTGAATTGGTATGGTGTTTAAGAGAAAAAGGAAGACTTTTAAAATTTGCAGTCTAAATATCATCCATAGATACTTCTGTGGTTGAAATCATTCTTTTTGGGATGGACTAAAAATGAAAGGGTGCCACAAGAAATGGAAGGGAAGGAGTAAAATATAATTTTGTATTTGCATTTTACTACTTTGATCTTCAAACTTTACAATATGAATATATGATGGGGTTATATATACTTTGAGTTAAATTGATTTCTTGTGATTGTTGGTAATCTACTTCATTTTATTCATCTATGTTAATTGCATATTTTTTTATTTGGCTCAAGGGCTGGCCTAACCCTACCTCGCTCAAGCCTCATGGGTAGATGGACTTACTTGGGCGCCGCTAAAAAGCCTCATTCTTAAATGGGCTATAAAAATTGTAGCCAATCCTATCAAATCACAGGCTGGATTGGGCCGCCCCAGTGTGCTAAGCCCATACTGACAGCTCTATTTATGGTATCTTTCCTTTTCTTTCAAGGAAAATTTGATGAATAATCCACATTATTTTGTTGGTGGATCAGACATTTCTCTGATCTACAGTGGAACTTAGTTAGCAACCAGTGGAATAAACAGGTGATTCAAGAACTCGTTGTAAATGACAACACACTTACAGCCATCTGATTACCGAAACTCAAGTGCCCATCTGCAGAATTTCGATCACGCAAATATTTTAACAACTTGAATGTTTGCAGGTGTCCAGACCCTGCCATGACCTGCACAAGTAGGATTTCTGAATGAAGCCGAACCATAAATTTAAAAATTTGCACTTGCGCAAATATATACCAACCACACATAGAGAGAGAACAATTAGGTGAAGACATGTCTCCAATGAGCCACGATCAATATATCTAGATAGCCCTTTTGGAAATGGCACACTTAAGATGGATACAGGTTTTATCTGCAGGATTAGAGGTAAACTTGTTACGGCATTGTAAATATTAATCGGCACAATAAGGTGAAGAACAGACCTCATTTAGGAAGTATAGTGCATATTTGTAGAGCAGCTCTTGTAAATTGCCATCTCTACTACCAGCATATCTTAACCCTGCAAGAATCATAGCTTACAAATCAAGAATAACAAAAAGTATAACATCCAACAGATCTGATGATAAATCAAACTCTATTCACCTCGGGCTTAGGAGTATATTAATGTAAAAAACATAAAAAGCTCTCTAAAAGACACATGAGTCTGTAAGAATGTCGGCAATTGGCTGCATTCCCTATAGCATGAATTAAGCATATTTTGATATCAAAACTGCCAACAGAAAATTCACGACAAATGAGGAGATGGTGTAAAGCTCGAAATAACAATTGTCAGTGTACTACCAGCATTTCACATGTCCCAAGCAAATCTAGCTCCTAAAAACCATATACTTAGTAGGCATTTGGACATGTGATTTCATCTTGTGATTTGAAATCAGGATATGAAATGAACGTTTGGACATGAGATGAAATCTCAAATTCTCCAAAAAAAAAAAACTTGATTTGGGAATTTCATATCATGATTACACATTTTTCAATTACAAGAATTGACCCGCAAGTTTATATTTTGTAGAAGAAAACCATTATTTTTTTATCTACATATTTAATATTTTTCTACCAAACGAGTGATGAAATATTCATCGAATATGAACATAATGATACAGTTACTAATGATGTTCATCTACAAATGGCTCAAAGTATTGTACTATGTAGGAGGATTATATTAAAGAGTAGTACATTACAACTCATGTTCAATTTTACTTTTTTATTGAACTAAAGTTCAATTAAACATGTTTTTCTTTTTTTAATCATATTTTTGTTATGAACTTTCACTTTTGTTATGAACGTTTTATTTTCGGGGTATGTTGTTGTTAAGAACTTATACTTATTAGGTAAGATTGTATAAAGAATTGGGACAATTGATAGTTCATAACTTACGGAGTTTTTATGTTTATGAGCGAAAAATACAACTTAAAATTCAAATTGCATGTCCAAATAAAACTTCAACTTCATCTCATATGATTTTGTATCATGATTTCAAAACACTATTTCTTCTCACATGGCCAAACGGGCCTTAGTATCTCATTCTCGTCTCAATCTATTAAAGGACTTGCAGATTACTGATGAATCTTTCAGAGGATAGTGCTTAAGGTAACTCAGAAGGAAGACAATGACGGAGGTAAACAAGAAATGCACCTTAGGCTTAACACAATTTCAAAAGCTAGCTCATGAAGTGAAGATTACCGAAAATCATTTAAGGAGGCAAACAATAGAACCCTATACCAACGTGAGCTCTAAAATATGCATACTTCGCACTCTCACACCTAGCACTAGACATCTAGAGCATGTTCTAATACCACTGGGCAAACCAGAATTAGGATGGCTTTGATTCTAATACCATGTGAAGAAATGGACCTTGAACCTAACTCAATAAAGAAACCACCCAACAAAATAAGTTGGTTGCACAAGAAACTAGAACACAAAGGCAGAATAGAAGAAGAACTAAAAAAACAGTTAATGAATCGAAGCAGCGTGAGGAGAGAGAAAGAAAGAGGAGAAAGAAGTCATGTATGGAGAAGGAAGTAGCCTGAGGAAGCTTATTAGGAAAAAAAATCCAAAATAATGACTTCTTTCCAAATTTTTTACAAAATCTTAGTGATCCCTCTATCTAATGAATTGGGAGCCTGTTTAAAATTGGCTATCCTGCATGTACCCCCAAGTATATACTTCAATAGGAATCACAAAAGGGTAGCTTAGAAATCTCAGGTAAAATGTTTTAAGTCGGAATATTCAACAACAACAACAACATACCCAGTGAAATCCCACAAGTGGGGTCTGGGGAGGGTAAGATGTACGCAGACCTTACCACTACCACACAGGTAGAGAGGCTGTTTCCTGGAAACCCTCATCACAAAAACCCATCAGCAGAATAAGCTAGATATGATAAACAGGCAAGAAAGAGAAGAACACATGATAATACGTAGATACAAGATAGTAGCATATAAAGACAGATAAATAACATATAAAGGCAGACAATTACCACTCCTTCCTATCTACGCTATTATCCTGCTACTCTAATTCTCGACCTCCACTCCTTCCTGTCTAAGGTCATGTCCTTGGTGAGACCAAGTTTCACCATATCATATCTAATCACCTCCCCCCAATACTTTTTTGGTCTACCTCTACCCCTCCTAGTGGCTCCCAAATCTAGCCTCTCACACCTTCTAATAGGGGCATCGGTACTCCTTCTCTGTACATGTCCAAACCATCGCAGTCTCGCTTCCCTCATCTTGTCAGCTACAGGGGCCACCTCTAGCTTCTCCCGAATGACCTCGTTCCTAATCTTATCACTCCTGGTGTGACCACACATCCATCTTAACATCCTCATTTCTGCGACCTGCATCTTCTGAACATGTACATTTTTTATTGGCCAACACTCCACCCCATACAACAAAGATGGTCTAACCACCATTCTATAGAACTTACCTTTGAGTTTAGGTGGTATCTTCTTATCACACAATACTCCAGAGGCCAACCTCCACTTTGTCCAAGCCGCCCCAATACGATGAGTGACATCATCGTCAATATCCCCACTGCTCTGGATGATAGACCCAAGATACTTAAAGCTTTCCTTCTTGGGGATAAGGTGAGCTGCCAGTCTCACATCAATGTCTGCTTCATCCCTCGCAACACTGAATTTGCACTCCAAGTATTCTGTTTTGGTCCTGCTCAGTTTGAATCCTTTAGTCTCCAAAGCGTGTCTCCAAACCTCCAACCTATCATTAACTTTGGTCCGGGTCTCATCAATCAGTACTATGTCATCAGCAAACAACATACACCACGGGACTTCCTCCTGGATAGATCGCGTCAGCTCATCCATCACCAAGGCAAATAAAAAAGGGCTCAACACAGACCCTTGATGAAGTCCCATCTGAACAGGAAAATATTCAGAGTCTCCTCCCACCGTTCTTACCCGAGTTATGGCCCCGTCGTACATGTCCTTTATCACTCTAATATATGCCATTGGAACGTCTTTCATCTCCAAACACCTCCATAGGACATCCCTTGGGACTTTGTCATAGGCCTTTGCAAGATCAATGAACACCATATGAAGGTCCTTCTTACTTTCCCTGTATTTCTCCACTAATCTCCGAACAAGGTGGATCGCTTCAGTAGTCGACCGTCCTGGCATGAATCCAAACTGGTTTTCTGAGATAGAAACTACTTTCCTCACCCTCATCTCCACCACTCTCTCCCATGCCTTCATAGTATGACTCAACAACTTGATACCCCTGTAGTTATTACAGTTTTGAATATCACCTTTGTTCTTATACAGTGGGACCATCGTGCTCCTCCTCCATTCATCCGGCATCTTGGCCGTCTTCATGATAGTATTAAACAGTCTAGTCAGCCACTCTATGCCATCCTTAACCATACTCTTCCAAAAATCTATCGGAATCTCATCCGGTCCGAGTGCCCTCCCTCTCTTCATCCTACTAATAGCCCTTCTAACCTCCTCAACTCTGAACCGCCTGCAATAACCAAAGTCTCGGTGACTTTCAGAATGTGCCAACTTGCCCAGCTCAATATTACTATCTCCTTTTTCATAACTTTCACCTTTGTTTAATGGAAGTCACATCCACTAACACCTCACCCTTCTCATCCTTGATGCACTTCACTTGATCCAAATCGCGAGCTTTCTTTTCTCTCTCTTTAGCAAGCCTATACATTCGCTTGTCCGCGCCTTTATCACTTAGCTCCTCATATAGGCGCTCAAACGCTGCTGTCTTAGCACTTGTCACCGCCCTCTTTGCTTCTGACTTAGCTAAGTCGGAATATTCATTTACTCAAAATTGATTGGCTACTGTTTCCACTTTCCATATGAAAGAACCAGCTTTTTCTAATTGTACAATAGCCCAATCCCACGTAGTTCACTAAACAAACAAAGCGACATTATTTAGTTTCCTTGTACAAAGGATTACAGGAACGCAACACTGAACATATCTTCTTTCACTTTCAATTTTCATTAGTCGTCCAAGCTTCTATAGTTGGTGTGTATTGAAATACTATTGTATTGCAAAAGAACTTTTGACCATATCCACCAACTTCTGAAAGATCCATGCTACTATAAAAGTTATATTCTGCAACTTTCAAGAATATTCATATCTCTGCCTGCTTTTGTTCATGGAGTTAAATTGTTTAAACAGATTATATTGAACTTGGTATAGAATCTTAAAGTAAACACTTAGAAAATTTAGAAAGTCGAGCGAAAAGATGTGTGGCAGGAAAGAGTTAAAATACTACTCCCTCCATCCCATCTTTTTTCATAATAATTGAGAAATACTCAAAGACTAGTGGAGCACAACTCGACGGGAAATGGACCCACCCCTCTACCCCTCTCCATTTAGATATCAAACTTTTATCTGTAACACAATTCAAACCTGTGATATTCACAAACCCACGCAACACATGTTGCATGCCCTCTGTCCCGTTTTAAGACATCCTTCCTGTTTTAATTTGTCCTAACAAGAATGATACCTTTCTCTTTTTGGAAACTGTTTAATTTTAATAACCCCACTTCATATTTACACTTTGTTTGGATGGTTGTTATGTATTGTTTTATAATGTATTGTATTGTGTCGTAATGTATTGTATTGTTTCAATAAATACAATGTTTGGATAGATTGTATTGTTCTCTGTGTTACATAATGCCATACATCTATAATTTGAGTGATAAACCTACAAGAAATTGTAGGGTATGTGGTAGGTACCATGAAAAAATAGAGTAAATGATAAAATAGAATTATTAAATAATAAATAAAATTAAAAAAATGAGAAGATATTATCAAAGTAACGACGCAATCACACCAAATCAGTCGTTACATAAAATGGATCTTTTCGTTGTTACCTAACAATGGATTTTACGATACGGTACAATCAAATTTAAATAACAATCAAAACAAATATTGTATTTAAACTAACAATATAATACAATACAATAGGTAATGACCATCCAAACAAGGGGTTACGGACATGACTCTTTGGAACCCTTACCACCAGTCATTTAAAATGGCATAACATGTGAACTTTCATGACCACTTGTTTAAATGGATAATTTTGGTTCTTAGCGTACATTAGGCTTACATGTCAAAAATCTTCCTTAATTTCTTAAGTTTGTGCCTAGACAAACATCTTCACATAAAATGGAACAAAGGGAGTAACTTGAAATGTGAACAAGAGGTTTAGTTAAAATTTCCATCAAACTATGTGATGTTGAACTCCATCATATCATATATATGCACGTTATATTATTAGTCTAAATAGTTTGAATAAGCAAGTAAATCCTTTTTGGAACAGGTTTAATCTCCAACCCTCGGATAAGTCATAAACATGGTATGTTTACATGTATTAAAGAAAAAAATGAAAAACGAGTTGTAGGAGCGCGTTGAAAAGAAGGTAACTGCAGATCCAGTCACCACAGCACGGTAAGATTAACAACCATCTAAAAAGCTGCTTTAATGAAGAAAAAGAAGAACTACCGCATTGCAAAAGCTCTAGAATTATGTGATAAGCTTCAGAATCAGAAGCAGAAAATTTAAGGTTACCATGACACACAAGACTTAAGCATTGTACGAGATCCTTCTTCTGGTGTCAACCAGGCAACCACTAAAGGCAGCTGGGTCTTTTCTCAGAGTTAAGCTGAGGAAAGGATCAACATAGACCTTTAAGTTTTGTGCATTGATTCAACTTATCCCTCATATATAAAATGGAGAACTGATAGTTCACCAAGTAGACCGAAAAAGTACTGGGAAGAGGTGATTAGACAGGACACGGCGAGACTTGATCTCACCGAGGACATGACCTTAGATAGGAAGGAGTGGAAGTCGCGTATTAGAGTAGAAGGCTAATAGGTTAGCAAGGTTAGGTTGATGTCTAGCCGTGAGGTAGTGTAGGGTGTTGTCTTTATCTGTATCATGTGTGTTAAATTTATAGTATTTGCATAATATTATGTGCTTTTCATTAGTAGGCGCTCTTCCTATTCCTTTCTTTCCTTTCATCTTTGTCATATCTAGTCTAATCCGCCTATGGGTTGAGACGAGGGTTCCCATGAAACAGCTTTTCTACAACTATGAGGTAGTGGTAAGGTCTGCGTACATTCTGCCCTCCCCAGACCCCACTTGTGGGATTCCATAGGGTATGTTATTGTTATTGTTGTTAATAGTTCTCCACGTAATTAAAAATAGTGCAGATCAGTCCACCCAAACGGTGTCTGTTAAACTCTAATGCAGGTTTTAAGCTGAAGGTCCATTTCTTAACACAATTCACGTTGGGACAGAGCTATTTTTCACTCATCAATTATTAACATTATTTTTGACATCTAAAAATCCTGATAGGCCCTCCCAGATCAAACTCAATGCAACCTTCTTTAGCACTGATTTAGATGAACTCTCCTCTCATATTACTTGACATATGTTAATGAGAAAGGTGATAAAGAGCTATATTTGGCTCAAAAATTGTGATTGCAATGGTAGAAGACAGTACTAAATATATCATTGGTACTGCATTTGAATTCCCAAATACTACTGATTCTATTGATGGTAATGCATTTAAATTCACAGTTCAAAACCATTTAAAGCACATTGTTATGTATATGAGTTGGTGAAACTGTTGGAAATCAAAATCTCAAGTCTGGCATAAAATAGAAGAAAGTATTACATAGCAATTTAACTAGCAGCTAGAGTCAACAGACAAGAGGCAATAGCTGTCTTTCAGAACTTAGGCTTACCAAGAGAAATGCAAGCTCCAACCACTACGTGAACATATGCCTGAACAAATGCATCAGCATTTATCTCATCTGTGTCACTCATGGTATCACCAAGGCCTTTAAGACCATTTTGAATAAATGCTGGAATTTGAGATTGAATCCATTCTTCAGATGCATGAACTCTAGAGGAAATTAAACCATAGTTAGACCTGAGAGGCAACTTATAAATGTTATCGCTGATTGGGAAGTGTTGAGAGCATGTTTTACCTGCTCCACATTATCAAATTCCGAGCAATGACACGGAGCATTATAAAATCAGGTCGAACATAGTGTAAATCAAAATGTGTCTGCGGGGCAGATAGCCTAGAACAGACCAACTCTGACTCTGTCTGCAACGGATTGAAAGCAAAATTAATTATTAGAAGAAAGTTGTCTGGGAGATTATCTCTAAAGAAAAAGTAATATTATGTCTAAATTACCTTCAAAAACATAAGAGCAAGTGCAATGGTGGCTCCAGGTGAAGTAACATCAACATTGACTGCAGTGCCATCAATTATCTGCAAGAGAAATGGTACAGCTTCGGATGATTGGAACCTATCGCAAAGTCAGATAAGAATAGCAGTTATATAATATCTGTGGAGCGACAAGATGACCCAACCTGCCCTGCACTCCGATTAAGTTCATCAATAGATGGAGCATAAAGATGGAACCTCTCCTGAAGATCAGTTTGAAGAATTTATTCAGAGAAAATGAGAACATCACTTTAGTCATAAACCATAAGTTTGGAATCTTATCGCATAAAACAGGAGACAGATTCTGCAAGCATATACATTTTGAGGCTCCTTGCCGCCAATGTACAGGAATAACCGATCAACCAATGCATCCACGAAGCCAGGAGCATCTTCTCCACGACCTTCGGTTTTCAAAAGAAAAAATACTAAGAAACAGACATTACCCATAATAATGCGTGTGAAGTTTCAATCATACCCAAGGCAACCAATCCCAGTGAAAACCCAGCTGCAACTGCATATCCCTCCCTTTCAAGAACATTATCTCCTCCACTTCTACGACCTATTTCACCCTGCAAACTGGTTATCAGTGATTGAATTCATGAATAGCATGTATAAAACTTGGATCAACACTAATATACAATTTTGGTCAAACACGAAGCATCACCTCTTGCATGCAAGCAAGATCAGTATAGAGCATGTACTAATGCTAGCAAATGGACGGGGCAGATCGGATATGGACAAGTTGAAAACGGGATAGAAAAAAAATTGTATAAAGCATCCGACACATCCATATTCGATAGGGGTCAAATTTGGGGTTGAATGGATGGATAATTTAGGTACTTCCATCGATGATTTTACAAGATCAAAATTTTGAGTGCATCTCTTTCAAAAACAAATGCTGAATATGAAAATATTTGAGCATAATAACATGGATAATTTTTCCAGAAGCAATAATCTAGGTTTTACAACTACTTTCTCAGTCCAATGAAACAAAGAGGGAGAATCACTTGATTACCTTTCGTAGTACGGTAGCTAAGACTCAGATTGATTACGTACTTCTCCGAAAGGGCGATAGAAGCCTTTGTAAGAATTGCAAGGTTATTCCGAGTGAAAATATCTCCACTCAACATAGGCTTCTAGTGATGGATTTAGAGATTAAGAGAGAAAAGAAGAAAAAGGTTATTAATACCCGATCGAGGATTAGATGGGGGGCCTGACACCTGCCCTTTCACAAGAAATGGAAGAAAAGTTGAGTAATTTAGAGGTTTGGAGTAGTGGCGAGGATGTGAACGATATGTGGAACACTACTGTTGGTTGCATAAGAAAAGTAGCTACGGAGGTACTAGGGATTTCGAGAGGGACCTTTGGTCGACGTCAAGGCGATTGGTGGTGGAATGACGATGTTCAAGGCAAAGTGAACGCTAAAAAGGCTGCTTATATGAAGTGGTTGGAATGTCGGGATGAGGATGAGAAATGAAGGTTTAAGGAGATATATAAGACGGCTAAGATAGAAGCGAAGATGGCAGTGACAAGTGCTAAGATAGCAGCGTTCGAGCGCTTATATGAGGAGCTAAGTGTTAAAGGCGGGGATAAGAGACTGTATAAGCTCGCTAAGGTAAGAGAAAGGAAAGCTCGCAACTTGGACCAAGTGAAGTGCATCAAAAATGAAGAGGGTGAGATGTTGGTGGATGAGACTTCCATTAAGCTAAGGTGGCAATCTTACTTTCATAAACTCTTAAACGAAAAAGGAGAGAGATATTGAGCTAGGTGAGTTGGCACACTCTGAAAGTCATCGAGATTTTGGGTATTGCAGGCGTTTCAGAGTTGAGGAGGTTAGACGTGCTATTAGTATGATGAAGAGAGGGAGGGCGATCGGACCCGATGAGATCCCGATAGATTTTTGGAAGAATATGGTCAAGGATGGCATAGAGTGGTTGACTAGACTATTCAATGCTATTATGAAGACTGCCAAGATGTCTGATGAATGGAGGAGGAGCACAACGGTCCCATTGTACAAGAACAAGGGCGATGTTCAAAATTGTAACAATTATAGAGGTATCAAGTTGTTAAATCACACTATGAAGGTCTGGGAGAGAATGGTGGAGTTGAGGGTAAAGAAAGTAGTGTCTATCTCAGAGAATCAGTTT
Source organism: Solanum rostratum (assembly GCA_029948455.1). Taxonomy (NCBI): domain Eukaryota; kingdom Viridiplantae; phylum Streptophyta; class Magnoliopsida; order Solanales; family Solanaceae; genus Solanum; species Solanum rostratum. The sequence continues at coordinate 41,173,320 of CM057055.1, forward strand.
TGATTCATGCCACTCCGACTACTGAAGCAATTCATCTTGTTCGGAGATTAGTGGAGAAATATAGGGAAAGAAAGAAGGACCTTTATATGGTGTTCATTGATCTCGAGAAGGCTTATGACAAAGTCCAAAGGGATGTCCTATGGAGGTGTCTAGAGGCGAAAGGTGTCCCAATGACATATATTAGGGTGATAAAAGACATGTATGATGGAGCCAAAACTGGGTGAGGACGGTGGGAGGAGACTCAGATTATTTCCCTGTTGAGATAAGACTCCATTAAGGATCTATGTTAAGCCCTTTTCTGTTTGCCTTGGTAATGGATGAGCTAACGAGGTCTATCCAGGAGGAGGTTCCTTGATGTATGTTATTTGTTGATGACATAGTACTGATTGATGAGACTCGGACTAAAATTAATTATAGATTGGAGGTTTGGAGACACGCCTTAGAATCCAAAGGGTTCAAATTGAGTAGAACCAAAAAAGAATACTTGGAGTGCAATTTCAATGCATCAGACATTAATGTGAGGTTTGACACTGAACCTATCCCCAAGAGAGACAACTTTAAGTATCTTGGGTCCATCATCTAGAGTAGTGGCGATATCGACGATGATGTCACACACCGTATTAGGGCAGCATGGACAAAATGGAGGCTTGCCTCAGGAGTATGGTGTGATAAGAAGATACCACTTAAACTTAAAGGCAAGTTTTACAGAATGGTGGTTAGACCATCTTTGCTATAGGGGGTAGAGTGTTGGCCAGTTAAAAATTCACATGTTCAGAAGATGCAGGTTGCGAAGATAAGGATGTTGAGATGGATGTGTGGACATACCAGGAGTGACAGGATTAGGAATGAGATCATACGAGAGAAGCTAGAGGTGGCCCCTGTGGCTAACAAGATGAGGAAAGCGAGACTGCATTGGTTTGGACATGTGCAAAGGAGTATCGAAGCTGGTTGGATTTAGGGGATACACGGAGGGGTAGAAGTAGACCGAAGAAATATTAGGGGGAGGTGTTCAGACAAGATATGGGGAAACTTTATCTCACCGAGGACATGACCTTAGATAGAAAAGGGTGGAGGTTGCGGATTAGAGTAAAGGGCTAATAGGTTAGTAGGGGTAGGTTGATAACAACTTTGTGATAGTAGGTTAATAGGAGTAGTGATGTCTTTACACCGTATGTTGTCATGATTAGTCCTATATTTGTTTACTTTTAGCATATGCTTGTATATCTTGTGTGGTCATTTTCTGTTTTTGATTTGTTAATTCTAGCGTCTTTCTGTTCCCTTTTTTTACCTTCCCTTTTTCAAATCTAGTTTATTCTGCCTATAGGTTTTTGAGACGAGGGTTCATAGGAAACAACCTCTCTACCTCTACGAGGTAGTGGTAAGGTCTGCGTACACTACCCTCCCCAGACCCCACAATCCCCAAACCCCACTTGTGGGATTCCACTGGGTATGTTGTTGTTTAAATCATGAACTTTTGAATTGATCTCAGAAATAGAAATGTTGATATTTTCTTTTAAAAATAAAACTATATGCTTAGAAGCTATTAAGGAATTTTAAAATGCACCTCTAAATTTTAAAATATAAATGGTTTTCTTCAGTCGGACCTATCTGTTTCTCCATCGTTCCTTTTGGTTCTTCACATAACCATTTCTCAGCTCCCTTTACACTTTAGAAAAGTAATAAAAGACGAGAGGAAAGAACACATGGAGGCAGCATCTACAAGGGTCTAAAGTGGAATATGGATAATAAAATGCAGCTCATTCTCACGGCTAGTTGATATCTTTCACAGTCTTCTTCACATCTTTAGTCCTCGTGATCTGTATTTGGTCAGCCAGTTATCAATTTTATACAGCGGGTAATATGATTGATCAGTAGTTGACCCGCTCTTTAATGGGTCCCGGAGGATCTAAAAATCTTGTTTTTTTGAACATAAAGAAATAAAGAGGCCATTGCAATTAAAATCAGCTATCCAGCCCATTTTAACTGGTCAGATTGGACAGAGACTCTAATATTTTATCCATTTTGCTAACACTGGTATAGACTATCTATAATCACTTGGGGATCATTTGGTAGGATTAATTAGAGAAAATAATACATGTATTTGTCATGGTATTGTTTAATCCTCAGTTTGGTAGAATGTTTAGCCTATTATTTATACATCCTATTCAGTATAATAAGGTGTATAACTAAGCAAATCATGGTATCAACCATACAAGGATTATCAATATATGGACAAGCATGGTTAAAGACAAAACTGCCCTTAATACACCAATGACCAAACTAATCAGTGGATAAAAAATAATCTCAATATTACTAATACATCCTACTCAATACTATACTTATACGTTCTACCAAACGACCACTTAATCCTTTCACTTTAATGCCAGAACAACTAAGTAGATAAAAATAAATCTGCTATTTCCCTACACCAACTCCTTGAGGAACAAATTTATTTTAAGATGAATTGTCCCACTACAATTAGCTTTCAGTACCCACTACTCCTAACTATGGTTGAGAACAACAAAAGTTAGATATATTTGAACAAGGGGAGACACATCCTGACATATCGAAACCAACTAACCAATAATACATAATGACTGCTCAACACTTGATCAACAGATGATCCAAGAAAACTCCAGAAGAGTATAAACCTCCGAGATCTAGAGAAAGTACCAGAAGAATTTGCATTGTTTGGGGATGTGCCGATCCCTCATATAGAAGCCCAACAGAAAGGAGAGCTGCTGACTGAAAAATAATCCAAAAGCAAGAACAATCATTTTTCAAGACAAAGGTACTTCATTAAAGAGGCAGGTTATTTGAAAAAAGAAACAGAAAAGCAAACATCACTCTGACCCAAGTACATGGTGGGGGAACACAGACCTTTAGTTCTTCTAAGAGACAAATAGTTGGGGAAAAAAGAAAAGAATCATATCGGAGTAAATATCATGGAAGATTTGAGCGTATCTTCAGCCCCCGACTTGCTTGCAAGGATGCTGATATTGCAAGAAAATTACCAGGGCTCAAAGAGGACAGTATTCTCGACAAAAATGAATAATAAAGAGGTAAGGATCAGTGCAACATTTGTCATCAGAAAAGATCAGTGCAGCACTTCGCCAAACAAGTCTAGTATTGACTAGATTGATTTTGGGATATCTTTATTCTAATTAATTTGTTGTAATTATTGTAATTGACTTCCTTTTGTAGATTAGTCAAAGGACATTTTGTATAAATACCTTTGCTCATGGGATGTAAATACATTGAAAAAGATATAAATCTCTTCTTTCTCAAATTCTACACCTACATTGAAGTCTTAATAGAACAGAAGAAATATGAACTGATAAACCAATTTTCTACGAGAATTGAACCTTTTTACAGTATCACAATGTATAATGCAACTACCTGCAACAGGGTTGGCAATTCCAATTCCGGGAAGGAAGACGGATGGCGGGATGGTATATGAACATAGAGAGACTGCACGGAGTTCACAACAAATTCTTGGTTCAGTAGAAGGCAAAGAAGAAAAGCACATCTAATGACAAATCAGTAAACTGCAACTAGAATAGATTAATACGTCAATAATGCAGATAATGCACCCAACAAGAAAAGGACATTTGAATACTAGTGCTGATTGGTAAGTAAATAATATCATTCAGTAACTGACAAGGGCAGATTTGGAGTGCTCAAACTGAAAAATGTGTTGAGATACAAGAATCAAAGCTAGAGTAACTCAGTTTAGCAACTACAATTCGGCAATTTTGTATCTGCAGATATTAACAGGCACTGTATTAGTCAAATTATTAAGAGTCATCCTCCTATGCTTCCAAAAGTAAAACAATCTGGCAGCAGACAGTCATATGCTGTGAAGAACAAGAAATGAGGTGTAAGGAAGCTTATTCAGAATACCTCAGAAATAATAAGGCCAGGGCCAGGGGCGTATATACATGGAGGTCAGGGGTTTGGTCGTCGAAAAATTATACCGTATATACGAGGTCAAATTCTGTTTCAATGAGGAAATATAGTTAAATGAACCCCCTGAACTCAAACAAAGGGTCTAACTCAGTGGCTAAGGGTGTCTAGGAATCTCCCCAATGTTCTGAGTTCCATATCCTGCAAGAACGATTTGATCCTTTTTTTACCTTGGAAAATCCAATTGCAAATCTGAGCTGGGCTCATCATTTGGGCTCAAAATCCCAATTCTATGATTGGACCAACTGAGGAGCTTTATCTATTTTTTCACTTTGTTTATGTTATTTTCCTTCTCAATTTCTATTAGTTCAAATTTATTAGGCAAATTATTTTTAGTATTGCATTTTATTCTTCTTATCTTTGTTATTCATTTTATTTTTACATAACTCCTTTTTTATATACTAATTCAAAAGAACTCTTTAAAAAATAAAAATTGGTCTTAAACTTGAAATTGAGATAGAATTATTTTTTTAAAAAAATAAGGTAAATAAAATTTACTTGAACAAAGAAATTAAAAATACATGAATATTCATGATGTTTCTTTCTCCTTTTTTTCAGTTTTATTCTAGAGAGATATAACTAAACTTACTTGATTTATTCATCATTTGTTTTGACTCTTTTTTACAAATGGCGAACTCTATAAATTGAATATACGAACTATAAATTGGCGATGTCATTATTATCTTTTAAATATGCATTATAATAATATTAATAACTCAATTTAAAGAATCTTGTCAAATTTTTAAAGTAACATATGATTGAATAAATGCTAATTTAAAATTTAAAAAATATTCAAAATAAAGTGAACACTACAAAATAAAAGAAAAAAATCAAAAATATTTTTAAGAGGACCCAATGAAGTAGGGTGAAAGAAAGAAGAAATGTCAAAAAGCGACATGACAAGACAAGTTAAATTTAGCAAATGAAAATTAATTCTTTTCTTCTCCGACCCGTTCCACTCTATTGTTCGGCTTACGTCTTTATATGTTTAACTTCCTTCACAAAAATCCTGAATCCGCCATTGGCCAGGACCAAAGCAAGCTGAAAGTTAATAGGGGCTTTAAGATCTGCTGATAAAATCAAGAACTTCCTGCAGTACTTATGTTAACTTCATTAGCATAGATACTTTCAGGGGACTTTTATCAGCTACAACTGTCTATTTATCCCCTCTTCTCAAAAACCAAACCAAACCCAAAAAAAAAAGATTTATAAACAGCAATCACACATTCATTAAGCCCACGATCATGACTACTTCCACTTCCTTTTTTGTAGCAGCCTTCTGATTGCTTCTTCATTGTTCTACTCTGGTGTTCTCCACTTCTTCATTTTCTATTCTTTATCCGCCTCCCTGTACACAGGGTTTATTTTTGCTGACTTTTGTATTTCCTACATTTTTGCAACGAAGAGATTCTTTTTCCTTATATTGAATTAGGGTGGGCGTGCGTGAGTTCCATTGTTTAGAACGTCGGTCTGGTCCTTCACTTGTGCATACCAAACCCAAATTAGTTTTTTTTTTTTTTGGGGTAAAGTGATCAAATGATATTAAAAAGGTATCAAGAAGATGAAAATTTAAAAGGAACAAAGAAGCTGCTCCAAGCAAAATTACATAAACCATGCTTCCGAAAAGACCAGTAAAATCATCCCAAAGAAAACCCTACATCTCGATTGTACCATAGAAGGGAACTAACAAAATCCAAAAAGTTATTCCTGTTGTTTACGAGCAAAGAAAGTGCCAACTATATAAACTAACTAAACAATTAGCCTTGAAAGTACAAATAGAGGTTGAGATTCTAGCAAAACATATGTTGCTTCTCTCCTTCGAACAGCTCCAAAAAGTGTAACTATTCGGATCATTCCTTTTTTTTGACAAGGGAAACCCGCAGCCGCTACCCTTTAGGTGCGCATAGGGTAAAGCCCCTGCTCTTATGCAATACCTAGCAAGCCACTCAGGAGAGCTAACCTACTCGACCCAGAACACAAACCCCTTCCTTTCGCTGGCAAGGAGTTTCGAACTTGAGACCTCCAACATGAAAGTCATAAGCCCAAACTACTGGGCCACACCAAAGGGTAACTGTTGAGATCATTCTCGAGATCCTTTTAACGGATTTATCGACTCTCCACAACATCCATCTACAAAAACATCTTTGATGTTAAAGGGAATTACCCATTAAGGCCAAGCACAGAGCATACAAAATGCCATAGGTTAGCTGCTGCAGGACATTGCAGAAAGAGGTAATTTACACCGAGTAGTCTGCTTGCATATGACAGATCTGTTGATGAGGATTACATCCCTTTTCTTGAGATTGTCTTGTGTTAGGCATGCTTCTTTTAGGGCAGTCCAAGGGATGCAAGAGACTTTGAGAGGTTGCCTTGTTCTCCAGACATGTTTCCGAGGCCATACCTCCGGGATATCCTTTTGAGAACTCCAGTAATTGTAACATTCTTTTACATTATAGATCATTTCGTTGGAATTTCCCCCAAGGATTATGTCTAGAATCACATTCATCAATGTACTTTGTCCCACTGTTTCTTTTTATTTTTTTGAGAAGGCTCCCAATGTTTTTAAGAGAGAAAGGAAGTCATTAACTTCCCAATCCTGTAAATTTCTTATGAAAGTTGGAGACCAGCAGTTGTTGTCTCTATATTGTCCTATTGTTGCTTCTTTGATAGAGGCTATCTAGGAAAATAAAGGGAACGAATCTTTTACAGAAGATTCCCCAAGCGATTTGTCTTGCCAAAATCTAATCTTGAGCCCATTACCAGCCTTGAAGGACACTTTCTGGAAGAAGTCATCTTGGAGACATCTGATGTGTTTCCAAACCGAAACAACTGTGAGGCTGACTACTTTTCCTTGGACATCAGTGATCTTGAATGTAATTTTTAACCTTGATAATGTCCCTCCAATACCCTTCCTTGATTTGTCCATATCTCCATACCCACTTCATAAGTAAACTATTGTTGTGAAGCTTGAGGTTCCCTGATTCCTAGTCCCCCTAGGCCTTGGGTTGAATAATTGACTGACATTTGACTGGAGAGAATTGTGAGTGAGATTGTTTCCCTCCCATTGGAACCTTGTTTTGAGCCTATCAATTTGCTTTAGTATTGAACTTGGCACTGACAATAGAGACATACAAGAGATGGGCATACTGTCTAATACACAATTGATGAAAGTAAGCCTGCCTCCCAAAGAGAGGTATTGCATTTGAAGGGCCAGCAAATGGAACATGCACTTTTAAATTACTTGCAGTTTGAAATAACACCTCCAACAAATGAAATTTTTCTAGGGTTATCTCTAAATCTTTTACCATTACTCAGTAATTCCTTTTACTAAATAATTTAACATTGATAATTAAAAATATGTTACAGTAAGTATCATCATGCAGCTCAATAACACAATGAAGTAGTTTTTTCACCACAAAATTTTGCTCACTAACCTTCTTGTACAAATTCTGTGTAAAACAACATAGATAGTAACTAAAAAGTTGAATAGACAAAAGTAAAATTTAAATCTAGATAAACAGTGTATTCAAAGTCTATGGCAACAGCATCAAAATTGATAGTGTCCGCTTTTTTCAAATTGTTTGTTAGAAAGGGGGCGAATTTCATTCAACACTAAATTTATGTAGTGGAAGGGAAATGGCAAGTTTGTACTAATGTTACTGCCACAGTTCTGTCTGCTCTAAGTTTATAGTCGATCTGATTTTGTATGAGTAATGGTCACCGTTATATTTTAGCTTCACATTTTATTTTTGAAACCGGTAATTTATATTCCTCAGCATTAAGGGCTATGTTGGCAGACAAGATATGGAGAATCTGGATCTAACCGAGGACATGACCTTAGATAGGAAGGAGCGGAGGTCGCGAATTAGAGTAGCAGGCTGATTGGTTGGTAGGGTTAGGTGGATGGGTGATCTCAAGGTTTAGTGAGGCAGCAGGGATAGGCGTGATCTAGAGGTTTAGTGAGGTAGTGAGAATTAGTGTGTTGAATTCATCGTATTTACATATTGACTTGCGCTTTTCATAAAGAGTCGCTCTTTTATTTCGATTTCTAGTCTATTTCTCCCTTTGTTCCCTTTCCTTCCCTTTGCAATATCTAGTTTATTCTGCCCATGGGTTGTTGAGTCGAGGGTTCCCAGGAAACAACCTCTGTACTTCTATACGAGGTAGTGAGAAGGTATGCGTACATTTCTACTCTCCCCAGACCCCACTTGTGGAATTTAACTGGGTTTGTTGTTGTAAGGGCTATGTTGGCCACCTCCGAAAATAGTAACAGAGGAGGAGGGAAAAGCAAGAGAAAAAACAAAAATACTAACAAAGAGCCTATGAAATCCTGAGACTGGATTTCCTCTTCTATATTTTGTTCTTCACACCAAAAACCTAAGTAATTACTTTCCATTTAATCTTCTGTATTGAGCATTCTTTTCCTTTATCAATTCGCTGATTCCTTTCCTTTCATTCCACCAGATACAAGCAGGTATCGTCCTCCACCACTTCTTTTTGACTCTTACTGCCCCCCCCCCCCCCTCCCTCTTCTGATCCAACAATTTAACAAGTCTGATGTGTGTTCTGGCATACACCAGTTTTGGCTAGCTAAATTGAAGAATAAAGCCCATGCTTGTGTTGTTACTTTGCAATGCAAAAATAAGTGTTTGTTGGTTTCTAGTGCCTCTTTACATAGCAAGCATCTTGAGGCTATGTTGATGCCCCTTTCCTGTAATGCTTCGTGAGTCAAACATGCTCTCCTAGCTACCAACCAGACAAAACACTTACACTTTAGTGGGAGCTGCTTCAAAACAACACTCCATGGCCCTTTCCTCCTTCCTCCAGTTATGGATAGACCCCACTTATACAATCTAAAAAAAAAAAAAAAACATACCTAGTGAAATCCCACAAGTGGGGTCTGGGGAGGGTAGAATGTACGCAGACCTTACCACTACCTCATAGCGGTAGAGAGGTTGTTTTCTTGAAACCCTCGTCACAAAAACCTTCCATCAGGGTGTTGCCTCTTAATAGTCTGTCCGTTTCCTAAGTAGTGCCTGGAAAGCCTTCTATCATATACAGTAATTCAATAACCCCTTCTATCTCCCAATCATTTAACAATCTTCTAAATACCAAATTCCACCCTTGTTGAGACCGCAGCTCACCGATTTTGCTATCCGGATGCACACTGATAGAATAAAGTCCAGGAAACAAACTTTGAAGAGATCCTTGACCAGTCCAGTCTTCTTTCCGAAATAAAACCTTATCCCCCCCTCCCAACTTTAACTTTTGTATTAACTTGTAGAGCCGGCACTTTTGATAGTCCTCCAAACTCCAACTCCATAAGTGGTTGTTACTTCACCTGAACACCATTGTCTTCTTGGTCGAATTTGCGTTGTATCACCTCTTTCGATAGTGCATGCTCCTCTTGTTGTACCTCCATAGCCAATTTCTTAGTTGACTTTTGTGTTGTAACTTGAGCTTCCTTACTCTCAACAACAACAACATACCCAATGGAATCCCACAAGTGGGGTCTGGGGAGGGTAGAATGTATGCAGACCTTACCACTACCTCATAGAAGTAGAGAGGATGTTTTCTGGGAACCCTCGTCTCAACAACCCATAAGCAGAATAAACTAGATATGACAAAAAGGAACGAAAAAGAAAGGAATAGGAAGAGAAAGAAACATCAAGTGTCATGAAAATATTACTAACACTATTTGGAAGGTTAAAGAAAATTACATTAACATGTTCTATCCAGGAGGAAGTCCCATGGTGTATACTGTTTGCAGATGACATAGTACTGATTGATGAGACCCGGACCGGAGTTAATGATAGGTTTGAGGTTTGGAGACACGCTTTGGAGTCCAAAGAATTTAAATTGAGCAGGACCAAAACTGAATACTTGGAGTGCAAATTCAGTGTTGCGAGGGATGAAGCCGACATTGATGTGAGACTTGCGGCTCACCCTATCCCCAAGAAGGAAAGCTTTAAGTATCTGGGGTCCATCATCCAGAGTAGTGGGAATATCGATGATGATGTCACACATCGTATTGGGGCGGCTTGTACAGAATGGAGGTTGGCCTTTGGAGTATTGTGTGATAAGAAGATACCACCTAAACTCAAAGGTAAGTTCTACAGAATGGTGGTTAGACCATTTTTGTTATATGGGGTGGAAAGTTGACCAATAAAAAATATACATGTTCAGAAGATGCAGGTCGCAGAAACGAGGATGTTAAGATGGATGTGTGGTCACACCAGGAGTGATAAGATTAGGAACGAGGCCATTCGAGAGAAGCTAGAGGTGGCCCCTGTAGCTGACAAGATGAGGGAAGCGAGACTGCAATGGTTCGGATATGTGCAGAGAAGGAGTACCGACGCCCCTGTTAGGAGGTGTGAGAGGCTAGATTTGGGAGCTACACGGAGGGGTAGAGGTAGACCTAAGAAATATTAAGGGGAGGTGATTAGACATGATATGGTGAAACTTGATCTCACCGAGGACATGACCTTAGATAGGAAGGAGTGGAGGTCGAGAATTAGAGTAGTAGGCTAATAAGGTAGATAGGAAGGAGTTGTTAATTGTATACCTTTTATATGTTATTTATCTGCCTTTATATATTAATTCTCCTGTATTTACTTATTATCATGTGCTTTTCGTTATTAATTGCTCTTCTCGTGCACTTTCTCCTTCTCCTACTTGCTTGTTTATCATATCTAACTTATTCTGCTGATGGGTTTTTGTGACGAGGGTTCCCTGGAAACAGCCCCTCTACCTCTATGTGGTAGTGGTAAGGTCTATGTACATCTTACCCTCCCCAGACCCACTTGTTGGATTCCACTAGGTATGTTGTTGTTGATGTTCTATTTTTGGTGTAAAGAAGACGGTATAGAAGAAGCAGAACAGTTGGTTTCCTAGGATCTTACGTAATTATGAAAATAGCTTGTAACTTTTTGGAGGTAGCCAGCAGTAAGGGTATGCTGAAGAATACAACTTTACACTTTACCTTACCAAAAATAAAAACATTACACGTGATAAAGGATTAGATACTAAGGAACATTTTTTGACAATCAAATAGTAAGAGGCATGTTTTATAATATCACAATAAGGCATTACAATTAATACAATGGTTGATACTAGATACCAGTTGTAATATTAATGAAAAAAGGCATAAGATGAAATTAGATGGTCAATCCTCGTATTAGTCACATCCGTAATGTAGTGTCTATAAATAAAGGTCTCACCCTAGGTACATATGACTTATATGCACCAACTTGAGGAGTGTTAGAATAGGAATAAGAATAAGAATAATTTATAGAATCCTACTTAGAATTAGAATAGGAATAGTATATAGCATCCTACTTGGAAAAGGATTGTATTGTAGTGTCTATAAATAAGGTCTCATTATAATAATGTAGAGACACAATTTAATAATATTCTTCTCCAGTTTTTCTCACAGGAGGAATGAGAAAATATTCCTTACCTTTGAGATTGCAGGCTGCATAGTTCCCCTGTATGATGCTGCAAGGCCAAGCATCAATCCAACAGTTGTACTTTCATGTTCCTACAAGTTACAACATCACCGCATGCAGAAAATTAGCATGTGTCCCGTAGATTATAATTCGTTAAACAGCACCATTTTACTATATATGCTAACCCAGACTCTCAAACTTATAATAGTAATACACTCAAAAAATTTTGAAACCCGAGTATAGTCACTCAAACAAACATGACACAGGGTTGATGCCACAAAAAAATCTTACATTTTACCAAGTGGACAACTTCAACTATGTAGGCTGTTATTATCCTTCCAATCGTCATGATAATCCAAATAAATTCTACTTTGCATAACACTCAAGTTTCAATGCAAGTCCACAGTATCTAACGATTACTTTAGTAACTTTAGAAACATAAATGTTTTCTCCGTTCCCCATAGGGCAGGGAAAATCATATTTAAATGACATATGAAGTATTAAAAAAAAAGAATGATGAATAAAATGCACTGAATCAGAAAAAGAAAGGAAAATTGTAATGTTAGTAGGGAGGGGAAAGCACTTGCATAAAAAAAGATCGGTCCAGAAAGAATGAACAACCTGAGAATAATATTGATAAATATCAGTTATAGTTAAGACGCGAAGATGTCCATGTAATCCTAAAGCAAGTAGTAGTCCAGCATGAACAACAGTTGGCTCTTCGGGTTTATTATACAATATCCATGTTCTTGACATCTTTCCCTGCATAAGTACATGACAATGCATCAAAACGTGAGGAAGTAGCATCAAGTAAGAAAATGAAACTCAGAGAAGTATCTAAATAGAACTCTGGGAAACAACAGTGGGATGAAGCAACATGCAAATAGATAAAACTGAACCTGAGGTGGAGCAAGCCTTAATCCAGCAGCAACTGCATTGTGAAACTCGGGCCAAGATTTGAGTTCTTGAACATTCCTAACGTTTGGATCTAGGTTAACCTAAACAAGAATAAGAGACAAGACTTACACAAATAAACTTCACAATGCACAACTGTTGCAAGGCAATCATAGGCCTCGGGAGAGGGGCATATGGGCGGTTAGGGTACTGCTCACAAGTGCCTAAATAAAGCCAACAAATTTAATAGTGCTGAAACGTGGACAAAGCCATAGAAAAGAGTACCGCATTAGTTTGCGAAAAAATTGCTAAAAATCATAAAAAGGAAACAACCTTCAAGGATAAAAAGTATTAACCAAAATAATGTGTCCATCTACATTTAATAAGTAAAAAATGTCAACCTGGCTCCAATCAATCATCTGAAGACTAAACTGCAATTTAAAGAAATGCACGCATAGATGGAAATAGATGTAGGCCTGATTGGTTTGCACTTAATGGAGGTCTGAATCTAAATAGTTTAGACACTATACCATTAAGTGCATTTGTTTCATTAAGATTTGAAGCACTTAATTGGGCTGAATACGTCTAGTCATTAAGATTTAGAATAGAGTCTTAAAATCATTATGAGGTATTCTTATGCGAATAACCTTCACCATCACTCTATGCATAATCACAGCACCATCACTAACCACCTTTTCCATCACAATCACCATCATTACCATCATCTATCATTAACCATCTCTGTCATCACAACCACCACCGTTGCTAACCACTAAAGTCAGCTGTTGCCATACTTATCTCCTTCATCATTATACCAATTGACACCCCCCCCCCACCCCTATTGCTATAGCAGCCGCCATCTCCACTATCAGTACTACCACTACATGCAATCCCTACTACAAACAAACTTTGCCATCTGAACTAGCACTGCTGTCAACTACCACCATACATTCTTTGATGACCACCACTACCACCATTGTGGTCAATCTCTACTACCAACAACCTCGATTATCAGACACCGCACATTCTTCAATCACTACCATCAACACCCACTAACCACTAACATCAACCAACTTCGCCATTACAACCACCGACACCACTACCAATCCATTCAGGAGGAGGTTCCATGGTGTATGCTATTTGCAGATGACATAGTACTGATTGATGAAACTCGAACTAGAGTTAATGATAGACTGGAGGCTTGGAGACACGCCTTGGAGTCCAAAGGATTCAAACTGAGCAGGACCAAAACAGAATAAATGGAGTGCAAATTCAGTGTTGAGAGGGATGAAGCAGCATTGATTTGAAGCTGGACACTCAACCTATCCCCAAGAGGGAAAACTTTAAATATCTGGGGTCTATCATCCAGAGTAGTGGTGATATCGATAATGATGTCACACATCATATTGGAGTAGCTTGGACTTAAATGGAGGCTTGCCTCGGGAGTGTTGTGTGACAAGATGATACCACTAAACTCAAAGGTAAGTTTTACAGAATGGTGGTTAGACCATCTTTGTTGTATGGGGTGGAGTGTTGGCCAATAAAGAATGCACATGTTCAAAAGATGCATGTCGCAGAGATGAGGATGTTGAGATGGATGTGTGGTCACACAAGGAGGGATAAGATTAAGAATGAGATCATTCGAGAGAAGCTGGAGGTGGCACCAGTGGCTGATAAGATGAAGGAAGCGAGACTGTAATGGTTTGGGAATGTGCAAAGACGGAGTACCCGTGCGCCTGTTAGGAGGTGCGAGAGGTTGGTTTTGGGAGCTACACAGAGAGGGAGAGGTACACCGAAGAAGTATTCGGGGAGGTGATCAGACAAGATATGGAGAATCTAGATCTAATTGAGGACATGACCTTAGATAGGAAGGAGTGGAGGTCGCTTAGAGTAGCAGGTTGATTGGTTGGTAGCAGGGGTAGGCGTGATTGATGTCTCTAGCTGTCGTATGTGCTTTTTGTAAAGAGTCGCTCTTTTTTTTCAATTTCTAGTTCTATTTCTCCCTTTGTTCCCTTTCCTTCCCTTTGCTATATCTAGTTTATTCTGCTTATGGGTTGTTGAGTCGAGGGTCCCCAGGAAACAGCCTCTCTACTTTTTACAAGGTAGTGGGAAGGTCTGCGTACATTTCTACCCTCCCCAGACCCCACTTGTGGGATTTAACTGCATATGTTGTTGTTGTTGTATGTATATATAAATAAATCATGAACATTCAGATGTTGAAAAACAAACAACCTTAATCATTCAGTTTTCAGATCTTGAGATAACATCTTAATCATTCAGTTGTGCATTCAGATTCAGATGCCTAAATCTCAATCAACATAAGTGAGGTTGTAGATTGGACTTTGTCCAGACATACCGTTGCATTTTGTTGTGCAGGCAGCCGACCTGCCAAGATAAGCTTGGGAACCGTGAGTGCCTGCAAATGTTAAAAAGCCTCCTTAAAACAACAGGACTAACTAGAGTTAATAAGCAAAAAGCACATAAAAGCCCAAAGGCCCGTTGGGGCTTTAAGTGCGAATCGCAAAAAAAGCATGGGCTTTAATGCAAAAAGCACAAAGGGAGAAAAAATACACACACATCTGTATAGTCCAAGAATAATAATTTATAAGCATGAATGACAAATATATGAACAAAGAAATTGAAAAATAATCACAATTAAGTGAAATATCAATTGTTTAGTGTAGTATCTTTAGAAGAGGCTCATTGGCAAGAAACCATATGCCTTATAACCTTGATGACGACACTAAACTGGGGGAAGCGCTCAACACATTTAGAGCTTCGCTTCAGGGCTTAAGCGCGCTTAAATTACACTAGGAGTTACTTTTATATTGTCAATTAAAAAATATGTTGGACTATTCCAATTGTAAAAGAAAATGAAGGATGGTACCTCCGTTAAGAGAGTGCAGGTTGTAGCAAGTGTAAATGCACCACGGCCAAAGGGAAGGGCCGTAGTCCTTTGAGCAAGCTGCCATAATTGAGCCTAACGAAAAGAAAAAAAAAGAGAATCAATGTGACAGATAAATGCTTGCAGATGTATGTGAGGTGTAAATGATACAGTGATGCACATGGTCATCAATATTACAGAAACAATGTAATGTCTCTCTGGTTAATCTATTCAAGGTTTTTCTTTTATCTTTCTACACTTGTCTTTACAGGAAGTCAACTGCAGTTCAAAGTTCTTATTTCCTCCTCAAGATGCATTTAGAACTGCAAAGAAAGCTGATAACTGCGGGAAAAAAAAGGATGCAGTGTTCTTGTTCTTTAAAAATGTCACCATCCTGAGGAGAGCAGTGCACCAAAATGTGGCTTAGCCATGCATTTACTTGTTTGTTTTCTTTTTTTCCTCAAATCAGTTAGAACCTACCAAATCAATGTGTGCCCTTATATAAATTCTGTTTACAAAGGACGCACATAGTATTAAAATCAGTAATTTAACAAGAAATGAACAGTGTATAGAAATGTAAGTTACAAGGTCAAGAGGTGAACAGTAGTTGAAAACCAACCAGAAGATGAGAACAAGAGGTGCATGTAGACAATTTTTAAGGAAAAACAATTATCATTACATAGCATTGGGGAAAACAGGTAGTGGTGTCTTTAGTTCTGGAAATAACATGTTAGCACATACCAAATTATTGAAACAGTGTACCTGTTGGAGGTCCTGATCTGATGCAGTTGGATTAACAGGTGTTTGAACAACAACCGGCCTAGCAGAGCATAGAAGACGTCTAACCTATATATCAAAACCATTATTTAATGATATTAAAGAAGATAAAACAAATAACAAGTGCAACACTTGACTGTGCTAGGAACTTTGTGATGAATGCACACATCAGTCATGCTCGAGAAACAAAGTTAATGTTCCCTTTAAATCATTGACTGGACTGGATCATCATGTACATGCTATTGTTTTCACACCAGAATTGACAAGCAAGTGATTAATGAGGAGATCAATGAAGATAAGGAAGAAATCAAAGCAGAAATTCTAACATTTTATCAAGTACTGTATACAGAGGATGAGCAGCGAAGGCCTAAAGCCAGCTTTGAAAATCTTAATACCATTACTCAAGCAGAGAAAAGCAGTCTCGAGAGAATTTTTGAAGAAGAGGTAAGAGCAAGCATCAACTCTTGTGCACCAGACAGGTGTCCAGGATATGATGGGTACACAATGGCCTTTTACCAGATTGAATGGGATTTCATCAAGGATGACATTATGGGAGCTCTCAACAATTTCCACCAGCAATGCCACATGGTCAAGTAGTGGCATACGGGACCTTAGATAGGAAGGAATGGAGGTCGAGAATTAGAGTAGCAGGCTAATAGGGTAGATAGGAAGGAGTTGTTAATTGTCTACCTTTTATATGTTATTTATCTGCCTTTTATATGTTAATTGTCCCGTATTTACTTATTATCATGTGCTTTTCGTTATTAATTGCTCTTCCTGTGCACTTTCTCCTTCTCTTTCTTGCCTGTTTATCATATCTAACTTATTCTGCTGATGGGTTTTTGTGACGAGGGTTCCCAGGAGCTCTCTACCTCTATGAGGTAGTGGTAAGGTCTGCGTACATTCTACCCTCCCTAGACCCCACTTGTGGGATTCCACTGGGTATGTTGTTGTAATGCCATTTGGTCAAGTCCAGCAATGCTTCTTTGATAGCCCTTATCCCAAAGAAGGATGGCTTGCATCTCAGAGACTTCAGAACTATTAAGTCTCATAGAGAGTGCACAAAAGTTTGGCCAACGTCTAGCTAGGAGGATTAAAACAGTGGTCTAGAAGCTAGTGTCAGGGGAACAAAATGTCTTTCTTGAAAATAGAAGGATCATTGACCCTTCATTGATTGCAAATGAGATGCTTGATGGTAAATTCAAAACATAAAGGCCTGGGATTTGTGTAAACTGGATGTCGAGAAATCTTTTGACATATTTAGCAGGTCCTATTTATTAGATATGCTAAAGCAAATCAGATCTGGAGACAGGTGGATTAAATGGATCAAATACAATCTCAACTGTAAAGTACTCCATTCTAGTGAATAAGGAACCCTCTTGACTTGTTCTCTCCATGGAAAGAAACAAGGCAAAGGGGGCCCTCTTTCCCCTTTTATTCATTTTAGCCAGGGATGGTTTGAGCAACATGCTGGACACAGCCAGAACTAACAACTGAATTGGACATTTCAAGATGGAAAGGAATCCAAATCACTCAATTTCAGCTTCTCACTTATAGCAAATGACACCCTATATTTTGTGGGGCTGAGACACTTCAAGTACTATATCTCAATCTGACTCATGCTATTTGAAGCCATTTCAGGGCGTCATATTAACATGATGAAGAGCAAGATATGCAATGTTAATGAAAATCCAAACTTGTCTGATCAGGCAAAGATTTTGGGGTGCGCCACAGGTTCTTTCCCTTCCACTTACTTAGGTCTCCCCTGGGGTGCAAGTTACAACGCAACTGAGGTATGGAGTTGAGTGATGGAAAAGGTGGAAAAGAAGGTCGGAAAACTGGCAAGTCCAGCTTTTGTCCATGGATGGTAGATTGACTTTAATCAACAGTGTCTCGGACAGTATACCCACTTACATCATGTCCCTCATACCAATGCCATGTAAGGTGAGGGATCCGCTGGATGGACTAAGGAGGACTTTTTTTTTTTTTTTGAGAAAGGTAATGTTGTATTCCTCAGCACTAAGGATATGCTGGAGACCTCCAAAAAATGTTCCAACAAGAAAAAAAACAGAACAACACAAAAAAGCTAATAGATTACATAGAGCCTATAAAATCTAAAATATGTGCAGCTTTCTTCTATCCCTTCTTCTTTACACCAAAAAAAAAAAGTAGTCACGCAGTTCCATTTGACTTTCTCAATTGAATTAGCCTGGTTCCGAAAGCATCTGCTATTTCTTTCTTTCCAGATAGACCACCAAATGCATGATGGTATTATACTCCACCATTTTTTCTTACATTTTCTCCCCCTTCTACTGATCCAGCAACTAAGCAGATCTGCTGTATGCTCAGGCATAATCCATTCTGTATGAATTAGTCCCAGAAAAAGGCTCCACAATTGTGTTGTCAGTCTGCAATGGAGGAACAGATGGTTGCCGGTTTCCTCAGCCTCATTACAGAGAGAGCACCAAGAGGCGATATGGAAACCCCTCCTTTTCAATCTCTCAGTGTAGAGCATGTTCTTCTGGCAACCAACCAAGAACAACACTTTATCTTGGTTGGCACCTTGTTCCTTCGAATCTGTTTCCAGGGGCTGATGTCACGGACTTAGAACTCTCGCTAAGACTCCCGTGCGGCACTAGTCGATTTGCTCACGACTCTTTCACGATCTTGCAAATACTAGTAAGTCTTTCAACTAAAATTGTTAAGGGAACGCTAGATAGGAAGAGTATAAGAGAAAGAGCTTATAGAAAGGAGGCTTGTATTACTTTGGAATAATGCTTTACATCTGGCTTTCTGGATGGTTTCCAAATGCAAATGACCCCCTCTATTTATACTACTCCAAAGGGGTCTAAGTGCAAATAATATTTACATGAAAAGTCCTCCTAAATTTACACAATAGTCCCTTCTCTAGAAAATTCCACACGGTTCTATACAATTCTAGAGAAGACTACACACTACCGGAATAATCTACACGGATCTAGAATCTTCTGTAAACTATCCGAAGTTCCGGATTCTTCTTCTCCATGCAAAAATAGTGGCGGGTCCTGACACGGAGCTTACAACCTGGATGCTCCTTCACCTCCTTAATATATAGTTTGTTAACAGAAAGTCTTTCATCTCTGGAGTGTTTCCATCTGATAGAATCTTTTTCTGCCGATAACCCATTGAAGCCATTCATAACTTGTAGTAGCTCAGCCACTTCTGAACACAATATTCCATCCATGAGTAGACCATACCTCAGCCACTGTTTCTTCCGGATTGGTGCACAAAGAAAATAGGGCTGGAAATAAGACCATCAGTGTCTCATTTCCATTCCAATTGTCCTTCCAGAATAGGATCTTAGTCCCAGTTCCCACCTTGTAGACTATGTTTCTACTAAGATCATCCCACAAGCTCCTTATTGTTCTCCAGCTGATACCCCGTAAGTGCTATTCACCATGTTGGAGACCCAATTTCCGTTCAGCCCCTACTTGCTGACTATCAGCTCCCTCCATAGGGCCTGTTACTCGGTGTTGAACCTCCACGGCCATTTTGACAAGAGGCGTCTATTCTGCAACCCCAAGTTTCTAATTCCAAGACCACCAGATTGTCTAAGGAGGACTTTTCTTTAGAAAGGAAACAGTAAAGGGCACAAATTTCATTTGTAACATGGGCAAAGGTCTTATTGCCAAAGATACAAGGAGGGTCGAGGGCCAAAGATCTTAGCAATCACAACAAGCTTAAAGTGGCGGTGGATATGGAGATGGAGCATCAAACCTTTGGACAGAAGTGCTTCATGCTAAATATGACACATTAGATAATTGATGTACCAAAAGAGTAGACCCCTCAATGGAGTTGATACTTGGAAGCATATCAACAATCTGAAGGTTGATTTCTTTAAACAAGTACCTTTAAGGTTGGAAATGGCTCTACTGCCAAGTTTTGGAAGGATAATGGGTGACCAATCAGGCCCTCAAAGATTCTCACCCAGGCTGTTCCTGAATAACCACAGAGCCAGACTCTTCAGTAGCTGAAAACAAAGCAGGCAACACCTGGGACATTCAGATTTGAAGAAACTTACAAGATTCAGAGCTGGGAGAACTCATTGGTTTGTAAGAACTACTGGCAAACTTCTGAATGAATCTTCAACTTCCAGACAGCTTAAGATAGGGAGACTTGAGCAAAGGACATCCTGTGAAAGCACGTTACAGTCGCATTAATGCAACTGATGAAGTGACTTATGATAGGCCTTGGAAACTGGTTCGGAAGTCAAAACTCCCCGCTACCTCCCCCCCCCCCCCCCCAAAAAAAACCAAAAAAAAAACCAAAGTTAAATGCTTCATGCTTCACTTGGACACCCCTTCATAATGCCATTGTAACTCATGATAATCGCAAGAAAAAAGATTATCAGGGGGTGAGCAGGTGCTTTGTGTCACCAAAATATAAAGACAGTAAACCATCTGTTGTGTTCACTTTCCTGTGGCAGCTGACCTTTGGCTTATGTTCCATCAGTTTTTGCAATCAGCTGAACAAACCGTCTCAACTTAAATGAAGCAATAGAAAGGTGGAGTTAGTGGAAAGTGGATAAATCCATCAAGAAGATCTGGCCAATGATCCCAGCTAGTATTTTTTTGTTGTTTATGGACAGAGAGGAATAGAAGATGTTTTGATGGGGACTTCAACTCCTTACGTTTTTTTTATGATAGGGGGAACCTGCAGCCGCTACCCTTATGCAATAGCTCGCAAACCATATAGGACTTCAATTCCTTACTATTCTCTTAAATCCATAGTCTGATGAATATTTTTAGTTGGGACAATCTTTCCCCTGTAAATGGCACTATTCCCCTTTTAGATTTTGTCAGCTCCCTCTCAGTGCTTTAGCAGCCTTGAGTTTTTGCTTCTCGTTTAACTCCCAGTTCATACTAGGTTTTGCAGTACCTGGAGTTCTCACCATTTGATTAGGGAATCTGTTTGCATCTTCTTGATGCTTTTTAATATAACACTTCATCAAAAAAAAAGGGACAATACACAGGGTCAAGCTCATCATATATAGAACTGACATGAGAGTCAGGTTTCCATAACAGCATGTATGTGGATCAGCTCTTGACAAGAGTAATTGGATAGCAAACCAGTTCAGGGAAGTATGACTCCAACATCAGGTAAAAACTAAAAACTCATGGATAGCTCTCGTAAAAGTGAGGCAGGGTTGTATTTACTGCAAAGCGGTGCCTGCAAACTTCTATTTTTAGTCATGCATAATATCAACAAACTGACCTCATTCAATCGCAGATCACGACCATAACGCAACTGAATACCAGAGTTAAAAATATGCTCCATACCATCAGCCACATATCCCTCAACAGAATCTACATCCTCTAGCTTGTTATCCTCTGACTGTATTGTGTCAGATATCGAGGAAGGAATTGTCACTGGATGCAGGTTCAACATGTAAGGAGCGGACATACATGTCATATTTACATTCATATGGGGCTCAAGCTCCACAGATTTTCTTGAATATGCTAAGCGTGAGAAAGCCAAATCCTCCCGACCCAGAAGAACATATGCAGCAGCAGGCCAATCAATTGGAGGAGAGTCACGGCATTTATCCAATGCCTGCATAAGAACAAAATCACCCCTTCTTTAATTAAAAAACAAGTCAAATAAAAAAGATCTCGAGTACACGGAAACATCTCAGTATAACTTTGTGACGTGAACTGCTGCAATTAAAAGCAGAAGATTCTACATCCATTAAGGGTATAAAGATATCATTATGTAACACTCTTCCACCCATATTTTTGTGTTTGGGTGAAAAGAACAGAATATCAAATTTTGCACTTCTTTATTTTGGATAGGAAATTGGATGTATATTCTTTTAGCTCTTCACTTACATCTCGCAGAGGAAGAGAGACTCCAGCAGGTAACAAGTCTAACTGCTGTAGACCTACTCTTTCACCAACCATTGCCAAGACAGTTAGTTCCTCTGGAGTGTTAAACGATCCAGCTGCAATAGCACAAGAAACACCAGAAGATAACCTCTTCCCCAAAAGCTCAGCACCGCATAACAGGCTATAGAATGATACAATTTTCCGTCCCCAGTTGACAACAGAACTTCCATCTCTGAAGATCAAAGATGGGAGATGACTAATACTAGCAGAACAGCACCCATGCTTCAGGCAGGACTCAAGCCACCTGAATAAATTAGGAGGAGTTCTCTTGGAGGATGAGGTCAGAGATACTTCATAGCCTTTTGAGAGGCAAGGAAAGTCGCGTATATAATGATCCAAATAGCAATCTTCGTGCAGGAAAGCAGCAATATCACATAATAGAACCACAAGAAGACCCAAATCTCTGCATTAAGTTAAGTATATTAAGTGGCTAATATGAGATAATGGAAACATAATATGCAAAAGAATTGTACCCACACATCAAGAAAACTTTAATCGGTCACATCAGGAAAACTGCAGAGGTCAATGTGTTAATCCAGTTAAAAATTGCTCAGCACAAATAATAGCAAGCAAAGGGTTGAGTTGTTCATTTCTCAAGTAGTGCTAGCTAGGAGTAGTTCCTCAATAGAAGGTGCTTTACTTCTTAACTTCTTGCATTGAGCTCTACTACTAAGGTCCTTATTCGTTTTCTTATTAGTTGCTTTGCTTATAGGTATGGGTAGATGCCTTAGTGGGAGTGTCGATCAGCAAGACTATGTTAAACTGTTAACACCAAATCCTAAATACAGTGCCAATTCCTTGGCAAGATATGCTTTACCCACTAGAAACTCAATGATCCAGAGCAGAGGCATTCAACCAACCTAACCTAGCAGAGAGAGATGGCTTATAAAGTCAATTATATGACGTTAATAACGTTTCCAACTGAAACAACCTGAGTTCTGATTCAAAATTACCCAACAACTATCAACCTTAGAGTTGCAAACCGACAGGACTAAAAGATATAAACTCATGCACAACCTGCTCCTTTATTTTCCTTTTTCTTTATCCTTTTGGATCCTCCGAGGTAACAACAGCTATCTGTAGGCAATATAGGTAGGGATCAGGGCCTCATACAGGGTTCTCCTAAGTTCAGCCAAATAAATCATATTACAGCAAATAGCTTATCTATAGAGAGATTCTTGCAATTTTATGTTTTACGGACACCTGGTTATTGGATAACAAACAAATCATTGGAATTAAATGAAAAAACAAAGGACTCCACAGAAATGCCAAACAACCTATATTATATGACGCCATACAACAACATACCCAGTGTAGTCCCACACAGTGGGATCTAGGAAGGGTAGAGTGTACGCAAACCTTATTTGCAAGAGCAATGCAGATTGATTTCTATGGCATCTGGTCAATCTGTATCTCCGGAGCTATGATAAAATTGTGAAAAAAAAAAAGGATAAGCAGTTTCATAATTAAAATGTTTCTACTCAGAGATATAATTTACAAGTTTTTCGTATAACTCTGGTGGCAGATAAGCTAAAATTCTAGCCACTGTGTCCTCCATTAGCCACACAATTCACACACCAACATTACAAAAAAGGTGGTTTAGAGATGCAAAGAAAGTTAAATCAGCAGAAGCACTTGAAATTTCTCCAATGTCTGTCCAACTTAACTGATGATACAAATATCTTGACATTGGTCACAGTTGAATCATATTTCACAGACATCAGTCCCATTCTATAAAGGCTCCACCATATATGTACAATTTTTCCATCATATGCATCCTAAGAAGGGCTCCAATTTTCATTTAAATGCATAAACGTATATCAAAGGGGGTTTTGGTGTTATTTCTTATGGGATAAACAGAAGGATCTATGACATGTACAGTGAAAAAAGGCATTAAAGCTGAATTGAAAGTACATGTGAAAGGTCAGATATAGAAGACATTCTATACAAGGTCAAATGTGAGAAGATAAGCTGGAATTGATTCCTCTCTTTCCCTCCGCCTCTTTCAGGTAACACATATAGAACAACATTGCTTGGGATAAACAAAGGAGGACATGTAGTAGGCTTTAGATATGGAAAATTAACTTCCAGATTTGGTTTCCTTATACTTGAAATATGCTTTCTCCTTTGATTGGTGTTCTTCTTTCTTGTTTTTCTTTTTTTTTGATTAAAGTGTTTTATAAATCACAAAGGCATCAAGGAGATGCTTAGTTACAAAAAGGGGGGAGATATCAGCTCATAAAAGATTAAATGAACCTACCATAAGTCTAAAGAGCTGACAAATCCAAAGGTCTAACACATGACTAAAGATCTAATAAAATCCAAAAAAGAATCTGGGTTATATACAGGGATAATACTAAACCAGCTAGGAGTAGCCAGGCATCTGGCCTCAAGATTAGGATTGGTAGTTGCAATAGCATCAATACATCTTTGGTTTCTTTCCAACCATAAGCACCACAAAATACATGCAGGAACCATAGACCAGATCCTTCCAATACTTTGCACAGAGATAGCAAAATGTTACTCGGCAATAATATTTGTGAAGAGGCATAAAGAAATACTGTCAACAACCCAAATGAAAAATGAACATAGAAGTTGGTTTAACACGACCAATGAGCTGATGAAACAATAGATGTACGTATAGGAAAGTTACCGCTTACGGAGATTGTCTAGTTTCAAACTTTCGTATACAATATGCAGTGTATCTAGGGTCTCAGTCACTAATTCAGCATACAAAGAATTTCCAGCATTATCTGATGTACCCATGGATGATCCAGGTGAATACAATCCCTGCTGATCAATTGAATCTTCTGAAAATCCAGATATAGGATAACTTTTGCTGTATTGCTTATGATATCTGCTGTTTATAAGAAACTCCCATGAAGAGCATGATACAGAATCTGAAAGTTTTTCTGAAGTATGACCAGAATCTTTGCATATTCGTTTTATTACGCTTTGAAAGGATTCCCACTCAGAATCAGCAGTCATATCCATCCCACTCAGATATGTTTGATCTCCATTACGCCAAAGGAGAACAATAAAGTGATTATACAACGCAGAGTTCAGCCCCTCAGCCATTGCACTGATACAATCATTTGCCAAGGACGATGATGGATTGCGTCGCAAAGTACATCGGTAAATCTGAAGTACCAAAAGAAAGAAGAGAATCACAATTATATCCTGGACAGAAACTCTAGAGACCTATATCAGACTACATATGGTTATAAAAAAATAACAGATTAGAGGATAAGAACTTAAAGCAGACTGTCTCCATCCTACTGATGCAATATTGAAATGTGGAAATTGAAACCCTAATTCTAAGAACAAGAAATAAAGAAAGGATAGAAAGCAAGACACAAGATGGGAATTAATGGGCAAGTATAGTTATATTGAAGCTACAATCTCCAATTAATTGAATCCAACAAACACCTATACTATGAGATGAACCCTCAAGAGAAAGTTTCCCTCTTGCAAGCAAACTATTAACAGTTTCAAGCAACAAAGCCTCGGTCTCACACTCAACTCTCTCAAGAGTGAGCTCAAATTATCAACCAACGTAATCTAAGTCCAAATGAGCTATTCTCACCTATTTATAGGTCTAAACTATTACATAAATACCCTTAATGAAATAAGGGCCTTATGCATGGGAATTGTATTTTAAGAATAGCCTCTTTGCATACATAGCCCTTTTCTCCCTACTCTAAGTTTTTTTTGAACAAAGGTAAAGTTATATTCATCAGCAATGAGGGACTGCTGGCAACCATCAAAAGAATTTACAACTGTGACTCAGTAGAGCAATGAAACATGCTCCTACCAGTCCACCTAGTCCTACAAAAGAGGCAAAAAATCTAAGATCTGTCCAACTACCTCTATATTTTCCTCTTTACACCAGAAACAAAAAGTTTTCAAGCACAGCCATTTAACCTTCTGAAGAGAATTTGCAGTATTTTCCATACATCTGTTGTTCCTTTCTCTCCATATACTCCACCAAATGCAGGAAGGGATCATGTCCCACCACTGCTTCTGAGTCTTGGTCCCTCCTTTCCTCCTCCAGCAGCTGAGGAGATCAGCTGTATGTTCTGGCATTGTCCAGCTAGTGTTTGATCTTCTGAGAAACATTGCCCACAATTGAATAGTGAACTTGCAATGGAGAAACAAATGACTGTTGGTCTCAAGTGCCTCATTGCAAAGATAACACCAGGAAACTATATTAAAACCCCTACTTTGTAGGTTCTCATGAGTCAAACAAGCTCTTCTAGCCACCAGCCAGGTGAAACATTTCACTTTAGTTGGGGCTTTGTTTTTCCAAATCCTTCTCCATGGGCCAGTGATGGCACCTGGGAGTTCCTGCACCCTTTTTTTGTACAACCTACCCACGGACATCAAGCCATCCTGAGTGTGTTTCCAGGCCAGTTTATCAATTTCCAGATTTGTGCCTTTGAAGTCATTCAAAATTTGCAACAACTCAGCAACTCTCCCTATTTCCCAGTCATTCAGTGGCCTTCTAAAAAATAGATTCCATCCCTGTACAGTCCAGATATCACTTACCCTAGCCTCAGGCATAGTACTAAGGTTAAATAAATCTGGGTGAGAGGCCACCAGTGGTTCTTGACCAATCCAGAAATCCTTCCAGAACAGGATCATTTCCCCATTTCCCACTTTATATTTAATGTTCATCTGTAGCTGACTCCATAGGTTTCTAATGGTTCTCCAAACAGAGACACCATAGGATGTGTTAACCATATTTGAAAACCATGGTTTGCTTTGCCCATACTTACTTTTGATCACCTCCTTCCACAATGACTGTTCCTCACTCCCATACCTCCATAGCCATTTTGACAATAGGCACTTGTTCTGTAGCCTCAAGTTTTTTATCCCCATCCCCCCTGAGTTCCTGCTAAGAGTCACTGCTTGCCAGTTAACCAAATGTATTCTCTTGCCTTCCTTATTCCCAGACCAAAGAAAGTTCCTTCTCAGCTTGTCAATTCTAGCTTCCACTCTAAATGGCATAGGGAAGAGGGACATAATATAAGTAGGCAAAGAGTCCAAAACCGAGTTTATCAGAGTGCATCTTCCACCTAAGGATAGATACTGAGACTTCCAGATGGCCAGCCTTCTCTCAACCTTTTCAATAATCCCATCCCATATCCCTACCTCTTTGAGATGTCTACCAAGTGGCATGCCTAGGTAGACAGTTGGGAAGCTTTCAACTCTGCAACCTAGAATGTTTGCCAGCTCCATAATTGAGGTAACATCTTTGATGGGGAAGATACAACTCTTCCTCCAATTAACAGCCAAACCTGATACTGCCTCAAACACTATCAGGATTAATCTGACTACTCTCAGCTCCTCTTCCTTAGCTTCACAAAAGAGGACAGTGTCATCCGCATAAAGAAGGTGACAGACCTGAATCTCTGCACCAGTTGCTCTCCCGATCTTAAAACCCTTCAGCCATGAATTTTGAGTTGCTACTCTTACCATGCTATCCAAGCCTTCCATGGCAAGAATGAAAAGAAAAGGGGATAGAGGGTCACCTTGCCTGAGGCCTCTCTCTGAAGGGAAAAAACCAGTAGGTTCTCCATTTATCAGAATGGAGAACCTAACAGTTTTAATACATGCTTCAATCCACCTCAACCATCTCTCACCGAACCCCATTTGCCTCAGAATATTGAGTAGAAAAGACCAGTTGACATGGTCGTAAGCCTTTTCAATGTCTAACTTGCACATTATTCCAGGTTCATCTCCTTTGATTCTTGAGTCCACACATTCATTTGCAATGAGGACTGCATCCATAATCTGTCTACCTTTAATGAATGCCATCTGGTGTTTGTTGATTAGTTTGTCAATAACCTTCTTCAGCCTTTCAGCCAGCAACTTTGCGATGATCTTATAGACCCCGCTTATCAAACTAATTGGTCTGAAATCTCTGAGTTCAGCTGCATCAGTCTTTTTTGGGATAAGGGCCACAAAAGTAGCATTAAGGCTCTTCTCAAAGGATTGATGTTCATGAAAGTGGTTGATGGTGTTAATAATGTCTGCCTTAAGCACCTCCCAGAAAGATTGATAGAAACTCATAGGGAAACCATCAGGGCCAGGTGCCTTGTCACTGGCACATAGTTTAACCCCTTCTAGTATCTCCTCTTCCTCGACCTTTCTTTGTAACCAGTCCCTGTCCTCCCCCCCGAGACCCTTTATCCCTTGTAAGTTGAGATTAGGTCTCCATGATTCAGATTCTTTGTATAAATTTTGGTAGAAACCAGTAATCTCAACCTTTATTTCCTCATCATCTGTTATCACCCTACCATTGGCTTCCAGTTTGTCTATTGAATTCCATCTCTTGTGCGCTGTAGCCATTCTGTGGAAATATTTAGTGTTTTTGTCCCCCTGCTTGAGCCATTGGATTCTTGATCTTTGTCTCCATGCTATCTCTTCATTTCTGGAAGTTTCATCAAACTCCCTGAATAAATGTATCTTTTGCAAGAGTTCATCATCTGACAAAGGTCTACTTTCCTGCATCTGTTCCAATTCAGCTATCTGTCGAAGTAACTCCCCCTTTTTTTGTTTCCAATTGACTCTGATTTCTTTGCCCCATGATATCATTTTTCTTTTCAGCATCCTCAATTTAGTAGCTAGAATGTAAGAAGGAGTCCCTTCAACCAAAAAAGAATCCCACCAGCCCTGCACTTTTTCTTTGAATCCTTCTACTTGCATCCACCACTGTTCAAACTTGAAATAAGACTTGTTCAATTTCAACTCCCCGCAAGTGAGCATTATTGGATTGTGATCTGATTCCAATCTTGGAAGGAGACTCTGTCTGATATGTGAAAAAGACTCCTCCCAATGGTGTGAGTATAGGAACCTGTCCAATCTGGAAGCCACCAGTTGGTTTTCACCCCTTTTCCATGTATATTGTCCCCCAAATAAAGGAGGATCAACTAATTCCATCCCATTAATCCAATCTGAAAATTCGGACATTGCCCCTGTCAGTCTCTGCCCTGTGGACCTTTCGGATGGAAACCTTGTTACGTTGAAATCCCCACATAATAACCATAAGCCAGAACATCTTCCTTTTAGATTAGTGAGGTCCCTCCACAACTCCCTTCTGCTAATTTTATTACAATCTGCATATATAGAACTAAGATACCATTTTAGGTCCATATTAATGCCCTCTAAACTGCATGTTATTGCCTGTGGGGACGTCTCTACCAATTCTCCTTTCCATACTCTCCTATCCCATAACACTACAATACCCCCGCTCCTTCCTTCTGCCTCAAGATGCACTTCCCCCATCCACCTGTTGTGCCAAAGTTGCCTGATCAGCTTAGAGTCTGACATAAGAATTCCCTCCTTAGAGCATCAATACATTTAGACACACTAGTTGGCATAGGAAATACAGGCATCATATAGGAAGAGAGTGCATCAAGTACACTACTAATCAGTGTCAATCTGCCTCCCAGTGACAAATATTGGCATTTCCAATTGGTTAGTCTCTTCTCACACTTCTCCAATACCCCATTCCAGATCCCTTTGATTTGCTTTTGGCCCCAAGAGGCATGCCCAGGTAAGCAGTTGGGAGTTCACCAGCTTTTCCACCTAAAATATTAGCTAGGTCTTCAATTGCATTCATCGTGTTGATAGGATAAATAAAACTCTTCCTCCAGTTAATATGCAGCCTTGACACTGCTTCAAATATTACAAAGATCACCCTTAGAATCTTGATTTGTTCCTGTACTGCCTCACAAAATACTAGGGTATTATCTGCATACTGAAGATATGTGATCTCCATGTTGCTTAAGTCACCTACCTGAAAGCCCCTGATCCAGTTCTTCTCGTTTGCTATGTTGATCAAGTTGCTCATACCCTCCATAGCAATAAAGAACAAAAATGTGGATAAGGGATCCCCCTACTTGAGGCCTCTCTAAGAGGAAAAGAATCCATTGGGAGTTCTATTGATTAGGATAGAGAATTTCACATTACTAATGCAATGTTAATCCAAATATTCCGATTGCTTCCAAAGCCCATTTTACCAAGCATCTGAACAGGAGATTCCAGTTTAGATGGTCATATGCCTTTTAGATATACAGTATACCTACAATCCCAGATTTGCAACTTTTCTGTCTTGACTCTCTACATTCATTTGCTATCAATACAGCATCCATAATCTGCATCCCCTTGATGAAAGCCATCTGTTGTCTATCCACTAGACCATGGATCATCTTCTTCAATCTTTCTGCCAGACTAATGAGGTCTAAAGACGGTCATTCCATTGCTCCCACTTTTTTTGGTATCAGGGCCAGAAAAATGGAGTTGAAGCTTTTTCCAAAGTTTCATGAAGTTCTAAATAGCTGCTATCACTTCCATCGTGATGATGTCCCAACAATTTTTAAAAAACTTCATCGTAAAACCATATGGCCCTAGACCTTATCCACAGCACATGCACTGATACCTTCCAGGATCCCCTAAGGCTCAAAAGGAGCCACTAGCATAAGGTTTATCCTTTCAGGAATCTTGGGGCAATTTCTCATCTCTAGTTGTGGCCTCCATTCCTCAAGCTCTGCATAAAGTCTCTCATAGAAGGTCACTATTCTCTTTTGGCTCCTCTATCATCACCCCTTCCACTTTCAATTTATCAATGGTATTGGATCTTCTGATTGCATTAGCAGTTTATTGAAGAAACTGCTGTTTATATCCCCCACTTTAAACCATATGGCCCTAGACCTTTGTCTCCAAGCCATCTCCTCTTTTCTAGAAATCTCTTCAAATCCATTGACGAGACTCAATTTGGATGTTATTTCCTCCTCGTGTTAAGCTCTGTGCTCTTGGATTCCTTCTAGAGCTGCTACTTGTGTCAACACACTCTGTTTCTATATTCCTAAGCTCCCCTAAACAGACTTGCCCCATTCCTTGAGTTTTGCCTTCAAAACTTTCATCTTTGTCATAAGTACAAAACCTAGGTTGCCAATACTATTGAAAGAAACCCACCAATTCTTAATCTTTTCTTTGAAACCCTCTGTCTGCAACCACCAGTTCTCAATTTGAAATAGGATTTGAAATTTTCCCAGTCCCCATATTAAAGCATAATATGAGAATAGTGTGAAGTTACTTTCTAAAGCAAACTTTATTTTATGTTTCTGAAAAAGCTATCCAGATCCTCTGAAATGAGAATCCTATCAAGTCTAGCAGTTGTATCATGCCTATCCCCTTTTCTCCAGATATACTTGCCCCCTTTTCGATCCAAATCCATAGCTTTAAGTCCTCTAAGAACTCCGATACATTGGTCATTGCTTACTGATTTTGTGGCAATTCTTCTTCTCTGAATTGTGTCTAGTTGTGTTGAAATCACCACACAAAACCCAAGGTCCTGGCATTAGACCCCTAGCAGCCCCTATCTCCGCCCAAGTCTCTTCCCTCTCCACTTTCCCATTAGGAGCGTAAACCCCAGTTAAGTTCCAATCAAATAACAGTTTTTTCCAAGTGAAACTGCACGATACTGAGTATATGCCAACACTACTAATCACTCCTTAACAATCCCTCTTATCCCACATAATGATAATTCGTCCGCTAGTTTCACTGGTCTCCAGTTGAACAAAATTGACCCACCTATTCCCCCGCACTTCTTGCACCAGCTGTACTATGTCCTCACCGATTCCCCCGCACTTCTTGCGCAAGCTATAAGTTTATTGAAGGAATACAATATCCAACTTCAAAGTTCTAAGGATATTTCTAACCATCCCACTCTTCCTCGCACAATTCAAAAACAACTTTTGAATTTACTCATCATTGATTGGAAGATATCCCTCCTTGCTTCTAGCCCCATAGCTCCAGAATTTGTTGTCCAGTTCTAATCTCGTTTATTAATTGCACCCTTTCTTTTTAGCTGTCATTTGTGTTTCACCATTCTATTCTTTATTGCTATCAATCTTCTTGAGTAACTCTTTCGCCTTCTCCTCACATTTTTTTAAGTCAACACCAAACTCTGCACTTAAAATTTGGTAATGCACTGTTGGACCCATTCAGAAGGGGTCAAATCCTGACCACTGCCTTCAGTTGGCATCTTCATGTTTATCGGCATTGCCCATAGCTCCAGAATTTGTTGTCCAGTTCTAATCTCGTTAATTAATTGAACCCCTTCTTTTTAGCTGTCACTTGTGTTTCACCATTCTATTCTTTATTGCTATCAATCTTCTTGAGTAACTCTTTCGCCTTCTCCTCACAGTTTTTTAAGTCAACACCAAACTCTGCACTTAATTTGGTGACGAACTGTTGGACCCATTCAGAAGGGGTCAAATCCTGACCACTGCCTTCAGTTGGCATCTTCATGTTTATCGGCATTGCTTCATCTTCAATTGAATTCATTATTTAGAATTGATCTTCTGATTGTATGGTAATCAACTCGCTTTTTTTTAAGGACAGATCAACTCGCTTTAACTTGCTTATTGTTTCAATTGTGTCCGAGGGCATTGAGATTAGTTCGAGATGCGAACTTGAACTTTCCAAGGCATCTGGGTAGCCTGCAACTTATCGTAGTTGTTGACTAACTGGGACCTGGCAATATTTGCTTGAATTTCAATTTCCATGGTAATATCCTCCCACTAAGCCTTTTTATTGGTTCTGGGATTTTAAAAGTTTTTGGGTTATTTAAATTAAAGCCCACTTCTAAGACTTCACAATTTACCCTCTACCGCCCATAAAAGACCCTTTTTCTTTAAATTGCCTTCCATGTGTTATTAAATTTAAAATCTCCCCTTCTTTTGCTGTACCCACGTGACTGCCCTCATGGATCTTAAGACTTTCACCAAATTAGGTATCTGTCCCAACTTAGACTTCTGTATCGTATGATCCATGGGTCCTCGACCTAATTCTTCTTTTCCTCCCTTACAATCCTGACAGAGACCGATACCTCCACCCATTTCGGAATTGTGTACACAAGTCCGTCACTGGTTACCTCAATCTCCGTTGGAATAAGCTTGCCAGCTCCTTTAACTTTAACACAAGCCCAATGTAGATGACTTTTCAGAATTTTTTCCTCCTCTCCCTATAAATCCACCACACTGATCTCCAGTCTGCTTGAGAGTCTCTTGAGACCAGAAGTTTAGAGGGAGCCCTAGAATTCTGACCCATAAACTAGTCTCTATTTATTTCCACCAGCTAGCAATCCGTAGTGGTTTTCCACCATTCTAGCATTATCTTCGTCTTCCTCCACTCCCAGACACCATTGAGTACATGCTCTGCAATTTTCCTTGATGGTAACTCGAAAAGAAAGAGCTTGTCATTCATCATGTGAACATTGATGTTCCCTACTGATTTCCGCGAGTTGTTTGCCTATCTCCTTGCATTGTTCAGGGTTGGAGGCTCCTGTGATTGGAACCTACCAACTAAGGATCTTCATAGAAGATCCTTTTCTGATGTTTCCATGCCTCCAACGATTTCGATGCTGGCATCGTTTATTCAAATCTCTGCCTTCTTCATAACCGTTGTTGACCATCTACTGGGATAGCAAGCCTCTTTGAAGGACATCTCTAATTTGCTTGCTATGATGGTTTGAGGCTGCTTCTCCATCTCTAGTTCATTAATAAATCTTGCTATTTTGTGGGCTATGTTTGCCCACCCCCCTCCGATGTGATAATAACAAATGTATTTTGGCCTTGCGATGATGTACCTACCGTTCCCGTTGTATTTGAGACAACAAAAAATCTCTGAGAAATGGTACTTTGTTCTCCATCTTCTAACTACTTTCCAGCTACTTTTGTAGCTTCAATAAATACAGACTAACCAGTTCAAAATTTTATGGCTGATTTTAACTCTCCTCATAGAATTTCTGCTGCGTCAAGACCATTCATACCAAGATTATGCTCCTGAGTGGCATTTAATGATTTCGTATGACTTGAAACCGGCAACGTAGTAAATGTTGCTATCCCTCGATGTTTCAGTTCCGTCCATGTTGCGAGAAAATGACCCCCAAAAACAGAAATAAGACATAAAAGTTGTCTAAAATAAGTTGACCACAATAAAAGTGTTTGGCTTCACATGGAGCCTTGTACTTCCACTTTAGCAAGCATGGTCTTGAGCTTCAACTCTTCAATCCTCCAACCCTCCCAAGTAATGACTCGACTAAAAGTCTACAAATTCCTTAGCTCGGCTTCATGTACAATGTATTGATGAAACTCGGCTTGTCTCACCTCCCCCCTGCAACCCCACATTTCCCTCTCTCTCCTTCCCAACTGAAACATCAATTACAACCTAGCACAATTACTACTATATTTTGCACCTTTTCCTCAACATTATCTTCTGATGTGAGATTTTGCATTAGTAATGACAGGTTTTGATCTCCACAAACATCTGTCTTGTTGTCTTACTTTTACACTTTTGTGTATGAGGGCTTTAAAAGCACTGGAGTATTAACAGCGGATCCATATTCATACTAATGTGGGACATTTAATATATTATTATATACGCGAACTATCTCCCAAACAATATACCTAATGTCTATATGAGACTTTGCCGCATATGCAGAACCCATAACAATAAGTTTAAGATAACTTAAAAACACCAGACAAAAAAGGAAACATGTCCAATAGTAATCTTGGTGCCACCATAGGCCCTGAAAAGAGAAGATGGGTTGGAATGCCAACACCCATCAATTATATTGAATCTACCCAATATAACACATTTGGGAACGTCTACTTGTCATCTCTTAGTGGGACTTGTTCCAACTCCAACTCACTGCTATGTCGATAGGCATCTTCTTCATCCCTTTTTTGATTTAGCGGACTTCTTCGTCATAAATGGTTCTTCATTCCTAACCCTACTTCACCTTGATTGTCGTTTGAACAAGTGGGGAGATTAGGCCAAAGTGGTTTGTGAGGAAGCAATTTCTTTAGCTATGGTAGTACTACATGTGAAATTTCCCTGAAACTGACATTTCCCTAAGTTTGCAGTGGAAAGCTACATCTCTTGTTTTTATCCTATTCCATTCAAACATAGTATAGTGGTAAGTCTGCAATACATTCTACTCTCCCCAGACCTCACTTGTGGTATTTCACTGAGTATATTATTGTTATTGTAGTTGTTGTTCCACCCAGACAAACTGTAGTCCCTAATAAATGTTACTTCAATATGACAAGTTGTAGCACATAAAAAATACACAGATCAATCTTCAGCTAGATGATTGCAGAAACGTGGAAAGACATTCTTCATTGAAATATACATATCAAAAGCTAACACATAGTAAGCCATCAGAAAGGAGAATATACAACTCTACTCTTATGTCCCAATAGCATGAATTTCTCAGTACTTACCTTTTGCAAAGATAATTTCATTATTTTATATGATATAGAAATTTAGTGACTCGTTGTCTCATCCTAGTCATCTAACGCTCACAGAATTAAAGACAACGTGATAAACCTGATACAGACTCACAATCTCATCATCTGATGTTTGTCCCATGAATGGTAACAGTTACAAAATGGGACACAGCAGTCACAATGAGGAACTTACAAACTACTTTAACCTAAAATACAAAAGCCAAATAAAGTCAGCAATCATACCCGTCCATTGTTCACAATTACATTGATACGTTCATCAACAGCATCTGCTAACCCAACAATTTTAGGATCATGCAAAACCTGATCTTTGCCAAGGTGAGAGAACTTGAACTCACAAAGGCATTGCTTCCCGCACTGCAATTTTAAAAGGTTGACATATCAAATAGCATGAGCAAATCAAACATCACCTAGTAAGTGAAAGTGATGGACAAAGCTGATGACATCTTTCCACATAAACTTCCAAATATACAACGACATACCCAGTGAAATCCAATTAAGTGGGATTTAAGGAGGGTAAGGTGTACACAAACCTTACCATTACCTCATGGAGGTAGAGAAGCTGTTTCCGGAAAACTCTTGATTCAAGTGTATCAAACCCAAGTACAAGAAGAAGAAAACAATAAAGAAACCATAGCACTTAATAAGAAAAGCAATGAAGTCTACAAGAAAGAAACAATAACAACAGTAAAAATAGTTTGACAATCGAAACACAATAAACAAACATATGGCAGGAGCTACAAGGGTACGACTAGTACTACGCAACAACATTCACAAGGCAGGACAACACTTTACTCCTACTAACTTTCTACCGTAATCCGCGACCTCTACTCCTTCCTATCTAGAGTCATGTCCTCGGTAATATGAACTTGTGTCATGTCCTGTTTAATCACCTCTCTCCAAAAACTTTTTGGCGTATCTTTACCCCTCCACATACCCCCCACAACTAGCCTCTCGAACCTTCTCACTAGGGCATTAGCGCACCTTCTCTTTACATGCTCAAACCATCTCAATCTCGCTTCCCTCATGTCATCTGCCACATACACTTCCAAATATGGAAATGGGAAGAAAAGTGATATGAAAAAGTCTAAATATTTTTTAATCACGACGTGGATGATCATAGGAGTTCTCTTTCCTACCCTAAGTTCTTTAAAGTATATCAAAACCACAAAAGGACATGTTCAGATAGGATCAGTACGAAATTGAAATTGTTGCAATATTATTCCCATGGCCTACCTGCATGTGAACATTGTGGCAAGGCAAAGGTGAATTTCCTCAAGAAGCAAAAATGTGTTCATGTAAAATATACCACGACCATCTATGTCAAGCATGAAAATACCATGATTCAGGATAACTGAACTAGTACTAGAGTTACATGCCCCAGAATTGCAAATTTTGGCAGGAAAAGAAGGGAAAAAAGAAAGAAGGAGAATAAAAAGTTGCCTTGTTTTTCTCACACTTTAAACCTGCTCCACATTGATCCTAACCAATTAAACTTTTAAAAAAAATGGATTTACTCCATGCTCAGATTTCAACAGAAGAAACTGATAGATGAGTTCCAATAGATGTCTTAATAAATACCAATCAATCAATTATCTAAGCCTCAACAATTTAGTTGGGCATCAGCTATATGAATAACCATTTGCCAAATTGCTTGGACTCGGGTGCAGGTGTCCTATACGGGTAGGGATCTAAAGGTCGGATTCATCATGATTTATATTTCAAGATTCGGGGGTATGGATCCATGTGATAAGGGTGGGTGGGATTCGGCTAAAAATAATTCAACTATCTAACATAGAGCTATAAAAATATGCCTAAATTATGAAAAGTAGGGTGATCAATATTTCAGCAAGAAGCAAAGTGAATACAGATGGTAGACATATTTCTGATGCAAATATTCTAGGATGCATCAAATGGAAGTCCTCCACTTTGACAGGGAAGACAAGGAATGCAAGTCATGCCGTAGAATTTGTCATCTACTAGCAGGTCAAGTTATGTAAGATAGCCATAGAACTTACATATAGAAGAAGAGTGTTTTCTGATGTCAGCACAACAATGTCCATAAATGGAAGTCCGCTCACTTGAACTCTGAAGATTAGAATTGGCAGTCAAGATACAAATGTAGCAACATCGCTACAGAAAACGAAAATATACGGTAAAAACTAACCCTGGCCGAGTAACAACAACGGGTGCTGCAGCAACTGCTGGTATGCTCCAACTCATGTCAGGCTTAATGTCATAGATAACTTCGGTATTCATTTCTACAATCTGAAGCCGCAGAGACAACAGCTTTTTTTGCTCTTGGAGAAGAAAGCAAATAATGGGTGATGCATCATCATCAGTTGCTAGAAACACCTGAGAGAATTACATGACGCTCTAAACGACAAGCACATATATAAGGACAAAGATATATGAAATCATTCATGGAGATATGATTATAAAGATGCCTGAATACTGTAGTTCGTCTGCTTTATTATGCTATGCACAACCAGAGTAAGGCCACTAGGAAGAAAAACCTGAAATGTGCTCATCTTGGAGAGTAATGCCCCATCAAGCAGAATAGTGAAAATTGAGGTTGCATTAACAAGGCTGGGTTGATGTCACTGAGGGAAAAGTCCTACATCGGTTTAGTGACAAACAGTACAGGCTACAGACTAGCTTTCAACGACTCCACTAAGGATTTTGAATACCAAGATTCCACTTGCTTCGAAGTTTCCCTGGCCAGGACCAGGCCCAATGACATTTCTTCACAAACTAGGCTTTCATCAAACCTATAGTAATTTCTAATTAGACACCAACGATCTTTTTAGAACTTCAGAATAATATGCTGAATCGTTTACAAAGCTTCCATCAGTTCAATGTAATTATCAATATAAGTTTGACGCATAAGTCAAAAATTGTAGTAGTAGAAGTTACCACTACCTAATAGCTTTATAATAATGATCATATAAAATCGGAATAGGAATCATAAGATTATAACAATAGACTGTGGCTACTTCTTCTTAATCACCTGATGCTGAAGTTCTTAGCATTACAGCAAGAACTACAGATTAAATCACATTGAGTCACCATGCACTTGGTCCATTATTCTGAAAACATATTATTTAGCACATCGGAAGTAGAAAATGAAGATGCATGGTTCACTAAATTCATTTCCCAAATATGATGGTATAGCAAGAAGCATGACATTCTTCTCATCAACCAACAAGAAAATCAATAATAATCAACACCTTACTAGCAGCTGTTTGTGAACCCTTTCCTTGCCATATCCTCCGGAATGAGAATTGCTTCGTTAGCACTCCAAGGGGAACATCAGGAAATCTAGAATTTCCCATTTCAATGTTAGAGTTGATGATTTCGACAACCCATAAAGAATGCTGAATCTTAGCTGCATAGTAATTCAGAGACAATGAATGCACTTTATTATCTCTTTTGTCAACCAGCAAAGAAGAGACAATCTAACAGTTAATTGAAAATAAATAGGAAAAACCTTTGTTGTATGATGCCATCAAGGGGACACAATCTCCGGTCCAAATGGTCCTTTCATCAAATTCTTTGTTAAAGTTCAATTTCCCC
This sequence comes from Solanum rostratum, assembly GCA_029948455.1. NCBI lineage: Eukaryota > Viridiplantae > Streptophyta > Magnoliopsida > Solanales > Solanaceae > Solanum > Solanum rostratum. The sequence continues at coordinate 41,212,111 of CM057055.1, forward strand.
CTCTCCTCAATGTAGGTTGGCTGTGATGATCACAATAGAAGTACACTATCAAATTCGAATAAAAAATTTGGGAGGAAAATTCTCCCTCTTCAGCTGACAAATGGAAAATACAAGTGGATTATAGTTTAATATTACCCAAACCCAAGATCAGAAACCAATTTGCAGTAACTCAATTTTTGGACGCCTTCACCTGGGAAGGAAGGGGGGGTTTATGTATACCTGAGGTTCTTCAAGTGGATCCTTTAATATCAAATGTGAGGACATTGATGATCCATCTCCCTTGATAGTAAAATCTAAACCATGTACAGCAGTATAATTCTGCTGAGTACTAACATCCCTTTTTGAACGGATTGTATTACGACCACTTAAAAGTGGGCTCAAAGACGAAAGCTGGATATGCGCTTGCGAACTCCCTTCAGGTGCCTGCTGGAGGAGTAAACCATACGGAAGAGGCCATATGGAGGTAATGCTACGAGGAAGAGGAACGGATGTTACTTCACCTACAAGGCAACGCACTCAACCATTGTAATGTTTTTTCTAACAACCGACTGCAATGATAAAACAAGAAGAATTCACTTGGACAAAAAGAGGAAAATTAAAAACTAAAAAGGTTGCCATGGGTTTGGTAAAGGAAAATTCTAAAAGAAGAAATATAGCCCATTATGGCCTCCTTTGCCAAGAAAGCCTCATTCAGCATCTCAGATTCTCTCCCCTTACATTCAATTAAAGTCAAAGCAGAAAGACTTCTACACAACTTTAGAGAAGATAATAAATTAAGACTTATCTACACAACTTTAGAAAAGCTAACTAACTTCTTGGCCAACAAGATCAAAATAGAGTGGTCAAAAGCGCAGTTAAACCCTGAAATGAGGCTTAAAACGTGTTGAGCGCTTCACCTTGCTTTATGTGAGCTTCAATGTCATCATCAAGGTTTTAAGACATACTTTTTCCTTGCCAGTGAACCTCTTCGACAACAATTGATCAATCTTTTTGTTCATATATTTGTCATTCATGCTTATATATAAGTATTATATCCTCACTTCACGCCTTTTTTCATTAAAGCTCACGCTTTATATGCACTTTGTGCTTAAAGCCCCAACAGACCTTAGAGCCTTTTTGCGCTTTTTGCTTTTGATAACACTGAGTCAAATATCAACTATACACTTAATCTACCCCTCTGATGCAGTAAGCTCCAGTTCCAGTTACAACTCCAAACCACTTTATGTATAATCCTGTAAACACATCCCAAAGAAATGGCTATCAGGGAGCCGCCACCAATTTGTTTCACTACGTTTCCATTATGACCATAATAAAAGGAGGCGGGCCTATCAACTCCAATCACAAAATCTCGCACTGGTACACATGTAGAAGCATATGGTATTTGAACATGATGAGAACTCCAAGAGGGAGCAAATCAATCAATTCCCTCACCAAAACACATCCAGTCGCTTATCGACACAAAGTGTTCAATATATTTCAACTGTTAACTTTTTTCCAATGCCAAAGTTCTATGGATTTCCTTAACTAAAAAATAAGAAATACAAAATCGGTAGGAAAATAAGGAAAAAAGCTCGTGTAAGGTTTTCCAGGGATAAGTTAATCAATTTTATTTTATAGGACATGTAAATCAAATTTTTAATTCTAAGGAAAATCTTTATACACAATGGGACTACTCAATATGTGGAAAGAAGCTCCACTAAAATAAAATATGCAGCAGCAAAACTGGTTCAATCACCTGATGTGTCATAAATTGACAAACTATCACCCTGTAGAATGCATAGAACAGTGTCTGAAGAATTGCCCATCCGGCACCAGCATGCCTAATATACCATTAAAAGTTGATTATACATCCGTCTAGAAAATTGGAAAGAATGCACATGACAATGATTAAAAAAAAGTAATGAATGAAACTTCATCAAAAAATAAGCAATTAATGAAAATCATAAATCAAGTCCCACATATGTGAGATATGCCATAAGCTAAGCACAATACCAAAATGGAGGGTGGAGAGGACCTACCAGAGCAAGAAATGAACGAAAATAAGATTGGAGAGTACTACAAGGACATGTAAATTTATGTGAAACCACATATCAGCCATGCAGAAGAGCTGCAAATGCTAATTATAACCCAAACTGCACAGATTCATCTCAACAGTCTAAGCAAGTCAGTCATTCACATATTTATCGCACATTTGACAATGTATCTGTTGGAATAGGAATAGGTAAATACAATCCTACTTAGAATAGGAATAGGAATTACAATTGTATATAGAATCCTATTTGGAAAAGGATTGTATTATAGTATCCTAGTTGGAAAAGGAGTCTAATATAACATCTATAAATAGGGTCTCAATGTAATAATGTAGACAACAATTCAATAATAATATTCTTCTCCTATATTTCTCACATGGTATCAGAGCTTCTACAGTCCTGGTAGAAAATCACAAAGCTTCCCCAGCCGGCGGACGGCTATGACTCATATATGCTGCCCGTCTGGCCAATGGTTATGTTAACAAAGTAGGGTCAGTGATATATATTTGATCCTCATATTCAAGGGAGGAAAATTCAATCAAACAGGTCGTCAATTTTCGGTAACTTTCTAGGGTTGTTTTGTGTCAACCCCACATCTTTCAGTATTTGTGTAGCACCGTGCCATCATTCCAGTGACTACTTTTTTTTTATATCTAATTTGGGTAGCACCGTACCATCTTTCCGGTGACTACTTTCTCATATTCGATTTGTGTAGCACCGTGCATCTCTCCGGACTACTCTTCATATTTAATTTGTGTAGTACCGTGAATTTTTCAAACCACTTTCTCATATCTGAGTTGCATAGCACTGTGTCTTTTTGGTGACTCAGATTTGATTTGCGTAGTTCCATTCATCTTTTCGGTGACTCATCAAATCTAGTTTGCGTAGGGTCGTGCCATCATTCCGACCCTATCCATACAATTTCTCTTTTGCAGTAGGGTCATGTCATCAATATGATCCCACTTATATAATTTCTATTTCCCAGTAGGGTCGTGCCATTATTCCGACCCTATCCATATAATTCTCTTCTCATTAAGGTGGTGTCATCATTCTGACCCTACCCATATAATTCTCTTCTTAGTAAGGTCGTGTCATCATTCCGACTCTACCCATATAATTTTATTTCTCAATTTGTGACCACTTTCAGCCATCAAATCTAATAATTTGGTGCATAAGCAGGTTTCAAGAAGTTTTAAAGTGACTTTCTTAGAGTAATTTCGAGATGATCCATATTGTCATTCTCCATTGACCTTTTAATCAGTTGAACATTAAGAATGATTTTCTCTATGATGATCTCGAGGAAGAAATCTATATGGAGCATCCACTTAATTTTGTTGCTCAGGGGGAGTCTAATAACCTTGTATGTCGGTTGTGTAGATCATTCTATGGTCTAAAACAATCTTCTCAAGCTTGGTTTGGGAAGTTTAACAATGCAATCTCGGAATTGCATGAGAAGACTAAGAAATTGAGGTTGACTGTTAATTTTTTGTGAAGATCAACTTGCTGATATCTCAACACGCTCGTCATCGATTCTCGTATTAATTACATTTGTAATAAGCTAGGTACATATGACGTGTATGCACTAGCTTGAGGGGGAGTGTTAGAATAGGAATAGGTAAATACAATCCTACTTAGAATAGGAATAGGAATTACAATTGTATATAGAATCCTATTTGGAAAAGGATTGTATTATAGTATCCTAGTTGGAAAAGGAGTCTAATATAGCATCTATAAATAGGGTCTCAATGTAATAATGTAGACAACAATTCAATAATAATATTCTTCTCCTATATTTCTCACAGTATCTAAAGTAAGGATATTAATAGTTGCAGATGAGATGGATACATTTTCATTCACATGGCTCAAAATTTATTTTCAGTAAAGCCAGCCATGACTAAAGCTAGTTTTGTTGATTCACCGAGCAATAGGTGTTCCTTATGCTCGGCTGAGACACGCTTAACCTCTGAGTTAAAATGGTACCTAGGTTGGGCATTTCACTACGCTTAGGTGGTGCTTTCGCATAAAGCATGGGCCTCATCACTCATAAACCTGTTTTTCAGAGGTGACAACTAAACAATAAAATTAGTTGGGAACAATAACAACATACTCAGTGGAATCCCACAAATGGGGTCTAGGGAGGGTAGAATGTACGCAGACCTTACCGCTACCTCACAAGGTAAAGAGGTTGTTTCCTGGGAAATGATATATTATCGTTAGCAAAACATTATGAATACATTTTTTTCCTTATTACAAACAAAAGATTGAAAGTTCGTATAAAACTAGTCACTGAAAAACTAACTGCATTTTTCTACATGTAACCAGAAATCTGAATGATTTTTTACATGATTGGCATGGATTTAACTTCATTAAAGTTGTTTTTCCAAATTTTTTGTTGTTATTGTTCAAATTATTACTGTGTATGCGCTAATTGTTATTTTTTCATACAGTAGAAACCTATTTTATATTTTCATCATTAGCACATTTCTTAACTATGCCCATGGTTTGTTGTGCTTCGCGCCTTCTAAACTTTTTGTCTTGGATAACCCTACAACCAACAAATCAAGGATATTGGTTGTGAAACAAAAGAGAAAATAAGAGAGAACTAAGCTATTGGGGTTTAAATAACTATGTTAACCATTTCCTAAATAGAAAAGGAAATTAAAACCTAATTATAATAGGATTTAATCAAGCTACCTACTATAATTATATGTATTGTATAATATACAATCAATTGTATGTTATTTGGAGATTGTTAGTACTGACTGACGAGACATACAACGGAGTTAATGCTCCGTTAGAGGAATGAAGACTCACTATAGTCTAAAGAGTTCAGGTTGAGCGGGACCAAAACTCAATATTAGGAGTGCAAATTCAATGATGAAATGCATGAAGCAGACATGGAAGTGAGGCAACACACAAGCTATTCCCAACGATGATATTTCAAGTATCTTGAGTCTTTAATCCAAGGGAGATGACAGATCATTGAAGATGTCTCACATAGTATTGGTGCAGAGTAGACAAAGTGGAGGCTTGCCTCCGAAATCTTGTGTAATAAAAAGATCCACCTAAACTAAAAGGTAAGTTCTACCCGCCGGTGGATTGATTTTGTTGTATGGGTCGGAGCTTTGGTTAGTCAAGAATTCTCATGTTCAGAAGATGCAAGTTGCGGGAATGAGGATTTGAGATGGATGGTTGGGCGTACCAAGAGAATGAAGATATCTGAAAGAAGTTGGGAGTGGCGTCTTTGGTACACGAGATGATGAAAGCGGCGGTTAGATGGTTTGGGCATGTGAAGAGGTGATGTGCATGTCCTAACGAGGGAGTGCGAGAAGTTGGGTATAGTGGGTACAAAAAAAAGGTAGATGTTGGTTAAAAAAATATTGGAGGAGGTAATTAAACAGGACATGTGGTACAACTTCAGCTTAGCGAGGACATAATCATAATTGGGAGGGTGTGGAAGTTCATGGATAAAGGAAGAAGGTTAGTAGGTAATGGAGTATTGTCTTGCTATTAATGGGTTTACTCTTGGAAGTGACTATCATAGTATTAGCCTTATTCTTGTATTTTTTTAATTTTGATGTCTATTATCATCTATTGTTTATTGTCTTTTGATTATCGTATTATTGTGTTGTTACAATTTCCTTATTAGTTGTTACGTTTTCTTCATAGTCATTTTTCCTTTTGATGCCTACTTTGATTTGTTGTATGTGAGTCAAGGATCCTTCGAAAATAGTCTCTCTACCTCCACGAGATAGAGTAAGGTTTGCGTACACTCGACCCTCTTCAAACCCCACTCTTAGGATTTCACTGTGCATGTTGTCGTAAAATATCCAATGCTACAAACTACTCTCCCTCTTAAGCTAGTGCATATAAATTACATGTACCAAGCTTGCCACCTATATATATTGTAGGGACTTGGTCAATATGCCTGCAAGTTAATCATTTGACCGCACGAACCTCATGACAATGTCTCTTGTGAGTACCTTCTCTCTGACAAAATGGCAATCAATCTTTGTGTTTGGTCCTCTCATGAAACACTGAACTCGGTGCAATATGAAAGCAGCCTCATTATCACACACAACTTCCATTTTCTAAATTTCTCCTAACTTTTACTCCTTTGGTAATAGCTTAATCCATATTAGTTCACATGTCGTCACTACCATAGCCCGACATTTAGCTTCTGCACAAGACGTAGCACCCACATGTTGTTTCATACTTTTCTAAGACACTAAAGCTCCCCTAACTATCAAGAAGTGGATCACTTGTCGAAGAGTGACCCTACACAGTCTACATCTAAATATCCAACAATTTTCTCGTGTCCTCGATCTTCATCAAGTAGTCTTCCTTTGGATCAAATTTTATGTATCAACAAATTTGAAAAACTGCATTTCCAATGACTGTCACAAAGAGAATCAAAGAATTGACTTACACCACTCATCGAGAAGTCAATGCAGGTCGAGTCGAAGTGAAATAGTTCAACTTCCCTATCAGCCTCTTATATTTACCGAGATCACTGATGGGCTCCCTCAAATCAAGTAGGAGCTTAACATTTGGATCCATGGGAGTATCAATAGGCCTATAATCTATCATTTTTGTTTCCTCAAAAATATCAAGGGCACACTTCCTTAGTGTACAAGAAGTATCTCAATCAACCAAGATCCTTAACCTGAAAGTGTTGAAAGAGGCGATGTTTCAACTTGGTAATGATGACTATGTCATCCATGTAAGCCACCAAGTACACGTACAAACCTAGAGTAGAGTGATGATAAAAACACAACATGATCAACTTCACTTCGTACCATGCTAAATTACTGGATAACCATGCTGAATTTTCCAGATTATGCTCAAGGAGACTTTTTTAGAACATAAAGAGCTCATCTCAGTATACACCGTGTTACTAGCCTCCCCCTGATCAACAAAACTATGTGATTGCTCCATTATACCTCGTCTTTGAGATCCTCATAAAGAAAGACATTTTTAATATCGAGCCAGTAAAAAGACCAATGATGAACAATAGGAATTAATAGAAAGACATGGGATGAAGCAATCTTAGCCACAAGAGACCGGGTATAACTATAGTCAAGACCAAAAGTACCACTAGAGTACAAAGCAGACATCTCCCCAATCATATTTTGTTGTTAGCCTGGATGAGAAAGAGTTCCCTTGTAGTCTTATTAATAAAAACACATGATGGTGATGATACAAAGACAAAATGAACTGGTTACAAATGATGATAGCGCAAACAAGTAAACCTAGGATCCCCAAAAGGTGGAGCTGGTAGCCTCAGAGATGGCTAGATGTTCAGAAGAAAAACATGTAAAGTAGGATTAGCCTTTAAAGAAAGTTACATTGGCAGACATAAGGTATCGTTGGAGGTCGGGCGAGAAGCACTGATATCCTTTTTGTAATCTCGAATAACTGAGATACATTTAAGAGCATGAATATCCAATTTTTCTTTTCTTAGAGTAAGGATATGAATAAAGCATGTGCTACCAAAGAAATGTGGTGAAAGAGAAAAACGTTCACTGTGAGTAATGCATCCCTCAAAAATGTAATGGAACATTTGCTTGCATGAGTAGGGAGGATACGGTCTAAACAATATGCTTATTTTTCCCTTTTGCTATCCCATTTTGTTGTGTAGTGTGAGGACAAGATGTCTGATGAACTCCACAAGACATAAATTTTTTAAAATTGAGATAATAGATATTCATGTACATTATCACTACGAAAAGTGTGAAATAGAAACACCAAACTAATTTTATATTCCCACACAAAAAGTTTGAAATATAGAAAATAATCCAAAATGATCTATCATTAAGAAAATCTAAGTACACCTGGGTAATCATCAACGTGAAACTAAAAAGGTACTTAAAACCCAACGTCGAACTAACTCTACTAGGGCCCCATATATCAGTATGAAGTAACCAATAAAAAGACTACACAATTATTGAGGCCACGTGGAAAAGTAGTTCAAGTGTGTTTCTCAATTGACGCGGCTCAATCTAAATAAGACAATTGTGACACACCAAGTAACATCTTTGAAGATTGGATAAACTAAGTTGTCCCTAATGGCTTGTGGATTAAATCAACAAAGTCGGAAACAAGGAAACACTAGGCAATGGCTAGAAAAGGTAGATCTGATTGCTGTAAAGTAATCAAAATCGGGTGAAAATCGGATGCAATAGTGTCGAAATCAACAAGCATGTGTATCGGAAAAAAATGACGAAAGGTGGACAAAACAATGTTGTCACATCAATGCATGGAAGATCTCGTCAGAACTGGGGGACTTTCTGACAACGCATGGTGGCATGTGAGTGGTGTGTTCAAGGCAGGTGATTGAGGATTGATCACAGAGGTCTTCCGATTCTTGTGCTGCTGTAGGTTTCAACACTACAGGGTATAAAGAGAAAAATAAGAGAGAACTTCAATTGATTATCCCCCCAAATTATTAGAAAAATATGAATCGGAGTTTGAAGAAGGGAAGGGGGGAGTCCTTGACCTGCAGAAGGATTTATTCAATCACATAGTTTGGCTCCTAGAATATGGCACCCTCGGGCTTTCTGTTTGATTGTATCAAAAGGCCCAATGAATTGGGATTTCCCTGTTGGTCCAGGTCATTTAGGGGCAAGCAGATCATTTATGATGAAGAGGATGAGCTTCAAGAGAATGATTCGGGGTTCTTGCAAAGTGGAACCATGCAGTACCAGACACGAGATAGATCTTCCAAAGAACAAGGCCTTTAATAACTATTTAACTTTAATTTAGAACTAAATTTCAAAAATGCTCCCAAGCATGCTTTCCCAAGGCTAAACCTTAGAGACACCTTCTGAGTATCTAAGATCCTTATTTCGGTGGCCTACTGCCATCGGACATCATCTCTCCTTACATCTTTTCCTTTCTTTCCCCAAGCATTTTTCTTTCCAACGATAATAGGTTATATTTCAGACAAAAAGGCAAGACTTATGACCTCACCGAGACTAACTCTAATTCAGGAATTTGGTTTGAATGGGTGGAAAATTCCAGGTACGCAATCAAACATATGGTTCTCAGTAGGGGAGCTTTACTTTGGTTTTGCAAAAGGCTAAAGGAAGCCTCAGATAACAGAGGCAAAAGTTTCAAATCATGGAGATGTCGAGATCTTTCCACATACAATTACTGTTCCCAGAAATTCAATAAATATGGTTGATTCTTATCAATTATTTCTATGAAAAGCCAAAGCAGATCCGTGATCATTATTCCAGAAAACACTTTCAATGAGGGTTCGGGGAGTTTAGCATTAAAAGTGGAGAATATCATCTCAAGAAACACAAGTAAGCATGGTGCATCTATTACATCAAAGGAGACGATTTCCAAAACAATCATTGGAAAGGGAAACTATAAAGAAGCCTTGCTCAATCATAAATGGAATAAAAATGAACTAGTTATTGTAAAGGAGCTTCTTTGCTGAATACGTCGTCAAACATCAACCAAAATGATTTTCAAAGAAGGTGCCTTGTGGGAAGATTCTGTGGAGGAGAGGATGCAGCTATATGTAATGATATTTGAAGATGGCCACAATGTACATGGAAGGGGACCCATTATGTTCAGGTATATGATATGAATGGCTTCAATTTCCTATTTGAATTCCACTCAAGAAGGGACGCAGAGCATGTCCTAATGGGGGAGTGGAAGAGACGAGGGACAAATCTAAAGCTTGACTGGTGGAACCCAACGAAGGGGCCTCTTCTAGAGCAACCAAAGTTTGATTAGTACTGAATATGAGATTTAGGGCTTCCACTGCAGTAATGTAGCAAAGTCATGAGAAAGATAGCGATAATTGTGGGGGTGGATAGAAAATGAGACAGAACTAAAAAACATTAGAGATGGGCTAGAATCAAGGTTCGAGGCCCAAGGGAGAAAATACCGACGATGATAGAAATCGCCGATAGTGATCTGATTTTCTCTTTGCCAGTTTGGTGCGAGTCTCCGGCCACCTACAGGTTGTCGGAGCAAAGAGAAGCAGTTTCCTGAGGTGATAGCATCGATGGAGATGATGATGTTGTAGACAGCTATGAATCTGCAAAAATCAGAGGTAACATTCATCTAAAAGAGAACGAAAGATGATAGTGTTACTAACAGAGTCCGATGCAAACAAGAAAAAGGTAATGGATAAGGACAAAGGGGACAAGGCAAGTGGGAATGGGGCCCCAAACAATTTAAATAATATAGTGGAATCTCAGACTTTATCCACCTCATCAGAAAGAGAAAGTGGAGAGCCTTTTTATAGCAAAGGTCACAAGGGAAAAGTTGGTGGGCCCCTAGTGCAGAGTGTAAATCTGGAAGAGTTATTTCTAAATAGGCCTTTTCACTCGATTTCACAACTGGGTCACCCAATTGAAAAGCTCATCCCCATTATGGGCTCTTTATTTAGTAAGGACACCTCTTCACAGAACCCTGTGCACAATACAGCCATCTAGAGTTAGGAAATATAGCAGAAGCTTTTGTTCATTCTACATTTGGAGAGGATGTAGAATTTTGCATGTGTATGCCAAAAACTTCAAGAACATATGCCAGAAACTTCAAGAACACCTCAAGAGCCTTCGGAATTGAACTCGCAGGAGGAAGACACGCCTCAGGGGTATTATGCTTCTTCTGAAAAGATGGATGTGCATAAAAAGGTCATTTAAGGGATCTAAACTAGAATCATCAGTCAACAGAAGAACAATTGGTGGTTTTCAAACAACCAACATCTCTTTATATTGATGACAGTATAACAGAGGAATGCATGGAATCACAAGTCACGATAAGAGTCCATCTCAATGTTATTAAACTAAGTTAAATGTTTGGAGTTTCTATCAAAGGATACGAGAATGAGTTCTATTCTCTCCTAATGAAACTGGACCAGAACAGATTGAATGAAATCCAGAAAATCAAAGGCAGCTCCTCCAACAACAGCAACAATATGCCAAAAAAAGTGAAAAATCTAACATTTGACATGACTTTCAAAGACGTAGAATCCAGGAAAAGAGGGAGAAATCAAGCCTCCGCGAAAAAATGATGGTAAAAGTAATGACTTGGAATGTGAGGGGATTAAATGATGACAAGAAAAGGGAGTTAGTTAGGAATGTAATCAACTATTGGGGGGCAGATGTTTATATTTTGGTGGAAACTAGCTCAGCAGCAGCTTCTTGGGCCGGGCATTCTGTTCTGCGAGATTCGAAAATCACCATCAATACCTCGGTCTAGGTCCGAGGGAATAGGGTGACATAGTTATGGTTCTTTTCCATCAACATTTAATTGAATTCAAGACAAGTTATTACAAATACAAGAGCGGGCGACGCATTGTATGAACCAGCATGCAGGCCATGGGGTAACGTTAGCAGGTCGATAGAGAGTATCAGGAGCAATAGATGGGTTGGATAAATACACTTACAGGCAGAGGGTGGCAGCGGAGTGATTCTCATTGTGTGGGATAAGAGGATATGGGAAGGGGAGTTAGTGGAGAACGGAGATCAGTGTATCACTTGTAAGTTGTCTGGAAAAAATCAGAATCTTACAGCTGTGTAAGCTAAATGCATTAGATTGGATAGGAGAGAATTATGGTGTGAGCTGGGAGCCATGAGAAGTTTGTGTGAAGGGCCATGGGTAGTGTGTAGAAACTTAAATGTTCTCAGATATCCCTCCGAAAGACAAACTGTTACAGAATAAATAGGGCCATGACAGAATTTTCTGAATGCATAGAGGAACTGGAGTTGATAAACCCTCCTTTATTTGGAGGGCCCTACACATGGAGAAGAGGGGAAAACCACAACTCGGCATCTAGGATCAACAGATTTCTCTTTTCCTCTCAATGGGAGGAACAGTTTGTTAACATCAAACAAGAAATCATTCCAAAATTGGTCTCAGATCATAATCAATCCAGTTCTGTTGATGTGTGGTGATATAAATTTCAAGAAATCCTATGTTAAGCTTGAAAATTGGTGGATGGGGGTTGAGGGGCTCAAGGAGAAAGTGAAAATGCGGTGGATCTCTTTCAGAGTCAGTGACGGACCTGGATACATTCTAGCTGAAAAGTTGAAACTACTCAAAGGAAAATAGAAACAGTGGAGCAGAAGTAATAACAACAAAAGGAGGAACTCTTAAACCAAATTGCCAATTTGGAGACTATCCAGGAACAAAGAAGTCTGACAGATGATGAATTGTTACAGAATATCAATTTAGGTTTGGACTTTGAAGAGGTGACTAAAAGAGAGGAGATAGGTTGGAGACAACAATCAAGAATATAATGGCTGAAGCATGGGGATAAAAATACAAAAATATTTTCATAGAATTCCCACATCACATAAGAGATACAACTCCATTGACAACTTGACTGTTGGTGGCAACAACATCAGTGATCCAGCAGAAATCAAGGAGGCTATCCAAAGGTTTTACCAAAATTTGTACAAGGAATCAGAAGAATGGAAACCTGATTTGCAGCTTAACCATCCCTAATGTTACTGAAGAAGGAAAAAAGTGGTTACAAACAGAATTTGAAGAGAGAGATACTAGACAGTCTCAAGTTATGTGCAATGGAAAAGACACCAGGGCCTGATGGCTTTCCCATGTCCTTTTACTTTGCATTCTGGGACGTGCTTAAAGAGGATATTAAGAATGCTATTTAGGATTTCCATGCCAATATAAGGACTGAGAAAAGCTTCACCGCAACCTATGTAGCCCTTATCCCTAAGAAAGCAAGGGCTTCAGAACTGAAGGACTTTAGACCAGTAAACTTGATCACTGGAATCTACAAGGTGATAGCAAAGCTACTAGCCGAAAGATTGAAAAGGGTGAAAGATAGGTTGGTCAGCAAGAACCAAATGGCTTTCATAAAAGGGAGGCGGATTACAGATGCTGCACTTATTGCTATTGAGTGTGTGGATTCTAGAATGAAAGGAGATGAGCCTGGAATCATGTGCAAATTAGACATTGAAAAGGCTTATGACCATGTTAATTGGAAATTCCTGCTGAAATACTTGGACAAACGGGTTTTGGTGAGAAATGGATAGGGTGGATCAGATTTTGCATCAGTACTGTCAAGTATTCTATTCTGGTGAATGGTGAACCAGTTGGAATTTTTTCCATCCGGGAGGGGTCTTACACAGGGAGATCCTCTTTTGCCATTTCTTTTTGTTTTGGCTATGAAAGGTTTTGATAGTATGATGAGGAGAGCAATTCTAAATAAGTGTATTAGAGGCTTTCAACTCGAAGGTGCTACAGGGCAAACCAAGGAAATACGCCATCTATTTTATGCTGACGATACTATTATTTTTTGTGAACCTACAGAGGAACAGATAACTTACATCAGATTGCTACAGTTGTTTTTTCATATCACATCAGGTTTGAAGATAAATTGGGTGAAGAGCAGTTTGTTCCCAATCAAGGAGGTACCCAACATCCAGAGTTTGGCAGATATACTTGGTTGTAACATGGATCATTTGCCTACAGTTTACTTGGGCATGCCACTGGGCTATAAAAGAGAGTCATATGGGATGGCATAATAGAGAAGGCGGAAAAGAGATTAACAAGGTGGAAGACTCGATATTTATCTTTTGGAGGAAGACTTACTCTTACAAACTCAGTCTTAGACTCTCTTCCTACTTATTGAATGTCCCTATTCCCGATACCGCAGAAGCTTGCAAAGAAATTGGACAAACTCAGAAGGTATTTTCTTCGTCGTGGATGTAAGGAGAACAAAGAATATAAGCTGGTGAAATGGGAAATAACAATGAAAAATAGGTACTTGGGAGGATCAGGCATCAAAAATCTGAGGAGACAAAATGATAGCCTCCTGATGAAATGGCTTTGGAGATACGTGAAGAAGACCAGGCTCTATGGAACGAGTCATTAAAGTCAAATATGGTGAGAACAACCCATGGTGTAGAAATAATAGTTCTATGCTCTATGGAAGTGGGGCATGGAGAACAATCAGAGACCTGCGGCCAAAGATAGAAGAGAACATGACTATAAAAGTGGGCGATGGGAGAAAACCGAAGTTTTGGGGAGATGCTTGGAACAATCAGAACCCGCTGAAGGATATCTTTCCTGACCTATATATCATATGCAACACCCCTGAAGAAACTGTCAAAGAACGCTGGACTGATCACGGGTAGATACTTTCTTTTAGAAGATTATTGAATGATTGGGAGGTGGACAGGGTGGCCAACATGCTACTTCTACTAGAAGATTTCTCAGGCACTACCTCACATTCAGATTCCATGAGATGGAAGCATGAAAATGATGGAAAATTCTCTGTTAAGAGGGCTTATGAGATAAGTAATGCACATCAAAATAGAAGGCGACAATTGTTGTGGAACAATGTCTGGAAAAACATAGCTCCAACCAAAGTTAAGTGTTTTACCGGGTTGGTAGTACGTAAGGCTTTCCTAATACATGAGGTTTTGAAGAGAAAGGGGTGCATAATAGTTACCAGATGCCAACTTTGTGGTAAAACAGAAGAGACAAACAATCCCCTTTTTTTGCACTGTAAATTCACAGCACAGTAATGGGCCTTGTTTCTTAACCTCACTACCACAAGATGACCATGCCTGAGCACACTGCAGATCTGCTGAGCTGATAGATTAGAAGAGGAGGGAGCAAGAGCCAGAAGAGACGGTGGAAAATCATCCCACACTGCATATGGTGGAATGTATGGAAAGAGAGTGAAGATAAGTCCAATTCCATCCATAAAGTGAAATGGAATTGTATTGTATCTTTTTACTATTGGTGTGAAGAGACTTGAATAGATGAATCAGAACTAGTTGTAATAGCTTCCTACTTCTCTCTTTTACTTCATTTTGAAGGTCTCCAGCATATCCTTAATACTGAGGAATACAATGTTGCCAATTTAAAAAAATAATAATGACAACTATGTTTACATATCTTAAAGAGGAAAGGAAATCAAAACTCCATTACAATAGGAATAAATTAAGCTACCTGCTATAAATCACATACTGTAATTATACAATTTTACAAGGATTCTAACAGGATCAATCGTAAAAGAGACAAGTAAATTAACTTTTTTAGATTAGGTATATATATTTTAGTTATAACTTTAAAAGCTCATACCATTACTATGATTTATGGAATGAAAAAAGACGTCAAAGGACAACAGCATGAGAAAAAACGTGTAAACTCAATAAGGTGATAGAATAAGCAAAACCTTTTTTTTTTTTTGGATGTTGATTCAATGTTTAAAAACCATTTTCTAAGCTAGGCGACGGTAGAGGGAGTTTTTATGACAGTAGAGTTACCTTTATCACCGTGGAGGGTGATGTGAACCTCTTATAAACTCGCGAACCTATGCTCCATATAATCCTATAATCATGTTATGAAATACAAGTTAAATTACATGTTGGTATTCGCAGAACAAGAAACTGAAATTTTGACTGTCTTGATGGCAATTTAGTAAACTTAAACAGCAATTAAAGAGAAATGATTGAGATATTGGTTTTCTTTAGTCAAATCCTGTAAATATCTAATTGAGAAAAAAAATAAAAGTTCTTAACGGATAAATATACCTATTCCCTCTAATAAAAAGCTCGTGATCGCTCCGGTCACTTGCCAATGGCAAATCGAGCTCACTGGCTTCATCTCTTTGTTTGGTCACTTCTGGACTGAAAAGGAAGTAATGATAATCATCCAAACAAGAATCGGAGGGTTTGCCATCAAGAGCTTCCGCAATAAGGCCGAAGGGCTTGAAGTCACCCAGAATGGTAAGTTCACGAGCACCAAAAGACATTTTAGGAGCCAAATGGACTTGGGAATGAATCAGGAAAACCTGCCAAAAGAGTACATGCTTGTAATTTAAGGGTTTTACTTCAGCCAATGGCAGAGGCGAAATTTCTATCAAGAGGGTTTTAAAAAAATAGTCCAGAATAGTAATTTTTACATAATTGATATATTTTATTGTTGATATTGCACTTTTTAATGCTATTTATAATTAATTATGGTCTATAATATAATTATTAAATTAATAACACTTTTTAAAATAGGTAGGGTAAGGCTAGGTAGGGACTCTGCACTCCCCTCTTTTTGTGCTAAACAAAAAACAAACTTCTCCCCACATTTTTTTTCTCTCTAGTTAGTTTCAAAATATGAAGAAGAACCATTTTCTCCCTTTCTTCTCCTATCAAGCGAAATTTAGAAGTTTTTCACTGTATGTATTCTCTATACTCTACCATTGTAAACAAAGTTTTTCATTATTTGTTTTGATTATATTTTCAGCGGTTTTGTTTCAACGCTTTTTTTTTACATTTTTCTTTTGAAATTTTCGATATTTTTTGTGCATTTAAACTTGTTGAATCACACATTAAGTACGAATTTTGTGTTTACTATTATATTCTCTTATTTAAACTTGTTTCGATTTATGTTTTCTTTTTCAGCGATTTTTCTTTTGAAATTTTTTTTTGAACAATTTCACTCTGTTTTGTGCATTTAAACTTGGTGAATCGCACATTGAGGACGAATTTTGTTTTTAGTATTATATTATGTTATTTAGGGTTTTGTTTTGTTCAAAACCCTTGTATATTTGTTGAGAATTTTGTGTTGTTTTCATGATTTTACAGTTAAAATCTTCTGTGATAAATGAGACATCAACACCTAGAAGGAGTACTAGGATTCAAAACCTTCATTCAGTTGAGGGTTCAACTTCAATCAAATCTGTTTTTTATGTTAATACAGGTCAGGAAACCCCTGCTACGAAAGCTAAAAGAAGAAGTTCTAGGAATGTTAGTGTTGTGAATGTTGTTAGCAGTAGTTCTGGTGGTGGTTTGAATAGTGATGTGCCTTCTTTTGATTTAGGGATTTCTCAACCTACAAATAATTTGTCATCTGATAAATGGACAAAAATTGATACTAAAGTTCAACCAAAAACAAAGAGTATTGAAAAAACGTGTTGGTAATGTGGGTTTGAAATCTAACAAGAGGAAAATAGATGGTGACCTAAAGTAGAAAAAAATTGTTGATGATGATGACGACTTCATGGATGATTTGCCTATTCCAAAGTCAACAAGTAAAACTTCATCTGCCAAGAGAAAACAGAGGAGGAATCGGCCCGCAAAAGATGCTGATAACATGGATGATTTTGACAAGGTTTTATTTCTTTTTTTTTGTTATTTCTGTGCTTTTTAAGCACTGTGTGTGTATATGTGTGTAATACATGCGACTTTAATATCATTATAATACATTATTGTGATATTATAATAGTACAAATCCTATTCCAGTATCACTATAGATATGATTATAATACCATTATAATATCATAATAATACACTATTGTGATATTATAATAGTATAAATTCTATTCCATTATCACTCTAAATATGATTATAATACCATTATAATATCATTATAATACATTATTGTGATATTATAATAGCATAAATCCTATTCTAATATCACTGTTAATAAATCCTATTCTAATTCATTTTTAATATTATTCTAATATATTAGAAGTGCTTTGGTAAAATCTTAACCTATGTGTATGTGAGTGTAGAATTGAAAGTTTTGGAAGGTGCTTCGTGAAAACTATGTTACCAGTTGGTGGAAGGCTTACACAAACTATGAAGTTATCGACACAATTAAAGCTAAGTTGTCTGTTACTCAGTTTGAAGCTTTTTAACGTACATGTTTTGGTTGTTTTGTTGATATGCCCAAAGTGAATACTCAATTGCAACTTATACATTGTTTAGTCGAAAAGGAGTTAAATCTTACACCCATAGATGTTTTTGGTATTGAAGTCAATGGAGAGAAGTTGTTTTTTGGTTTAAGAGAATTTGGTATTGTTAGTGGGTTAAGGTGTGTTGGTTCTTGTGATGTCGGTTATGATCCTGAAGTTCCTCCACAGTTCATGGTGGAGTACTTTGCTGGAGAACAATTATTGTGAAAATTCTTGTTCGAAATATTTTTCATTGTACACAATGGGAGGACAACCCTGATGCTGTTAAATTTGTTGCGTTGTTCTTTATTGAAGAATTTTTATTCTCTTACGAGGATAGCGAACAACTTGTTCTGAAAAAACATTTTTTCTTTGGTTGAGTCTGGCTTGTTTAATGAATGTCCTTGGGGTATTGATGTTTTTCATATGTTGTTGGCTAGTATTAGGCATTGCCTTAAGATTAGTACGCAGTATGACTGATGAGTCATGGAAATACGACTCTTGTGACGCTTTGAACATAGAATTTTTGCACATTCTCAAGCAAATATGTTGGTTTGATGTGTGTATTTTATTATTTTTTAGGAAAATGGTGAAGGCATAGAACTATGGTGAATTGCGAGAAAAAGAGCGAAAAAGAGCGAAAAAGAGCTAATACGGAGACCTTCACGGGCCGTGTAGCATCACACGAACCGTGGGAGGGTACGTGAAGTAGGCCAGAACGAAGGAAGTTCTGAATTAAACAAAGTGAAGGACCACGGGGGCCTTCACGGATCGTGCCAGGTTACACGGGCTGTGAACCCCGCCGTGACCTCACACTTGGCGTGAAGAACAACCGAGCTAGAATGAAGCCTAAGGCAAATCTCACGAGGCTTCTCATGGACTGTGGAGATTGACACGGATCGTGTCACCTGCCGTGAAGTTGATGTAAATTGGAAGGATCACCGTCGAAAATAACAAAAATGGTATAAGTGAAGGGAGACGAGGCCCGTCACGGACCGTGTGACCAACCACGGACCGTGGCATGGCCTGTGCAGATGGAGGATCAAAGCGTTGCTGAGAAGTTGATAAGGAAAGGTCCACGGGCTAGTTCGCAGTCCGTGAACCTCTACATGGGTCATGGCTATACGCGTGAGATTGCAGGAGTAGTGAAGGCTCACGGACCGTTTCACCGTACGTGTAGCGACCCGTACCCATGCCGAAGTCTATTTTCCTATTTTAAATTGGATAGGTTTTTCCTTGTATATATAAATATATATATATATATATATATATATATATGTTTTATTCCCTTTTTAGGGATAATTGAACACTGGAGTTAGAGAACAAGAGGAGAACACTATTGTGCTATTATTTACATTGAATTCTTGGGTTTCGATCATCTCTTTGGAGATTGTAACATATGGATTCATCATTATATCAATAGTAAGTCATTTATCATGATTCTTTTATATTGTTGTGGGTGAATTGTGTTGAATATGCTAGACTAGTCCCAAAATTAGGGTTGTGAGAACCATGACAATTCAATAAGACAACAAAATTTGGGGGTGAGCTCTTGGGATTGATCATCGCATACATTGTGAGATTCTTCGCTTTAACTTTTTCCCTAATGAGTCGACGTGTTAGGGTAAGCCTGTATTTGTTACATGCCCGGGAGGGATGTAGTAATTAGGAACAGAATTCTACAACAAAAATGTCTAAGTACTTGAGACCGACCGTGAGAGTATTTTGAAATCTAGAACAAAGGTTACCATTTGTCACGGACTTAGAACTTGTGCTAAGACTTCACTAGTCAATTTACTCACGAATCTTTCATGAGCAAATACTAGTAAGCCTTCAACTAAGACCGCTAAGGAAACGCTGGATAGAAAACTTTAAGAAAGAAAGAGAGCTTTGGAAAGAAAGACTTTTATAACTTGGAAGAATGCTTTACAAGTGATTCTTGGATGCTTGGATGGTTTGCAAGTGGAAATGGCCCCTTCTATTTATACTACTCCTAAAGGGCCAAGGTGTAAATGATATTTACACTACAAGTCCTCCATATTTACACTACAAGTCCTCCCCTATTTACAACTTAGTCCTTCCTCTAGAATCCTCCACATACTTCCATATAATTTTAGAGAAGACTACATACTACTAGTGTATTCTACTCAGTTCTAGAGTCTTCCGTAACCCACTTGAAGACTCTAGATTTTTCCCCCTCGTGGCAAGAATAGTGCGGGTCATCACACTTTCCCCACCTAATGCTGCGACGTCCTCGGCGCAATGCTGTTGTTGGAACTCCCAGTCTCCACCTTTAGACTGCCACATACCTCTGTGTCATCTCTGTGTGGTCTCTGCTGGAATTTTCCCCTTCCCGTACCTGAGGAGCACTGCTGTGGTTGGTCGTCTCTGCTCCCGCTTGGCTTCCTTCGACGGTTTCTCCTCCTCCGACTTTTCCTGCCAACGAGCGTGGAACATGACAATGGTGGCCTTCCCTTAATCTCTTCCACAAGCTGCAAGGCTGATATTCGAGCTGGTCCCTCTGACTTGGGCATCTCGACCAAGGGCACCATGCAGGAACCTCCCTGCTCCATGACCACGAGTTGTTGGAGGTAGAAGGTCTATCACTGCATGGCACTTTCGGAAAAACTCCTGTCCAAGGACGATGTCAAAGAGATCTATTTGTGCTATATGGAAGTTGGTTTTTCCATGCCACTCTCCTAGCACTATGTTGACTCCCTGAGCAACTCCACACACAGGAGTCATCGGTGCATTGACCATCCTAAGTTGCGCGCTACTTGGGTTGTGTTTCAGCCCCAACTTGGTTGCCGCAGATTTAGTCACAATGTTAACCTCTGCGCCCGTGTTTACCATAGCACGAGCGGGTCTCCCATTAATTGTGATGTCCACGTACTGCACACCACGCTCTTTTGGCTTCTTTGTAGCTTCATGATCGCTTCGCATAGCCCAATCACGCCTGCTCGAGCTGTGTCAGCTTCTCCTGATTCGGGTGCCTCTTTTTGCGCCTTCTTCTCCTTCCGCTCCCACAGTATGGCACCAAGACTCTTTAGTTCGGGTCACTTCTTGTAGCTATGCGGCTCCCCGCATATGTAACACATAAATTCTTTTTCGGGCTGTATCTTTCCCTCTCCGCTTCCCTGATGACCGACCTTCTTGTTATCAGGCCTGTGGGTATTATGATGCTTGGAGTGTGGCTGCCAACCCTTGCCTTTGCCACCATCTCCCCCACCTTGGTCATGACTACCTCCCGAGCTTTCCCCTCGGTCTCTGTCTCGCCTGTCGTGTCGAGAGTCTGTCAAAGCCTCCACCTATGTGATGGCCTTATCTATGGTCCTAACCTGTCGGCGTTCCAGTTCCGTCCTAGCCCAATTCTGTAGGCCGTCCAGGAAGTGGAATATATCTTCATCCGTGAGGTTGGGAATCTGAAGTGTGAGGGTCGTAAACTCCTTCGCGTAGGCCCTTATGCTGCCCGTCTGCTTCAGCTCCCTGAACTTTCTCTTCGCCTTGTAGATGACATTATACCGGAAGAAGGCCTTTCTGAACTCGGTCTTGAACTGCTCCCATGTGTTGATGACGCATAGCCCCTTCCCTATTTCCGACTCCTTCCGTTTCCACCATAGCATTGCCATCTCCGTCAGATACAACACAGCTGTGTTGATCTTTGTTTCGTCGTTCCTCACCTTTTTACACTTGAATTAATTCTCCAAGTGCCACATGAAGTTCTCCACCTCTTGCGCGTCACGGGCACCTTTGAAGAGAGGTGGCTTGGGAACCTCAATCCTGGCCTCCCTTTCTCCAACAATCCCTACGCATCTCCCATCAGCCACGCCTTCCTTAAGTGCCCTCATCCTCGCACCCATGGCCTCTATGGTGGCGCTCATGGCCTCCATCTTGCTTAGTGCCTCCATGAGCCGGCACTCCAAGGAAGTGATGGTCTCCCTCAACTCGTACACCGCAACCTGATGTCCCCCCAACTCCTTCCGGATGCTTTCATTCTCCTCAAGGATGAACTCCTCCAAGGTCTGGAACTTGCCATCGAACTGATTTAAGCGCTTGCCCAAGAACTCTACTGCTTGCCTAGAAGCATCCACCCTCGCGACCCATCCTATGTCGAGCGTGACGTCCGCGGGCTCCTCGCCTCGTTCCTCATCACTCAACTCAGCGACCGAGAGTGAGTGGGTTGTTATGACCTCGCTCGGTGTTGGTCCGAACGGCACCTCCTCCGCCTTCTTGGAGCTTTTCTTTCCCTTGCGTTTCTTGCCAACATCCGGCATAACTTTGGTGGTGTTGGTGGCATCAAAGTCTCCTCCACTTGCCATGATCCCTTAGTGAAACCTCGCTCTGATACTATGTCATCACGGACTTACAACTTGTGCTAAGACTTCCATGCGGCACCAGTCAATTTGCTCACGAATCTTTCACGATCTTGCAAATACTAGTAAGCCTTCAACTAAGACCGCTAAGAGAACGCTAGATAGAAGACTTTAAGAAAGAAAGAGAGCTTTGGAAAGGAAGACTTTTATAACTTGGAAGAATGTTTTACAAGTGATTCTTGGATGCTTGGATGGTTTGCAAGTGGAAATGGCCCCTCTATTTATACTACTCCTAAAGGACCAAGGTGTAAATAATATTTACACTACAAGTCCTTTATATTTACACTACAAGTCCTCCCGTATTTAAAACTTAGTCCATCCTCTAGAATACTCCACATACTTCCATATAATTCTATAGAAGACTACACACTACTAGTGTATTCTACTCGGTTCTAGAGTCTTCCGTAACCCACTTGAAGACTCTAGAGTTTTTCCCCTCGTGGCAAGAATAGTGGCGGGTCATCACACATTGTACACATTCTGAGACTAAAAGGTAATGAGTGAAATATATCTATGAAGGACCGGAAGGTGAACTAGGTGTTATCTAACTTGTTTAATCTTGTATGCGCAATCATGAATGAGTTTATCATACTAATTTGGTTATCGTATTAGGCGTCATGGGGAACACAACCCTAGCTTCTCATTAACTGTTTGAACTCCCGTAGTCAAATACGCATTACTTACTTTATATTAGGAATTTAATTGAAACATCATAAAGCCCCCATTTACTTTATGCAATTTTATCTTTGGGAATAGAATTTACATCTGAAAAAGGGTGCTAACAGAATCATTCTCACGCATTCCCTGTGGGATCGACTTCAACTCTTGTTGAGTTCTATATTTGATCAACGACCGCTTTACTATTCCTTGTTGGAGTGTGAATTTGGGCGTATCAAATTTTAGATCTGTTGCTGGGGACTGCAACGAAGAAATAGTCTATTAGTTGCTACTTTCAGTGTGTAATTCTAGTCCCTAATTTTACTTTTATTTCTTGTTTTTGCTCAATGTAGGGAACCAGCGTGCATGCCAAACACCCGAAGCAAGAGTGAAGCACTTATTCCCTACGACCCGGAACTCACCAAGTCAATTCGCAAAAGGAACGCCCATGATCGCGAAGCAACAAGGTATAGAGAGTTAGCAGTGAATCCTCCTAACAGGGGAAACGACGGTTTGGGTGAAGATGACCTAGTCGGTAATATGGTACCACCAGCGGCACCACTTCGACAGGTGCTACTTGTACCACCACAGTAGCACCAACCTCCTCTAAGGCCTCAAGGGCTCCAGTATCACCAAGCAGTGAATGATGATGATGAGCGTGCTAGGACCACTAGGGCAATAGTGTTGTCACCTTTGCCTGCAGGTGTCAAATTTACTATCACTAGCACTATGCTGCAAATGTTGCAGTTGAAAGGGCTGTTCAGCGGAGCCATGACTGAGGACGCAAATCAGTATGTTATGAATTTCTTGGCGACATGCCAATCGTCTGAAATTCTAGGAGTCAGTCAACAAGCGCTAAGGTTGAGGCTATTCCCGTTGTCTTTCTTAGGTGAGGCGATAAAGTGACTGAATGAGCTTCCTTATGATTCTATATGTACTTGGGGAGAATTAAAAGAATCTTTCTTAGAGAGGTTCTTCCCTGCAATCAAGGCAATTGAAGATCAAGGACGAGATTGGATCTCACAAGCAACTGCCAAATGAAGTATTATACCAATCTTGGGAGAGATTCAGGGAGAAACTCAAGCAATGCCCCAACCATCATCTCACAGATGAGCACTTGAAAGCAGTCTTCTACAGGTTATGCAACTCTGTGACCAAACCTATTATTGATGCAGCATGTGGGGGGGTCTTACATGTCTAAAATGTTCCCAGTCATCGTGGTGATCTTGGATAAAGTAGCTAAGAACAACAGGGCATGGTACACTAGAGATGGAGAATGCTTTGGGATGGTCTTCGAGATAAGTGCAAAATAATGAAAAAAAGGAGAAAGAGCGGGATCAAGACATGGCCCATATGCAGACCCAGATCGACTTGCTGTCAAAGAGGCTACTTGGTAGAGGAGTGGAGAAAGTAAAAGCTATTGACACACTACCCAGGTATGATGATCAAGTCTACAACTATGATGAAGGAGTTCACTTCTTGGGCAGTCAAGAGGGTTACCGGGCATTCAACTCCGGTAACTAAGGTCGGAACTATGGTCGTGATAACTACCAAGAGAACTGGCAGAATAGAGATGGCTATAGTAATCGTGAGCACCCAAATGAGGGTGATGAAAACTGGAGACTAGAGGAGATTATGGCAAAGGTTCTTGACAAGGTGGAGTCCACCGAGGCAGGGGTGCGAGATGTGAAAGGTGAAATGTCCAATGTTCGTTAATTGGTCGACTCACATTCAACCTCGATCAAGCAACTGGAGTAACAATTAGGGTAACTGTCAGCTTCATTAAATCAAAAGGCTGGGTCACTTCCTAGTGATACTGTGCAGAACCTGAAAAATGATGGCCACTTCATGGTGGTCACCACGAGAATCGGTAAGGTACTTTCTGACCCTGTTGTTGCCCGTGGTGCAAGTTTTGATAAGACAGATGGCAATGTAGCTTACCCCGTGGAGGTGCACGATGATGACGGGGGTGACGAGATTGACGCAACACCAATGGAACCTGAAGTTGCTAAAAAGGCAATAGAGGTTGACCAACCCACTACTCAATGTCGGCTGGCCATCCCAAAGCCACCACCGTCATTCCTTCAAAGGTTGAGAAAGAAGGCTGAAGATGGTAAGTTTCAGAAATTCTTGTCCATGCTGAAAGAGATGTCTGTAAACATCCTTCTAGTGGATGCACTTGAGCAGATGCCATGTTATGCTAAGTTCATGAAAGACTTAGTCACCTAGAAGAGAACAGCCACAATCGAGCCAGCTAACAATCTTTATCACTATAGCGTTATTGTTACAAGATCCCTGATCGAGAAGAGGGGCGATCCTGGAGCTTTCGCTATCCCGTGCACTATTGGAGCTTATGATTTTGCACGGGCCCTCTGTGACTTGGGTGCCAGCATCAACTTAATGCCGCTAGCAGTGTACCAGCAGTTGGGCTTAGGAGCCCTCGCACCAAATACCATGCGACTACTTATGGCAGACATATCAGTGAAAATGCCTATGGGGATTTTGTGTGACTTATTTGTTCGTGTTGGCAGGTTCATTTTCCCTGCCAACTTTGTCATCCTAGACTGTAAAGTGGATTTCGAGGTTCCCATTATCCTCAAGAGACCATTTTTGGTAACTGGCAGGGCACTAGTTGATGTGGAGCATGGAGAACTTACCTTTCAATTGAACGCCAATGAGGTAAAATTTAGTGTGTGTGCTACAATTAAGAGACCCGAAGAGTTAGCCGTGATGTCTGTCATGGATGTAGAGGATGATTGTTTCTATGAGATCCCACTCGAGGAAAGGATGATCACGGACACGCTAGTTGCAGTACTAATGAACTTCCCATAAGATGGTGTGAATGGGTACAATGACACCGTATATGCGTTAAAGGGCAGGGGAACTAGTCCATTGGTCCCCAGGAAGCTAGACTTGGACCTGCAAAACAGGCTGACGCCACCTGCCGAACCATCTATTGAGGAGCCTCTTGTTGTGGAGCTCAAGGAGCTGCCGCAACACTTAAGGTATGCAGATTTACTTTCTGCAAGCTTTTTCATTTTAATAGCAGCAACCACAGTAGTGGTTGCATGTCTTTCAGAAATAGAATTGGCCCCTAGTAGACATACATGTTTGCTATTGTACTCTCTAATTTTGAACATTGTAGATTTGTTCAAACTTGATGCTCGTAAACTCCAATCACAATTTTCACTCAAGCATTCAATTGTATAACTACAGAAAATACAACAAAATAAGTTCACAATTTAAACTTCAAAATAATAAAAGCAGACAGATAATTAAAGTAGATAGAATAAATAAAGATATTTACCTCTTTGCATTTGATCGTATGACCTTGAAGTCAAATTTGTGAAGAACAGAATAACGCCTCACTATACTAATCAAAATCGACTTTTGTTGATTGTCTTGATTTTTATCAATTAATTCTTGATTGTGGTTAGTTATGATTGCAGATTCAACATTTGAATACTCATCAATTTCTGTATATGATCCCATTCTAACTTCTTGAATTGCATTATCAATTCCAATCATTGGATCAAAATTGTATGAATTGGGGATTTTAGAGGTAGAGATTGAATCAGATGCACAATGTAGAATTAAGTTTTATTCATGCTCCTGTTGGATCATTAGTTCTATTGTTGTGATTCACAAAGGGGTGTTTGGTAATCTCTTGGTTATCCTTTTTCAATTCAGCATACATTTGGACTCCCATATTATTTCATATTTCTAATGGCACTGACCAATCATCAATTTTGTAGTTGATGCTTATTTTTTTAACAAAGGTTTCAATAGATAATTGTGTAGCAATTACCGCCACAGGAGCCTCATAGCTTGATATGGAATTTATATCTATTGCATCTGCATTGTAATCAACATAGCGTATGCTACTATCCCACCTCCCATTGTGATAAAGCATAACCGGTATTATGACCATCTTTAAACTTTTAGATAATAAGGGTGAATCCAGAGGTAAAAAAGGGAATGAATCAAAGCATAACAACTAAATTCAATTATTACAACTTCCACAATTATTTGAATTACAATAGTATTATAACTGAATTCAGCAGAGCATTGTGAAGGAAAGTACCAAAGTGTTATATTTGAATCATATAATATTATTGTAATTCAAATAATTGTGGAATGCACCAATGTGCTATATTTGAATCATATAAACTCAAACAACAAAGTGAATTCAAATATAATACCTTCCACAATTACTTGAATTACAATAGTATTATAATTGAGTTCATCAGAATATTGTGAAGGAATGCACCAAAGTGTTATATTTGAATCATATAACTCAAACAACATCATTGAATTCAGTAGGAAAAATGGAATAAATCAGAGAATTATACTTGAATCTTACAGACTCACACAACAAAAGTAAATTCAGAGGAAGAAAATGGAATGAATCAAAGATTATTACAACTAGATCCCACAAAGTTGAACAATAAAATTTGATTAATGAAAATCATAGTATTATATTTTGAATCTTCAAACTGTAGACAATAAAAGTGAATCCAGATGTAAAATCAACGAGAGAAAAGGAATGCATATACTATGAATTAGTCAAAATCAATTAAATTACACAGATGAATACATGAACGAAATCAAGCTGAATTACATAGATGAATACATGTCAAAATCAATTTGTAAAAATTAAGTAAACGAATCAAAAGTATCTGAGAAGATTGAGTAAATTATAATGAATTCGATTGAAATTAATTTGAGATTGCACGAGTTGCATAACTCGAATTGAATTTTGAATAAAAAAAATTGGAATCATATAACCTGATTATTACGAAATTGAACTGAGGATTTGTGAGTTGAAATCACAGCTATGGTGTTGGATCTTTTGGAGCGGTAGCGAGCATTGTGTTTCTCGATTGAAAGATGAAGTAGAGAATTGAAGCTCAGATTCAGAAATTGCAGAAATTCTTCACTGCATGTGAATGAGTTGATGATCGGTTAGAGAGAATTTGAGAAATTTCAGAGGGGAGAAGTAGCGAGAGAGAGACAGTAAAAAAGAACTATATTTATTAATAACTTGCTATTTTGGTACGAAAAATATTATTATATTTGGCAAGAGTTATAATTATGTCAAAACTCGTAGTTTAGGTAAAATCGTATAATATTTATGTAAATGGCCCAAACAAAATACGTAATTCAAATAATTTCTTACAATGACAACTTCTCTTATGAAACAAGTTTATGGCACATATTTATAACATGAAGATAAAGAGTTTTTAAAGTAGTACAAGCCATATCCAAATATACTAGTTTTGCAAGGAGCAGGGATCTTTCTACAGGTTCTTTAGTTCGAATTATATTCTCTTCAACTCCTGAAAGTGCACATGGAAAGCAAGCATGAACTTTAACATTAGAAAGACTTCCAACAAAAATCCAAATCAAAGTAACTTCCGCCAAAAGAAATTGACATCAATGGCTTCAAATAATATAGAACACCCTCAACACCAGAAATATTATATCCTGATATGTATTATAAAACTTGTGATAATTACACCATCTTGAAGGGGGATTAAGAAACCAAAAACGTGAATAGGCCTATCAAAACATGATTTTAATATTGAAGATGCAACAACATGGATTATTACAGCCGTGTGTGCTATTCTGCTCCCCAAAGGCCAAATACTTTTTTTTACCTCACAATTAACAAAATCCAGGAAATCCCGATTCCTTTTTCATTCCCGCAGTAAGGGTATCAAATCAGTACTAATTAAATAATTTTATTCGTCAAGATTGCAAAAAAGAAATTTAAGCAGAAAATCAAAATAAGGTAGACTGAGAACTTTGTGACCATACTTCAACTGATACGAAATACAAGAATCTCAGAGATGAGAGATTGAATATGAAAATCTACAAAATTATGGATTCTTTAGAAACTTACCTCTTTGTGTCCAAGAGAAAAGAGTAGTAGAAATAGTGATTTGCTTCGGGGTGTTCTTAAGAGAGGAAAGCAAGGATGGAAGTGGGAAGCCGTAGTCTTCAAAAGTCGAGTTAATATCAGAAATGCTCAACAACTAATTCTTTTCACACAAAATCACTTAACCATTCATTTTGTAACTTTAAAATCACTCAACCATGAATTCTTTTGACAGAAAGTTATTAAATTTTAATTTTTAACTCCAAAAACACTCAACTTTCAATGTTTTCCTCTCAAAGTCACTCAACTTATTTAATTAATTTTTATTTCTAATCAATATTTTAAAATTTTAAAATATTTTCATTTAAACCATTAATGATCCATCTCACTTGATCAAACCGCTAAAATAAAATATGAACCTAATTATTAAAATAATAGACTTTGTGAAAATAACACATACAAAATTTAAAATAAGTAAAATATAATCCTCAATTAAGATTTGATTTCATGTAGATAAATTAGTAAATATAATAATATCATTTTGCCATATTCTGATTGCTAAAATCAAAGCTTTTGTGTACAGTTTCATATGTTGACCATTGACAAAATCATAAAACTTGATCATTCACTTTAATATGCTTAAGAGAACTGTTAGAAAAAGAGAAAATAGCCAAATAACCCTCTAGCCTATTATCGAACTTCTAACTACACACTAATACTTCACGGGGGGCCTATTATCCCCTTGAACTATTTTAAAGTAAAATTATTCCCACCCTAAAATGTCATTACCACTGGCGTGTATTCTGGTGAGACACACGCGTTTGATACGTGTATTTCACCAGTTAATTATTATTTTTTATTTGTTTTACACCTTCTTCTTTTTCCTTTCTTTCCCAAGTTATTTTTCAACCCTATAAACATCATTTTTTATCTTAAGATTTTTTCATATGTCTAATAAATCAAAATCAAGCCTAATGAAGACTTTAAACCTCAATATCAAAATAAAAACAAAAAATGACACTAATTTTACACTATTCTTATGGTTCTAAAAAGCTTTGAACAAATCCAAAAATTTGGCAACAATCTTACACCTCCTGTCCTCACACCCCCTTGTTCTCATATACACTCAAAAATGTAGAAAAAGTTATTGTTATTTCAATTCCTTCTAATAAGTTTAAAAAAAATCTATCAAGAGGGTTCAAAAGAAATTAAGTTAACAATATCCACAGATAAATGGGCTGGATAAAAAAAAACAAGTTGAAATTAAAAATACTTAATTCAAATAATTTCTTACAATGACAACTTTACTCATGGAACAAGTTTAGAGCACATATTTATAACATGACGATAAAGAGATATTAAAGTAGCACATGCCATATCCAAATATACCAGTTTTGCAAGAAGAATGGTTCTTTCTACAGGTTCTTCAGTTCCGATTGAATTCTCTTGAACTCCTGAAAGTGCACATGGAAAGATGCACGAACTTTTACATTAGAAAGACTTCCAACAAACACCCAAACCAAAGTAACTTCCGCTAAAAGAAATTGACATAAATGGCTTCAAAACAATATAGAACACCCTCAACACCAGAAATATTATATTCTGATATGCATTATGAAACTTGTGATAATTATACTATCTTGAAGGGGGATTAAGAAACCAAAAATGTGAATAAGCCTATCAAAACATAATATTACAAATGAAGATGCAACGACATGGATTATTACAACTGTGTATGCTATTCAGCTCCCCAAAGGCCTCATACTTGTTTTTGCCCCACACTTAACAAAATATAGGAAATCTCGATTCCTTTTTCATACACGAAGTAAGGGTATCAAATCAGTACGAATTAATAATTTTATTCGTCAAGATTGCAAAAAAGAAGTTTAAAATAAGGTAGACAGAGAAATTTGTGACCATACTTCAACTGATACGAAATACAAGAATCTCTGATATGAGAGATTGAATTTGAAAATTTACAAAATTCCTAATTCTTTAGAAATTACTCATTAAAAGAATAATGATGGATTCTTTAGAAACTTACCTTTTCGCGTCCAAGAGAAAGGAGTAGTAGAAATAGTGATTTGCTTCCGGGTGTTCTTAGGAGAGGAAAGCAAGGATGAAAGCGGGAAACCGTAGTCTTCTAAAGTTGAGTTAATATCAGAAATACTCAACTACTAATTCTTTTCACACAAAATCACTTAACCATTCATTTTATAACTCTAAAATCACTAAACTATGAATTCTTTTTACATAAAGTTATTGAATTTTAATTTTTAACTCTAAAATCACTCAACTATCGATGTTTTCCTCTCAAAGCAACTCAACTTATTTAAATAATTTTTATTTCTAACCAATACTTTAAAATTTTAAAATATTTTCATTTAAACCATTAATGACCCACCTCACTTGATCAAACCGCTAAAGTATAATATGAATCTAATTATTCAAATAATAGACTTTGTGAAAATAACACATAAAAAATTAAAATAAGAAAAATATAATCCTCAATTAAGATTTGATTTCATGTAGAATAAATTAGTAAATACAAGAATATCATTGTAACGCTCGATAAGATTACCAAAATACCCCTAGAGGAGGGGTATGCGCGTAACGCATCTTCCAATGCTCGTATGTAAAATCCGGTCAAATCAGCATGAAAAATTGAGTGGGGAAATGGTCTTGATCGATTTTTAGAGTGATCAGATCAAAAGATAATTTTCCAACCCGAAAATCAAAACAGTGTCGGTGCGCAACGGAGGCGCATCACGCCTCTGTAGAAGACCCACACTTTATTTTTTCAAAAAGTTTTGACGGGATTGGGAAAACTCATTCATAAAATTTTCGGAGAAAATTACACTATACGTGACTAGTTTGCATCGCTGACTGGGTTATTCTGAAGGTGAAATTTTTTTAATTTTATAAAGGGCATTCGGTCAATTTGCAACCCCTTCCAAACTCAATACACGACCTAATTAGGTCGTTTTGACGTAAAAAGGGGTCTAAAACCCCATTCTAAGTCCTTTTCTAACAATAAAAAAAGACTAGGGCTTGAGGAAATAGAAAAAGAGCTTGAGATTGAGGAATTCAAGAGGAAATCCTTGAGGTGATTGTTGAGAGCTTCATCCTAGGTATGTAAGGCTAAACTAAAAGCATGAGATTGTCCTCTCATGTGCCCTATAGATGGTCATAAAGGAGTTGAGTGTCCATGAGTCCCTATACGTGTTTCTTTAATTAATGCTTGAATGTTTTCTCACAAATTATATCTAATTACATGTATTTCCGTTTGTTGATGATCATCATAAACTTATTTTCTTGAATTGAATATTTTCATGAGAAATTGCATAACCTTACATGTTAACTTTTGAAAGCATGCATGAATGAATCTAGGGGTGGAATCTAGAGCTTTGACGTGAGATTGTTGATTGTGATAGTGATTGTGATTGTGGTGAGAGAATGATGATGAGTTGATAGAGCTTGATAGTCCTATGAGTCTCCATAAATGAACTCTAATGATGGTCCATTCGATTGTTCCCTAACAATTGTTCCAAGCCTTGAGCTATTTATTGAGATGTTCTTGATGAGAGGGTTAAAGTTCCTATGAGTTGACTGATAAAAGGGTTAAAGTCCCTATGAGTTTGATTTGATTAAAGGGTTAAAGTCCCTATGATTTGATTGATGAAAGGGTTAAAGTCCCTATGAGTTTGATTAATGATGGGTTAGTCCCTATGAGATACTGATCGATGATGGGGTTAGAGTCCCTATGAGATTGGTCGAGATGGAGGTCTTATGAGCATTGAGTCTTGGGAGGAGTATCGAGCACTGAAAGAGTGAGAGTTAGTCCAACTCAAACTCGTCAAACTACGTCGTCAAATGTAGGTGAGGATTAGAACTATCACATTACATTGTGGTTCCCTCTTGAGAGAGTCCCTGAAACAATAGATGACTTGTTGATTGCAGTCTCCCTAGTGGATTCGATTTGTTCTCTACCTGGCAAGTATAGAATGACCGTGGCAACACCAGCGGGATGTTGTACAATCACTGGCTCATAAGTGATTATTGTCGGATAAGAGAAACTCCCAAAAAATCCTACCTTGAGTATTATGAGTCGAGATGAGATGAGTTCTTTTGAGATGAGTCTGATTAGTTGATGAGGTTGATTGGTTGATGGGTCATTTATCTACTCTTTATTCTTGCTTTAGAATAGACATTTGATATTTTGATTGTTTACTATTCTGAGTCGATGTCGTATCATATTATTCTACATATTTCTGTTTCATTTAGCTATTTTACATACCGTACATTCCACATACTGATGCCACTTGGCGTTGCATCATTTTATGGTGCAGATACAAAGATTAGGGATCGTCAATAGGCACATCGTTGAAGATCCAGGACGTTCATCTTATTGGTGAGCCTCCCCTACTTCGGAGGACCCATAATTATTTATTTCATCATGCTTTTGAGTTAGACTAGCTAGTCTTATATTTTGATTCCGGTAGTAATGGTCTGTCATTAGCACCACTTGATTAGTGATAGAGGTTTCATAGATGATAGTCGGACATTGATGTCGAGATTGTGAGCGAGTTCTTTCGAATAGCCTTTATTATTAATCTATCATTCTTTGAGATATTAGATGATGATCCCATTTATTTTCATTTACTTCCGCTGACTCGTGGAGTTGTTGGATTGAATGGACATAATGAAGCCAAGTGGTTCGCTTCATTACAAGCATTGGAAGATGCGTTACGCGAATACCCTCACTCTAGGGGTATTTTGGTAATTTTATCGGGCATTATAAAAGATGATATTAACCTGCATAATATGCCATATGAAAACCATAGAGTAGCCATAACCCACGTATACTAGCACTCAAAGAGTCACTCCTTTCCTGAATTGTGTAAAGGGAGGGTTGTACCCATCCTCATCAATACACATGTATCTCATGACATGACTTTGTTTAGGGAAGGTTGTACCTTTCCTCATCTATACATTGTGTAAAAGAAGGGTTGTACTCATCCTCATCAATACACACTTAGCTCATATAACCATGCGCATAGGGAAGGTTGTACCTATTCTCATCTATGCCTTGTGTAAAGGGAGGGTTGTGCCCGTCCTCATCAATACACACTTAGCTCATACATACATATGCATAGGGAAGGTTGTACCTATCCTCATCTATGCATTGTGTAAATGGAGCGTTGTGCCCGTCCTCATCAATACGCACTTAGCTCATACATACATATGCACAAGGAAGGTTGTATGTATCCTCATGTGTGCACTATGTAAAGGGAGGGTTGTACCCGTCCTCATCAATACACCCATGTGATTACATACTCATGCCAGATGTCATATCAAATGCACGCCCATATAATTCATATTCATGTAGAAGTCAAGTTCATATTACTATCAATTCATATCATAATGGTGTTCAACTTATATCATGCCCATGTTCATAGATTCTTACTCAATTCTTGTTCATAACCATATTTTCATCAAAATCATATGCATAAACATATTTGGGTTTTAACCCACTTCATAATTTTCATAAAGTCCCATGCTCATAAATGCACATACCATGAATGATGTGAGATTAACATGGATAATTGAGATTCAATCTAAAATCAATAAGAAAATACAAAATTGAAGCAAATCCATAATTAAATCTACATTCAAATTATAATATAAATCACCTATGCATAAATCAAGCTTTAAAGGGGACATGCACTTTCATAACTTCATAATCTTAGTGCAAACCATCATATTAGGGCTTAAAGTAACTTAAAATCATAAATA
The DNA here is from genome assembly GCA_029948455.1 of Solanum rostratum. Lineage (NCBI taxonomy): Eukaryota > Viridiplantae > Streptophyta > Magnoliopsida > Solanales > Solanaceae > Solanum > Solanum rostratum. The sequence continues at coordinate 41,246,524 of CM057055.1, forward strand.
AAGTACAATCCATACATCAATTGAATTTATTAAACAATAATTCTCAAAACCCATATTTAAAGTAAGCAAAATTCCATGAAAATTATTTGAACAGAGTTTGGGTCTTCTTGGTTGAAAGGGACCAAGAATCAATCCCACATACCTCAGCTAATGAAGAGATTCAACAAGAGATTTGGTCAAGAAAGAGCCCTTCCTTGATTCCCAAGCTCAAAACCCACAAGAGTTCTTTGAAGGAGACTTAAGAGTGACTTGAGAGAATTCCAAATGTGAGGAGTGAATTTTGAATGAGAATGAAGTTTAGGTCATTAGGTAGCATAGGAAGTCACAAAAAACCCTTAGAATAAACCATAATTATGAAAACATCATTAATGAAACGAGTTAAAAAATTTAAAACGTCGTTTCAAGGAGGACTATACGGTTCATGACACACCATACAGACCATATACTTAGCCGTGAACCAACACTTAAAAATTTCCATCAAGACTAGTGAGGTTCCACTGGAGGCCTCACGGACCGTGTGAAGTCACACGGACCAGTTAAGTGCCCGTGAGACCACACTAGAAAATTTCAGCAAACTTTCTTCAAGACAAGGGTGCTTCCAATGAAGGTCGTACGGACCGTGTGAAGATTCATGGGCCGTACAAGAGTCCGTATAAAGATACCAAGTTACGAGATGTGATTCCACACTTAGAATGTAATTTTCCAAAGAAATTTCATGATATCCTACCCCCACGGTTCATGAGAAGACACACGACCCGTATGGGTACACAACATGGGAGCTCTTTATAAAAACGGGCATAACTTCTTGATCTGAATGCAAAATTAAGTAAAACTAGGTGCGTTGAAAAGATAATTCAAAGAGCTTCAATTTGGTAGGTCATGGTCTATCCAGTTCATTTTGTGCTAATAAATATGACCATTTAAAGTGGATCCTTCTACCGAATCATATGAAAACTTAGAAATGGAACAAATTTGAACTTGGCATGATGTAGAAGACTCATGATGACCCTAAAACACATAAATAAGTTTAGGATTGAAGGCTTGAAAGTGAACTTAGCTTGAGCTTGAAGGTTCTATTCTGAGCGCACAACTTGCGGGCTATTACAAAAGACTCCTAAATCTTTCTTATTTGAGACTTCTATTTCTTTTTTATTTGAATCAAGAAACCCTATACTAAGGAAAATCTTAATTTACCAGTGGTTCTAATTAGTGATAGAATCTATATATATAGGACATTTTGCCACGCCCCGGGAGGATACCCAAGATGTTGGCCGACACCTAGAGACTATTGCTAGTCCCTAGACGAACTATTTGACGTCATCACATCCATTAGATCCAACAACTCTACAAATTAGCGGAAGCAAATGAAAGTAAATGGGGTCATCTCATCTAATGTCTCAAATAATAATAGATTAATAATAAAGGTTAGTAGGAAGAACTAGCTCACAGTCTCAATGTCAATGTCTGACTATCATCTATGAAGCCTTTATTACTAATCAAGTGGTGCCAATGACAGACCCATGGCTACCAAAATCAAAATATAAGAATAGTCTAGTCTAACTCAAAAGCATGATAAAATAAAGGTAGTGAACCCTCCGGAGTAGGGGAGGCTCACCAGTCAGCTGAATGTCTCAGATCCTTAACGGTGTGTTTGTTGACAATCTCTAATCCCTGTATCTATGTCATAAAATGATGCAGCATCGAGTGATGTCAGTACGTGGAATGTACGGTATGTAAAATAACTGAACAAAACAGAAACAGGTAGAATAATATGGAACAACATCAACTCAGAAATAGTAAACAATCAACATGTCAAATGTCTATCTAAAGCAAGAATAAATAGTAGACAAGTGATCCATCAACCTATTAACCTTATCAATCAAATCAGACTCATGTCAAAGGAACTCACCTCATCACATCTCATCTCATCTCATATCATCTCATCTCGACTCAGAATACTCAAGGTAGGAACTTTCTGGGAGTTTCTCTTATCCGACAACAATCACTTATGAGCCGGTGATTGTACAACATCTCGTCGGTGTTGCCACAGCCATTTTGTACTTTCCAGGTAGGGAACGAATCGAATCCAATAAGAGAAACTGCAATCAACTAGTCCTTTATTGTTTCAGTGATTCTCTCAAGAGGGAACCACAATGTAATGTGATGGTTCTAATCCTCACCTACATTTAGCTACGTAGTTTGACGAGTGCGAGTTGAACTAACTCTTACTGTTTCGGTGTTCGATACTCCTCTTATGACTCAATGCTCATAATACAATCAATCCAATCAAATAAATAAAATCATGGGGACTTTAACCCTCTCATCAATCAACATCTCATAGGGATTTTAACCTTCTCATCAATCAATCTCAATCAATAGCTCAAGGCTTGGAACAATCGTTAGGGAACAATCAAGTAAACCATCATTAGAGTTCATTTGTGGATACTCATAGGACTATAAAGCTCTATCAACTCATCATCATTCTCTCACCACAATCACAATCACAATCACAATCAACAATCTCACGGCAATGCTCTAGACTCAACCCGTAGACTTATTCATACATGCTTTCAAAAGTTAACATGTAGGGTTATGCAATTTTTCATGAAAATATTCAATTCAAGAAAATAAGTTTATGATGATCATCAACATACAAAAGCACATGAAAATAGACATAATTTATAAGGAGATATTCTAGAATCAATTTAAGAACATGTATGGGGACTCATGAACACTCAACTCCTCTATGACCATCTATGGGGTGCATGAGAGGATAATCTCATGCTTCTAGTTTAGCTTTATATACCTGGGATGAAGCTATCAACAATGTCTTCAAGGATTTCCTTTTGAACTCCTCAATCTCAAGCTTTTCTCCTCTCTCCTCAAGCCCTAGTCTTGTTAGAGTATTGGAAAAGGACTTATAATGGGGGTTTAGACCCTTTTTTTAAATCAAAATGACCTAATTAGATTGTGTATTGAGTTTAAGAGGGGTTGGGAACTGACAGGAATGCCCCTCTCAAAATTTAAAAAAATTTCAACATCGGAATAACCAGTCCGGCGACACGGACTAGCCGTGTATAGTTTATTTTTTTCCGAAAAGTTTCTGAATGAGTTTTTCCGATCTCGTCGAAAATTTTTGAAAAAAAGTAAGTGTGGGTCCATTACAGAGGTGCGACGCACCTCCGTCGCGCACTGACACTGTTTTGGTTTTCGGGTCGTAAAATTATCTTTTGATCTGGTGGCTCTAAAAATCGACGGAGACCATTTTTCTACTCAATTTTTTGTGTTGATCACAAATCCAATCTCAGATTTGTCATACGAGCATTGGAAGACGCGTTACACGAATACCCCTCTTCCAGGAGTATTTTGGTAATTTTATTGGGTGTTACACATTTATAAATAAATAAATAAATAGTTGAATAGGATTATATTGTTATTTTACAAATAATTTGTAGAATTTTTCTTTTGAAATTTTTAGCTCTATACATCTCATGTTGTTTAATTTTTTTTTCATGTTGTCATATTTTGTATTGATCTATATAGATCATTTATTTTCTAATAACGTGATTTTGGTTTATTTTGCAGCGTTCATGGCATAATTCATGAACTCTGCCTTTTAAAAAAAAATAGAAAAGAGTTGATGGTGACAATTGATGTTGTTGGTGAGTAATGCATTCATTTTTTACTTCAAATTTAGATTAATGGTATTTATTATTGAAATATCTAACTTACTACAAGTAGTTATTAAACTTTTAAATAACTTTACATACTTGAATTTTCTCTTGACAAATTAATTTCATGTTTCTATTCAAAGGTTGTAAAAAATACCACACAAAGAAGGGAAGACAGTCATTCAAAGTAGCACTCATGCTTGGAGAGAGTAAGCAACATTCAATATTAATTTATTTCTTTTAGTAAGAACAAACCTAGTAATAGAAGCTGAATCCGACAATTCTTTTGAAAAATTTTATTCCTAATATTAGACTTTTAGAAATAATTATACTTAAATATAGTTAATTGTATCATTTTGTTTTAGTTTTTGCACTATTCATTACAAAACTGTTTGTTAGAATAAAATATACTAACAATATTTTAAAATAATCTATAATTTGCATATATTCAGAAAAAAGCTATTGATCAATAGCAATTAAAAAATGTATGTTATGTTTATCAATAAGAAATTGTCATCTAAAGAGTTGTATTATTTTTATGCTATATAAAAACATTTTAATAAAAGAAAAGGTTAACTAGACGAAAATTAAAGTCAACTTTATTGCATGAGTATTCGCCAAAAGCGAAAAAAAAATCAAAAATATTTTTATACAGTTAATTTTATTAGTCTTATTAATGACGAACATGTCTTTAATAATCTATTCTTTTGTGGGAGGAAAATATTAAAGTAGAGGTAGTATATTTTATATATGTATGTATGTATGTATATATATTATTTATTAATAGACGCATGATACACATGCATAAGACATATACTAGATTAATATTACTTTAAAAATATGAAGATCTGTAGTAATGTTACTCTTCATCAAAAGACTTTGTAGTAAAAAAAAGGTTTAACTCATAAAGAGATACCTAAACTTGTCCTCATTTTTCACTTAGACACCTAAACTAAGACAAGTTCCTAATAGACACCTCAACTGCTCAGATTTGATCCCATTAAACACTTTTATCCTACTTGGCACTCTTCGGTACTTTTTTTTAATTTTTCAGTCAAAAATAAATAGTTGCGGTCCAAAAAATTTTTTTTCTTCATAAAAGTAGGTTCTCAAAATTCTCAGTTATCCAAAAAATTTTTTTTTCCATAAAAGTAGGTTCTCAAAATTCTCCATTAACCATATGCGGAAATAAATTATTACAATTTTAAATAAAAAATTTTTGCACATGGTTAACTGAGAATTTTGAGAATCTACTTTTATAAAGAAAAAAAAATTTTCTGGGACCGCAACTATTTATTTTTGGCTGAAAAATTAAAAAAACAGTACCGGAGAGTGCCAAGTAGGATAAAAGTGTTTAATGGGATCAAATCTGAGCAGTTGAGGTGTTTATTAGAAACTTGTCTTAGCATAGGTGTCTAAGTGAAAAATGAGGACAAGTTTAGGTGTCTATTTATGTATTTGGCCTAAAAAAATTATCATTTACTATTTTCCTCAAATTATTATTTGATTATATTTAACATTAAGGAGTTCTAAAATATATGATAAAAGAAAAAATATTTTTAAAAATTAAGAAGTCTCAAATATATGAGGAGTGGAGAATATAAGGTAAGAGATATTACGAGGATTAATAATTAAAGAATCCTAAAATATAAAGCAAGTGAAAAATATATTTTAAAAAATTAAGGAGTCGTAAATCATTATGGTAAGAGGTATTAGGAGAATTAATAATCAAAAAATCCTAAAGTATATGATAATAGGAAAAAATTGAAAATTAAGAAATTCTAAAATATATGATAAGAGAAAATTATATGACAAGCGTTCTAAGGCTTTCTTTCATCAAAATGTATGACGTTTTATATTCTTAAGTTCTTTGTTATTAGACAAGATCCAAGAAAGAAATGATATTTTCTTTTATATCTTTTCATTTTTATTTTAATTATTTTAAGAAATGTTATTCTCCATTAGTATTTTTTGATGTGACACTAATTTACGAAAGTTAAGTTAGACGAAATAGTTATATCTGAGTTAAGTATAACAATGTTTATATATTTAGTACAATGTAAAAATTCTTGGCAGATGACTTTCAATTTTCTTTCGATGCAACTTCAAGTTATCATTTTTCGTTTTACCACAATCATTTTTGTTAATGTTAAATTATTAAAAGTTTTATATTTAATAATATATTGTACATATAACAATTTTCTAATTTTTTTTATATAATACATATATATTTGTTATTAATTAATGTGATTCACACATAATACAACAAATAAAATTGTCATTTACAATTTTCTCCTCAAACTATTATTCATTTTCTTATAATATTTAAAATTAAGGAATCCTAAAATATATGTAATGTCACGCTCCTAGAGGGTACCCTTGGTGTGACAGGTACTTGAAGAACCATTGTTGGTTCCCCAAGAGAACCATCTGGCCTCATCGTCACATCAACTCGACAGTGGAAGAAAATATTCAAATAAAAGCACATCATATGGATAAGTTTGGAAACAACCAATACTCAACAAATCATCTACTCAAGGTCTTTGAAGCCTTTAATCAGCAGTCTAAATGGTACTATGACAGGCCATGGATACCTCACAAACTCTAGAATGCACAGATCTAGACCTCAATGATGCGCGGGCTAAAGTCCTCTATCACCTGTATCTACATCATGAAACGATGCAGGTCCAAATGGATACCAGTAAATGGAATATATTGGTATGTAAAACGACTCAAGAAAGTAAAGCTCAACTCACTCACCTCAACTCAAACATCTCATGCTCAACTTAATATATGCAAGTTTAAAGTAAATCATGCTTTTGATAGACTCAGTAGAAATAAAGTCAGGTTAAAATATCATGCTCAATCAGTGTTTGCTTAGGAGTTTCTCTTAACCGACATCCAATCCCACCACCTTTAATTTGGTGATACACAATGATGGCGACGTCGTTGCCATGCCTATCCTAAACTTGTCTAGGTAAGGGACGATCAACTCTCTCATGGATCCATATTGAATGTACATCATCTGGGACAAGAGTCTTCATAACATGTTGTACGACTATCCTACACTAGCAACATAGTTTTGTGGGTTAGACTAGATATTTATTGGCTCCCAGCTCGGTGCTCGATACTCCTCCCAAGACTAAAACATGATCAACTCATCAATCAACTCAATACTCCGTGAATCAACTCAAATCTCAACCTCATTAGGTTATCTCATCTCAACTCATCTCAGTCTCATCAATTTAGTCAATCAAGAAAGACAATCAAACTCGACTCACACTCAAGCAGTCATTCGAGCTCATTAATTAGACTCATCATGGAATGAAAGCAAATTACATCAATGGACATGCAGTCATGATACTATATGCTCCTTTTGCTCAATCGTGCTCATTTTACTCAACTCAGACAATTAAACTCAAATCTCAATTCGACCCATGTATAGATTTTATAAAATCATTCAATTTAAGGCTCATGATATCAAGTATACATATATATGTCAATTTCATATCAGTGGTCATGCAGTAAAACAATTATCTCATATATCATCATAAGACCTCATGATAAATGTAGGGATTCAGTAATTGGATGATAGAATTTTCAAAACTCAACTCTTGTTGTCAATTCGACTCAAATCGGTGAAAAGGGCGTGTGGACGAACATAGTTCCACACTTTAGTAAGCCTTACATACCTAAAAATAGAAGAAGAAATCAAACACCAATCATTCTTCGTGTTTGAACTTGAAACCCTCGCTCTTCTTCCTCCCCAGATGCTCTCAAGAAATCCCAAAGTGTGAAGAATGGTGAAAATACACTTGGGGTTCTTTTTTGGACTTTATTTACGTCTAAAACGACTAAATATTGGGTTAAAAAGGGATAGAATTAGACAAAAATACCCTTCTTAAAAACTGTCGTAGGTTCTACTAGACCACGTCTATGGACCGTAGATTCTCTTACGGGTCGTAGATGACCTCTCATAGAAAAGGGGTCCAAAAGTTTGAGTTACTAGAATTCGTCATAGAATCCATGAAACCCCTTTTACAGGCCGTAAATATTTCTACGGGTCGTTTGATAACTCGTAACTCAAGTAACTGAAAAGTTGATTTTTAGATCACCAACTTATAAAGCCAATCACGAGCCATATGTTGTCTCGTACACAGGTCTCAGACTTAGAAATTTTCACCAAGTCACCTGGGGTTCTACGAGGCCTCATCTATGGGCCATAGATCTCTTTACGATCCGTAAATAGTCCTCGTGGTTTCTCTTCTAGTAACTTTTCTTAGTCATTTTCTCAGTTTTCTCTGTGCATCTACTCAGACTAGGTGGAAGGAGTTAGGGGGCATTACATCATCTCCCCCTTGGGAACATTCGTCTTCGAATGATGAGAAATTCAGGAAACCTAGTCAAGGCAAGAATCTCTCTATGTACTCTAATAATCAAACAACTTTCATCTCACTCATGTAATCAATCAACCAAGAAACTCAACAAGTAAAACAATTAAACAACCAACACATCAAATCAATCCTCACTCGGACTCTAGAGATCTATCGTCTATCAAACTCAGAATGAAAGAGGAACTCAAGAATAGGAATTCAGGGATTTAGAAGGAGATTATTACCATCAACTCTCTCATCCTCAGCAGGTAGGAGTAAATGAGGACTTGGCCTTCATATCCTCTTCTGCCCCCAAGTAGCTTGTTCTACTAATTGGTTTCTCCACGATACTTTGACAGATGAAATTGCTTTAGTTCTTAGTTTGTGAACCTGATGATCAAGGATCTGGACAGGAATCTCCTCATAACTCAAGTTGTATTTTACTCCAATACTCTCAACGACACAACCAACTATGGGTCTCCCAAACACTTTTAAGCATGGAAACATGGAAGACTAGGTGGATGGCCGCTAACTCTGGTAGTAGCTCTAACTCATAAGCTACATTGACCACTCTCCATATAATCTGAGAAGGGAAAATATACCTCTGGATCAACTTCCCATTCTTCCCAAATTGCATCACACCCTTCATAGGTGACACCTTCAAATACACCCAATTATCGACCTCAAACTCTAAGTCTCTCCTTCTAGCAACAGTGTAGAATTTTTGTCCACTCTATGCAGTCCTCAACCTTTCTTGAATGATATTTACTTTCTCCATAGCCTGATGTACCAAGTCTGGCCCAATCAATTCTGCTTCACTGTAATGCTCGGTAAAATTACCAAAATACCCCTAGAGTGAGGGTATGCGCGTAACGTATCTTTCGATACTTATATGGCAAATTCGAGGCCAGGTTTGTGATCAGCATGAAAAATTAAGTGGGAAAATGGTCTTGGTCAATTTTTAGAGCGACCCGATCAAAAGATAATTTTTTGATATGAAGCGTAAAAACAGTGTTAGTACGCGATAGGAGCGCGTCGCGCACCCATCGCAGACCAGCACTTATATTCTTTTGAAAATTTTCAACGGGATAGAGAAAACTCGTTCAAAAACTCTTTTCTAAAAATACACTGTTCGCGACCAGTCTGCGTCGCGGACTGTGTCTTTCCGAGTGGAAAATTTCTAAATCCTTATGAGGAGCATTCTGGTCAATTCCTGTACCCCTCCTAAACTCTATACACGATCTAATAAGGCCATTTTGACGTGAAAAAGGGTCTAAAACCCCCATTCTAAGTCCTATTCCAATACATTACTAAGGCTAGGGCTTGAGGAGAGAAGAAAAGAGCTTGGATTGAGAGATTCGAGGAGAGGTCCTTGAGGTGCTTGGTTGATAGCTGCGTTCCAGGTATGTAAGGCTAAACTAAAAACATGGGATAGTTCTTCCATGTGCCCCATAGAGGTCATAGATGAGTAGATGATGTGGAGAGTTTACATGCATGATCTTTGATGGTTCTTCTTAAACTTATATTTGAAATTACATGTTTTCCTATGTTGATGATCATCATGCTATTTATTTTCTTGAAATAAACTTTTCATGAGAATTTGCATAACTACATGGTTATTTGAAAAGCATGCATAAGTCAAGAGCCTTGAGTTGAGATTGTGATTGTGATTGTGATTGTGATGAGAGAATGATGATGAGTTGATAGAGTTTGATTGTCTTATGAATCTATATAAATGAACTCTACCGATGTGTCTATTCACTTTTCCTAATGATTGTTCTAAATCTTGAGTCATTGATGAGATTGATTGTTGAAAGAGTTAAAGTCCTTATGAGCTTGATTGATGAGAGGGTTAAAGTCCCTATGAGATTGATTGATGAGAGGGTTAAAGTCCCTATGAGCTTGATTGATGATAGGGTTAGAGTCCCTATGAGATACCAATCATTGACGAGGTTAAAGTCCCTATGAGATTGGTTGAGATGAAGGTTTTATGAGCATTGAGTCGGGAGGAGTATTGAGCATCGAAATGGGTAAGAGTGAGTCCCACTCAAACTCATTAAGTACCTCTCCAAACGTAGGTAAGGCTTAGAACCATCACATATATTGTGGTTCCCTCTTGATTAGAAGTCTCTGAAACAATAAAGGACTTATTGACGACTGACTCCATATTGGATGAGCTGATATGGTTTCGATTCGTTCCCTACCTGGCAAGTTTGGAACAACTGTGGCAACATCAACGTGATTGTTGTATATTCACTAGCTCATAAGTGATTGTTGCCGGATAAGAGAAACTCCTATAAATTTCCTACCTTGAGTAGTCCGAGTCGAAATGAGATGAGAGGGGATAAGCTCCTCTGAGACGAGATGAGGTGAGATATGATGAGATGAGAGGAGGTGCGCTCCTTTGAGATGACTCTGAGATGATCAATGAGTTTTGAGTTATTGATGGGTCACTTGTGTACTCTTTATTCTTGCATAGATAGACATTTGAATAATGATGTGATTTGATGTTTACTTTGAGTCGATGTTGTTTCCATATTATTCTACCTGTTTCTGTTGCACTCAACTATTTTACATACCAGTGCATTCCAAGTATTGATGCCCACTCTAGGTAGCATCGTTTTATGATGCAAGGGCAGATACTAGAGATCATCAATAGGCGCTCCGTTGAAGATCTGGGATTTTGAGGCTAACTTGGTGAGGCTCCCCTACACCAGCGGACCCACTACATTTATTCATCTTGCTTTAGAGTTAAAGATTGGACTATTTCTTTGTTTTGATTTGGGTAGCCATGGGTTTGTCATTGGCACCACATGAGTAGTAATAGAGGCTTCATAGATGATGGTCGAGCACTGATGTTGAGATTGTGAGCTAGTTCTTTCTACTAGCCTTCATTATTTTATATATTCTCTTGAGACTTTAGATGAGATGTGCCTATTTACTTACTTATACTTTCCGTTATTTAGTAGATTATTGATTGAATGATTTGATGAGGCTAAGTGGTTCGCTTGGGGACTAGCAATAGTCTCTGAGTGCTGGCCACGCCAAGAGTACCCTCCCGGGGCGTGACATTCACCTACCTCGAACCATCCAATTGGTAATCTACATCTTCTCTTATAGAGTGCCTTATATGAGGCCATCTGAATACTCGAATGGAAGCTGTTGTTGTAGGCAAGCTCAATTAGAGGCAAATGGTCATCCTAATTACCTTTGAAGTCAATGAAACAGGTTCTCAACATATCCTCCAAGGTCTGAATTGTGCGTTCTGCCTGTCCATCAGTCTGTGGGTGGAAAGCAGTGCTAACGAACCTAAGCCTTTCTGAAAGGATATGTAACACTGAGCAGTGAATTGGGATCCTTTGTCCGAGATGATAGTCAAGGGGATTCTATGCAGTCTAACAATCTCCTTTATGTATAATCAGGCATAATCCTCCATAATATCAGTCGTCTTTATTTCCAAAAAGTGAGCAGATTGGGTCATTCTTTACACTATCACCCAAATTGAACCGTGTTGTCTGCGAGACCTTGGTAAACCTGGGAGAAAGTCGATGTTGATCATCTCCTACTACCATTTTGGAATCTCAAAGTTTTGAGCTCCTCCACATGACCTTTGATATTCAATTTGTACTTGTTGGCAATTCGGGCACTTGGAGACAAACTCAACAATATCTCTTTTCATTCCACTCCATGAATAACTCTTCCTCAAGTCATGATACATCTTAGTCGATCTTGGATGGATGGAATATCTAGAATTATGGGCCTCTGCCACAATTCTCTCTCAGACACCATCAATATCTGGAACACATAATTTGCCTTGGTATCTCAATACTCTATATCCCCTTATGGCAAAAGCCATCACTTTCTGTTTATGCACATCTGTGTTCAATTGCAGCAAGATAGGGTCTTGATCTTGCTTCTCCTTTACCTCCACTACTAGAGATGATGCAGATCTATTATGCACAAGTACTCCACCTTCATCTGATTCGTCTAGTTGAACTCCAAATCGTGCCAGCTTATGACCTCTTTAGCCAACTCCTTTTTCTCTTCCTCCACATGGGCGGTGCTTCCATAAACAACCTGCTAAGAGCATCAGCAACCACATTATATTTACCTGGATGGTAGAGGATGCTCATGTCATAGTCTTTGAGTAGTTCAAGCCATCTCCTCTTGCTTAAATTAAGCTCCTTTTGGGTGAAGACATATTGTAGTTTGGTCTGTGAATACATCAACATGTGCTCCATATGAGTAGTGACTCCATAGTTTGAGAGAAAACACCACCGCCCCGACTCTAAGTCATGAGTGGGATAATTCCTCTCATGCACTTTAAGTTGTCTAGAGGCATAAGCAAAAACATTACCTTTCTACATCAATACATATCCCAATCCCACTCTCGAAGGATCGCATATAGATGACAAATCCATTCTTTCCATCAGGATAGGTCAATACTAAGGTAGTAGTCAATCTTTTCTTCAGCTCCTGGAAACTCCTCTCACACTCATCGGACTATTGAAACTTGATCTTCTTCTAAGTCAGTCTAGTCAATGGTGCAGATATGGAAGAAAATCCTTCAGCAAATCTGCAGTAGTAGCCAGCAAATCCCAGAAAACTCCTTATATCTATTAGAGTGGTTAGTCTAGGCCAGTTCTTAACCATCTCAATCTTTTGAGTATCCACTCGAACACCTTCTCCTGAAACTATGTAGCCTAAGAATGCCACAGACTTAAGCCAAATCTTACATTTCATAACATTGCATATAACTCATTATTCCTGAGCGTCTGTAAAGTGATTCTAAGGTGATTGGTATGCTCCTCCTCATCTCTAAAATAGACCAAAATATCGTTAATAAACATGATCACAAGCATGCCAAGATACTGTCAGAATATTTTGTTCATCAAGTCCATGAAGGCTTCAGGCGCAATTGTCAACCCAAAGGACATCACGAGGAACTCAAAGTGACCATATCGGGTTCAAAAAGCCATCTTTGGGATGTCACATTCTCTCACTTTCAACTGGTGGTAGCCTGATTAAAGGTCTATCTTTGATAAAACTGTGGCACCTTGAATTTGATCAAGCAAGTCATGGATCCTCGAAAGGGGATATTTATTCTTGATTGTCTCTTTATTTTACTGGCGGTAGTCAATACACTTTCTAAGGGAACCATCCTTCTTTCGTACGAACAAGATCAGAGCACCCATGGAGAGACACTCGGACTTATGAATCCGTTCTCTAGCAAATCTCTCGACTGCTCCTTCAACTCTGTAGGGGCCATTCTATATGGCGGAATAGAGATAGGCTGGGTGTCAGGAAGAACATTAATTCCGAAGTCAATCTCCCTTTTAGAAGGGACCCCCGACCAGATCCTCGGGAAATACATCAGGGAACTCATTCACGATCGCAACATACTCAAGAGTAGGGGGCTCAACATCATCAGACTTGACTTGCACGACGTGATAGATATATCCCCTAGAGATCAGTTTTTGGGCCTTGAGGTAAGAAATAAACCTATCCTTTGGCTCAACAGAATCTCCCTTCCACTCAATAACGGGCTCATTCAGAAACTGGAATATGACAATTCGGGTTCTACAATCAATAGAGGCATAATAGGCATGAAGCTAGTCTATGCCAAGGATCACATCGAAATCCACCTTCTCTAACTCAATCAAATAAGCAAGAGTATCCTTATGATAGATGGATACTGCATAATCTCTATAGATCCTCTCGGCTTGAATGGACTCATCAATAAGAGTAGAAACAAAAAATGGCTTAAGCAAGCACTTAGGAAGGATCCCAAATCTACCAGCCACATATGGCGTCACAAAGGAACAAGTTGCACCCGGATCAAGTAAAACGTACAAATGAAAGGTAAAGACTCAAAGCATACCCGTTACAACATCTGGTGTAACCACTTGGTCCTGTCGGTTCCCCATTGCATATAGACAGTTTGTCCCACCGCCTGTCCCTAGTACAACACCTCTCTAGTCATCTCTTGCTAGTGGTGCTGTGGTAGATGACTGGACCTTATTGCCCCATATTGGACACTCCTTTTGAAAATGGCCCGGCTAGCCACACTTGTAGCAAGTGTTCCCTCCATCTCTACTGTAACACCCGATAAAATTACCAAAATACCCTAGAGGAGAGGTATGAGCATAATGCGCCTTTCCATGCTCCGATGGAAAATCTGAGGCTGAATTTGCGATCATGAAAAATTGAGTGAAAAAATGATCCCAGATGATTTTTGAGCAACCGGGTCAAAAGATAATTTTTTGACGCGAAAACGCGAATTTAGTGAGGATGCACGACATGCACCTACTGCGGAGCAACACTTACTTTTTATTCCAAAAAATTTCTACGGGATTAGAAACCTCGTTCAGAGAATTTTTGGTGGAAAGTACCAAAAATATACCCTGTCCACGTCGCGGACCCCATGTCCCGAGATGAACTTTTTTCGAATTTCATGAGAGGCATTCTAGACCTTTCCAAACCCCTCCTAGAATTAACATATGATCAAAATAGGCCATTTTAAGCGTAAAAAAAGGGTTTTAAACCCTTTTCTAAGTCCTTCTAAGTCCTTAAAAAAGATTAGGGCTAAAGAGAAGAGAAGAAAAGTGTAAAATTGAGAAGTCGGGGAGAGTTCTTGAGGATTGATTGTCCAAAAGCTTCACACCAAGTATGTAAGGCTAAACTAAAAGCATGAGATTGTTCTCTCACATGCCCTATAGATGGTCATAGAAGAGTTGAAAGTTTAAAGAGTCTACATACATAATTCTTGATGGTTTTTCTTGAAAATTATATTAATTACATGTATTTTCTATGTTGATGATCATCATAAACTTGTTTTCTTGAATTGAATGCTTTTCACGAGATATTGTATAACCCTACATGATTATTTTTGAAAGCATGCACGAATGAACTTAGAGATTGAGTCTAGAGCCTTGATTTGAGAATGTCAATTGTGATTGTGATGTGTGAACGATGATGAATTGATAGAACTTGATAGTCCCGTGAGTCTCCATAAATGAACTTTCATGAATTGATTATTCGATTGTTCCCTAATGATTATTCTAAGCCTTGAGCTATTGATTGAGATATTGATTGATGAGATGATTAGAGTCCATATGAGACTGATTGAATGATAATGCCTCCACGAGGCTGATTGAGATGATTTGATTGAGATAGTTTAATTGGATTGATTGTTGTATGAGCATTGAGTCTTGGGAGGATTATCGAGCACCAAAAAAGTAAGAGTTAATCCAACTCATACTTGTCAAACTACGTGGCTAAGCATAGGAAAGGATCAAAACCATCACATTACAATGTGGGTTCCTTCTTGAGAGAGTCCTTGAAATAATAGAGGACTTGTTGATTGCCCTATCCATTTTGGATTATCCATTATGGTTTCAATTTGCTATCCACCGATTAAGTATGGAATGACCGTCGCAACACCGTTGGGATGTTGGACAATCACTGGCTCATTAGTGATTGTTGTCAGATAAGAGAAACTCCCAGAGAGTTCCCACATTGAGTACTCTAAGTTGAGATAAGATGAGATGTGATGAGATAAGTTGAGTTGAGATCCTTTTAGATGAGTCTAATTTGATTGATGAGGGTGATTGGTTGATGGGTCACTTGTCTACCCTTTATTCTTACTTTAGATAGACATTTGACATTTTGATTGGTTCTTATTCTGAGCCGATATTGTTCAATATTATTCTACCTATTTCTATTTCATTCAGCTATTTTACATACCGTATATTCCACGTACTAATGCCACTCGGCGCTGCATCATTTCATGATGCAGATATAGGAATTAGAGATCGTCAACAAGCGCATCATTAAAGATCTATCACAGTCCACAGAGTTGGTGAGCCTTTACTCTGGAGGACCATTATGTACTTTCATCTAGCTATTAGAGTGAGACTTTTAGAGTAGCTTTACTATTACTTGAGTTGAGGTAGCCATAGGTCTTTCATTGGCATCACTTGATAGTAATAGAGGCTTCATAGACTAGAGTCGAATGTTGATGATAAAACTTGTAAGGCTACTTTCTTTCTACTAGCCTTTTATTTATAATATTATTTTGAGACTAGATGAGATGTGCCCATTACTCTCCTTTGTCTTTCGCTGATTGTCTTGAATTATTGATTGAATGAATATGATAAGGCAGAGTGTTTCGCTTAGGGACTAGCAATAGTCTCTGGGTCCAGCCACGCCTAGGGTACCCTCCTGGGTCATGATAAACTTGGTATTAGAGCACGAGTTCAAGTTCCCTAGGGAGTCTATGAAGCCTTTTCTAGTAGAGTCTTGTTTATGAGTGTGTTGTCGACCACACTTCATAAGCAGGAGTCTATAGGATATTAGAAATTGTTACACTTCTTTCTTATTCCAAATTTGTGTGATAGAGTTAAACTCTAAGAAAGATTTCTTCTGATTTGTGTGTTACGCATTTTCAGAATTGTTACCATGTTTTTAAGAAGAGTTGATGAAGTGAACTGGAGCCCAGCCAGATGAAATGCTAACCAACCCGAGCCCCAGGATCAGGATGAACCCATAGGCCTAGCCATCCCTGTCGGGCAGCCACCACATGCTGACATCAGCAATGTGAGCTTTGCCAGGCCCTTTGGACTTTGGCTCAGGCTATAAATACACTGGTTGATAGACAGGGAGCAGACAGGCGGGGTGTTCTAAATACATCGGGAGATTATGAGTTCTTAAGGGTGAACCCACCTAAGTTTAAGAGGTCGAGGAACAAGAGTCACTTTCGAGTAGAGCCTCATAACTTTAGAGCTCAGAAATTTAAGTCACAGGCTAGTGTGGTTTAAGGTTCTCGAGGCAAACCACCTTGTGGCACGTGTGGCAAATGTCACTGGGGAGAATGTCGAAAAGGAAGTGATAGATGATACAAGTATGGCCAAATGGGTCTCTTCTAAAGGAATTTTCCTAAGTGGGCCAAAAGAGCCCAAGCTTCTACCCTAGCACCCACAGTTAGAGAAGATTAGGAAAGTTCTCCAGATGTCACCCAAGATGTCGTGACATGTATGATTCGAGTCTTTACTTACGTTCGATGTTATCCATGAGAGAGAAACTTATGTCTCTAAAGGATTTAGTGTTACCATCTAAGAGTGAGATGTGAGGTCTTATACCACCCTGAGTAGAGCTGTCATTCCAGAACTAGAATGATGACGATGGAAAGGAAATGACGAGATAGTGAGAGTGATAGTCAATTGGGGCTTGTAATTAGAGTTAGATACCCATTATCTAAGTAATGGGATGACGATTTGATTGCCATAAGTTTGATGAAAGAGTCGTAAGTACCCTATGAGTGTCATTCTGAGGTAGTTAGTATCAGAATGTGTTAGGGTGTGCTCAAAGCTAGAAAGAGATCTATGTTGATGTATCCTGATGTTATACAGTGAGGGTGAGACGTAGATGCTGAATAGAGGGACAAAGTGCTCTCAATATGGTAGATTTACACTAGGCTTATAATTCTGAAGAAAGAGCCCTACGAGATTTATATAGTTATGAGCTTAGCCAGGTAAGGGGGTATAGTGAGCGGAGGAATGGTACTTGAGTTACGAAGAGGGGATATGTTGAGTGAATACCTGCTATGAGATTTTAGTAGGCTTATGCTCTGAAATTTGCCTGGTAATTGTAAGATTGCTGTGATATGGGAGAGGTGTGTGATAGATGCACGTGTTAAAACTAGACGCTAAGCTTGAATATTGAGGAGTAGTGGTAAAGATGAGATAACATCATGAGAGTGATAGTTTTAGTTGGAGATTCACCCTAAGAGGTTTACCATAGTGTGTGTTTGAGATTAAGATGTTGGCTTGCAAGGAGTGTGATATTCTAAATATGGTATAGGTACTACTAGATGAAAAGAGAGAATTGAGGATGAAACATTTGATAAGAGAGGTTAGATTGTAAGAGTTGTGAGAAGTGGTTATGTACGCCATTAGAACAACAAATATAGAGAGATTTCCCTAGCGACAGGAGGAAGCTAGGAGTGGTATTTTTGAAGAGAGACTTAGTAGCTATTTTATATATGCGACTATAGTATGATAGAAGAAGTTTAAGATGCCTAATCTCATCGATAGTGATTCCTCGACCGTGTGGAGGTATATATTTATAGCCTAGTAGCGGAAATTAATTCACAAAACTTGAGAGATGACCCTTGAGCGAAGATAGAGACAATGATGTGATAGACCGAAGTAGATCTTGAGTTTTTTATAGTGATAGGTTGATTTGGATGAGGCATCAATTGTTTGCCATCTCATATATTCCTTATACTTTAGTGCAGTACTCTATTCCCGACGACTGCCATGCCCATGGCCTAATCCTATATACCACTTGTTGATTGTTATACATGTTGAGTTGTGAGGATGAAAAGTGATGAATTCATTCTTTAATTTTGATCTTACCCCATGGATTTAACAGTTTCCACTCCTATCTTAAATGAGATGTGACTTGAGTTTTATACTGTGGATAGTTCTGTGAACCCAAAATGAGTCTCGATAGACGAGAGAGATTGTACTTCATTATGAATGCTCCCTAATAAGATTTCTCAGTTGAGTCGTGCTAATGATCTTCGTTCCAAGTTCATTGAGTGATCCTGTCTTCCCAGCTTTGATGGAAATGTTGATGAGAATAGAGGATTGATGGTTGATGAGAGAGAGTATGGGTTCTTTATTCTGATGTCGTCTTACCCATGGCCGACCTTCGGTACGTTATGCCATTGTTGATGGTAGGATGTAGAGTATCAAGTTTTAGATGTAGAATTGTGCTTATTTGGCATGAGGAGGTAGTAGTTGGCATTTTGCCAAAGGGGGAGATGATGAGACCCTCTAGGCCCAAGTAGTGATATTGATAGTAGTAGACAGAGAATAAGGGTAGATGAGGAGGAGTGAATGTATCCTTATTATGACATTGGTGTTGTACTTGTGTCATGTAGGGATAGAGATAGGGAGCGGGAGGGGGGGGGGGGAGATGAGATATTATGATATACAACAGGTAGGTAAGAGTATGTTGGAGTGCCTTGGAGCGGGAGCTCATTGAATGGCGAAGGTAGAAGTGCTTAGTAGGCTTGAAATTTCTTAGATACAGTTGAAGTGGTTAGATTGATAGGCTTGAATGTGTGGTTTTTGTTATGCGAGTATTGATGATAAACTGTCGAAGACTTCGTGACGAGGGTTTCAAGTAAGGATAGTGGGGTAGTGAAAAGGACTAGTAATTTTTTAGGGAAAGTCCCTGTGAGAGTATAGGGCTTGAGTATTGAGGGTTAGCTTTGTATGGATATGATCATCTTAACAATAGCACCGTGAGGCTCAAGAGTAGGCTTGAATGGAATAAGAGAATGAGGATAGGTAGCGAGTTGAATATGAGCTATAAGTTTAAGTTGATTGAGTAGAGTGCCATGAAGGGGAGCAAAATTGAGGTGGAGAGTTGGGCTTGAGAATGCCCGTAGAGTCTTGTATATCACGATGGTCCCCTTTCTTGATTAGAGTTGATAACTTTATTCTTGAGTTCAAGCAACTGATTGATGAAGTGTTTAGATGATTCGAATTGACCGAGTTTCAACGTTACATTCGCGTGTGATGGTGAGGATGTTAAGTTGATATCTCTACTCTTAATCTGGGCCGAATTATCTATCCGAGTTGATGTATCTATTCCTAAGTCTGAGTGAAGTTTGTTGAGGTTGATAAGGAGTCGAAAGTTTGATTGATTGAGTGAGTGTTGAGATGAGTCTTGAGTCTATTCGTGCTTTGATGTCCACCTTTACTCATCATTCGAGGACGAATGATTCCAAGGGAGAGATAATGTAACGCCCGTTAAAATTACCAAACTACCCCTAGAGGAGAGGTGTGCGCATAATGCGTCTTTCCATGCTCCGATGGCAAATCTAAGACAATGCTACTTTTACTATTTACTTTTGAGGGGAAGCCTAGTACATGTCTTAGCCCTTGTTTCACTCATGACTAGAGGTATTGTTGGATAGTATGTTATGTACAATCTACCGATGCTTATGTATTCATGGTGACTTTCCCTTAGTCTCTATCCCATATGTAATGTTGCTTTAATTATGTTAGTAAGTGGTGAAATCTGAAAGTCCCTGATCCCCATAGAGTGCGTCCAATGCTCCCTTCCCTTAGATTTACTTGTGATGATTGTATGATGGAAGTTCCATGATCCCTTGTCCCATAGAGTGGGTACTAAGTCCCAAATCTCCTTAGTGCTATTTGTCGATGATTGATCTACGCATCTTAACCAAGGATATGCTTAAATGTTATAGGCTTGTTTGAGATGCCTTTGAGTTATCCATTCGCCATATCGCACCTAGGCCCTAGGCTTGGGTCATGACAACATGAGTTTACGAGACCTAAAGTACGAGTCGTACTATGATTTACAACCCGTAAACGAGCATTCGTGGTTTTTTCTGGCCAGTTTAATGAAAGAATATTTTCGATATTTCGCACTTACCTAAACCCATTACTACATCATTTTGACTTCCAATATGTCCCATATCAATCTAATACTACCCTACTCACCGCCTATTCCAAATTATTCTCTCAAAACCTAATCCCAAACTCCCCCATGTTCTCTCAAGGTTCCCCTTTGAAGGCAAGATAGAGTTTCAAGCTTTCCCCTCCAAAGTTTGAGTGACTTCCATATATTTTCGTCTAAGGCGGGTTTCAACCATAGGATCCCTTTGTAATACCTCTCACACGACTTACAATGTCCTTATGGTATATTTATAGAATATCATAAAATCTATGTAGTATTTAATAAATTCGACTTCGTATTTTTTTCTGGAGGCAAAATTGTGTTAGAAAAAGGTCACTTTCGATTTTTAGGTCACCCGTACAAAAATGATTTTTCACATGAAATTGCACTTTCTAGAAGGGTGCGCGATCAATCCGTGTCACCCATGTTGACACCCAATTTTGGTTCTCCTTATTTAATTAGTAAGCTCCTTTCTTAGAAGAAATAAAGATAATAAGAACTTTTACGAAATATTTTTGTTATTACTATTATTATTATTGTTGTTGTTGTTGTTGTTGTTACTACTACCACTACTATTATCATATTATTATCGTTACTAGTATTTTGATATAAATTTCTTTATTTTTTCGACAAATCATTTTATGGGTATTATTTCTTACAAAAGTTAAATTATTTACTACTTTCTTTAGCATTTTTGAGAACTTTATGTCAAAACAAATATCACTTTAAGTGCTAAATCAATTTTTGATTAAATACAATTCCTCGTTGTAACAAGCAAATATTTTCATATGTTATTCAAATGAAGAAGCTTAACTAATTTAATTTTATTATTAATCCAACAATTTTATTTTAGAATGATTATTTTTTGTGAAATAACTTAATCCTACAAAGTCGTCATTTTTTATTCGGTTTTGGCGCTATAATAATTTCAAACTTTAATTATTTTTTTTAGTTTTGGCTCTCCCTGTTCAATTAGTTAACTTAAGAAAAAAAAAAGAAAAAGGAGTTTTTTAAAAGGGGATGATAAAACTTTCATGAAGTATGAAATGTTCTACTACTACTATTACTAGTATTATTATATTATTATTACTGTTGTTGTTGTTGTTGTTTTATTTATTCTTATTGGCAAATTTTTTATTTTTTGTTCGACCGATTATTTTATGAATTTTTTATATAAAAAATACATGTATTTGAATGTTTATTATTTGCTTTCATCATTTTTTAGAAGCTTATGGCAAATTAATATCGTTTTAAAGTGTTAAAATCAATTTTTGATTAAACAATAATTTTTTTACTTGAAATAAGTATTTTTCATACATTAATCGAAAAAGGGAGCTTCAGTAATTAATTTTGTTACTAATCCATACCAATTTTATTTTGAGAATGACCAAATTTTGTCAAAATAATTAATCTTGCGGAATAATTATTTTCATTTATTTTGATTATAATTTAAATCGGATTAACTAAGCAAAACTTGGCAATCCAAGTTCTTCAAAACCGACCAATCCACGTGTGCCACATAAGCAACACAAGGATTGTGTTTCTTCCTTTTAAGCTTAGTCTTTTATTTGATCCAATGGCTTTAATAAATTCAAGCTTTTACCCTTTTAATATATATATATATATATATATATTATAACTCTTGATTAATTTTAACCATCCGATCAAATAATCGGACGACCTAAATTAAATCACCTTTTCCCATATCCAAAGGAACAACCTACCGCCCTTATCTTCTTCCTCACCTACTCTTCTCCTTTTTCCCCTTGCCCAGAAGCAGACCCCTAGCCCGACGACCCCTTCCCCTTCTTTCCACCAAAATCCGTCGAATTTTGCGTAAAAAAAGCAATGATCTTTTGCGTCCAACGTCTCCCTCATGCTTTGGGAAGGAGGAGAAGACTCAAAAAAGGTTGGGTTTCAAAATTTATCTATGGGTTCCACCATAAATGGCCTCTAAAACATTTTTGTCTCTTCAAATCAATTTGAAAAGGTAACCATAGGCCTCTTTTCTTCCATCTTTTCACCATTCCTACACACCTATTCTCACTACAAGTTTTGAAAATTTTCGGAAAATCTTTAATGTATTTCCCCCCAAAACAAATCTCAATCTTGCCTATGAATAGAAGTGGTTTTTCACTCCAAAAGAGAGAGAAAAAGAGAGTGAAAAATCATCAAGTGGAGGAAAAAAACAGATTGGAAAAATCAAATCACCATAAATCATCAGAGAAACACATCAAAAAAAGGGAGAGGAAATCATACAAAAAGGTATTACCAACATTAAATTTCAAAAGTCATTTCATTCCTTGTTTCGACCTTAAATTCGAGTTTGAAGTAAAAATTCTTGATGTTAAAGCTCTAGTTTGTTGCTTCCACAAGGTAAAATTCCTTCCCTTATTCTCATTTAATTCTATTAATGATCTGCTAGTCTGTTTATGGTTCGCATTTAGAATGGTTTATTTAGATTTGTGTGAAATAATTGTTATGTTGAGTCTTTTGTTTTGCAGCTAAATGTGTACTCATTAAGTTTTTTTCTCTTATATTTCTCTGTTATGAATTGGTTTCAGCTAATGTCCAGGTTTGTTGCTCATTGCCTTGTTTCACTCCTCTTCTAGCATCGTTTTCCTCCCAGTGAACATTATGTTGACCTCAATATGAAGTGTAGTCGTCGGTTGTTTCTTTATTGACCTCAAAAAGTCATTACATGATATTCCAACCAGCTTTAATAGTCAAAATATTCCGCCAGATTCATTAGTGAACACATCAGTTGTTTTTCCTTAGATTCTTCTATTTTTTTCCTCTCATTTTTATGTACCTATTCTGGTTACCAACTGTAATCATATAAAATTTATTAAATATAAATTTTATAAAAACGATTCAAAATATATTAAGTTCAAAATATATTAATATAAAACGAATATTGTGGATTAACATAATTGGGTCTAATAAAGTATGAATTTAATTAAAAGCCCAAATTCAATTATTTAGGCTACAAAAGATAACCCACTTTATTAGGTCCAATATCCTCTCATCCAAGAGGCTCATCTTGGTGCCACGTGTCAAACGACATGACATGCCAAGTCAAACAAAGAAGCCAATAGGATCATGTCATATGTCAAAATGACAGGACCATTTCATTAAAGCCCAATACGCCATGTCACTTAAATCTGATTGGCCGAGAGAAAGCCTGTCCTCTATTCTACAACTATATATAAGGATCCTCATAATTCAAAAGAGACATAGAGAATTCTAACAAGAAGCCAGAGATAGCTCGTGGATCAAATGCTCCAGATTTCTCTACAAGCATCAAGAATTCAAGAAATCAAGCATTCAAGTTCAAGAACAAATCCATATCAAGATCAAGTTCAAGAACAAATCCATATCAAGTTCAAGATCATCAAATCCATAAATCAAGATCAAGAGCATCGAATTCAAGATCAAACCCAAAAACCCTTGAATTCAAATACAAGTCAAGATCAAATTCATCAAGTTTTACAGGATTCAAGATCAAGCTAAAGAGCCCTTGAATTTATATTTGAAAAGGTGAATCAGAGGATTCATAGAGATTGTAGAACTCACTCCTTGAAATAGAATACTACGATTATTGCAATATTTTTTGTTCCTTGATTGTTATTTTCTCGACACGAACTTTATTGTCATACAAATTCTGGCACGCCTAGTGGGACCAAATCTACCCTTCATCTCTTCTCTCATAAATCAAATCTGCAAGTCTGAAGCTAGCAACGGTGGAAAAATGAGTACTTTAAGCCCTGTTTTTGAGTTTCATCAAGTTTACACTCCGACAAGACTTGAAGCAGGGGATATTTGTAGACGTTGAAATTTTGTAGGACTCTACAAAATTAGTCCTATTTCAGTCAGAGTTTCTTGGAGGCTACTCTACCCTAAACCCTAATTCATCCCTATATAAAGGGTATTATATTCCCTTGAAAAGGCATCTCAAATATCCCATAACTTTTGTGTATTCTAAAGGGATTAAAATCTTAAATATCCCATAAATTTTGGGGATATCATAAAGAGATCGAAATCTCCAATATCTTACAAATTCATGATATCACATATCCTACAAATACTTGGATATGTCAAAATCTCAAATATCCCATAAATTCGAGGATATTCGTAAAGAGATCAAAATATGCTCAAAGAGATCAAAATCTCAAATATCTTCTAAAGAGATCAAAATCTCAAATATCCCATAAATCCTAGGGATATTTATCAAGAGATCAAACTAATGCTTAAGAAGGTTACAGTCATCCTACATTTGAGAAATACACTACTAACGACCCTTGAATCATGGAAAAATCTTATGAGGGAAGAATCAAGGGAGGAACGGATGTGTACCCACATTGTTTATGAATAAAATTATGTTTCTTCATATTTTATTTGTGATTGTAATTTATTTTCTATCACATTAGAATTTGTTGCAAACAAACTGGCACGCCTGGTAAGACCGAATACGTCCTTCATCTCTTCTCTCATAAATCAAATTTGTAAATCTAAAGGCCACAAAACCGCAAAGGTGAAAGAAAGAGTACTTCAAGTCCCGTCTTCAAGTTTCATCAAGTCTTGAAGTAGGGGCATTTGTTGGCATTGAAATTCTGTAGGACTCTACAAGATAAGTCCTATTTCAGTCAGGATTTCTTGGAGGCTACTCTACCTTAAACCCTAATTCATATATATATCTAAGGTACTATATTCCCTTGAAAATGCATCTCAAATATCCCATAAATTTGAGTATATTCATAAAGAGATCAAAATATGCTCAAAGATATCAAAATTTCAAATATCTTCTAAAGAGATCAAAATCTCAAATTTCCCATAAATTCTAGGGATATTTATCAAGAGATCAAAGTAAGGCTTAAGGAGGTCAAATTCATCTTACATTTGAGAAATATGCCACTAATGACCCTTGAATCGTGGAGAAATCTTATAAGAGAAGAATTAATGGAGGAACAGATTTGTACCCACATCATTTATGAATAAAATTATATTTCTTTATATTTTATTTGTGATTGGAATTTATTTTCTATCACATTTAAATGGCTTCCAAGAAGATCTCCCAATCAATGACCTCTAAGGCTGCTGATTCCAAGTTCTCTGCTGAAGTAGAGGGAATCTTGGGTGTCACTTTTGGAAGCGTTGGAGTTGTTACAAGAAGCAAAGCTACTATGCTGGGACAACAAACACTATGAGTGTCGTCCGCACTAACTCCTGGTTTTGGATCTTCAACACCAAAGGTAGTGAGGTCCTCTGCAAATGCTCTAGAAGGAAGAAGAAATGTTGCTGAGAAGATCACATAGACTTTAGCTCTACTCGAGGTCTCCGATTCCAAGAACTCTACTGCAAAGAAATGTCAGGACTCATCCAATCAATCTTCTCCATACGCATCGCGTAATATGATCCCTCTGAAGATTAACTTCCACAATAATCCACGCTACTCTTCAATGCCTCCAATAGTCATGCAAGCGATGAAAACTAATGCTTCATCCACAGAGAAACAACTTGCAAATCTAGTAAAGATGATTGAAGGATTGACCAAGCATGTGCAATACCAAGAGACTCACATCGATAAGTTGATGGACAAGGTAGATGGCTTACTAGATGGGGACTTTAGCCATGCACTTGGGAAGGGTATTGAGATTTAAGAGACTGCAAATCCTGTGAAGCAAGCATCAACTATCAAGGAGCTGGCAATTTCTGCTGAGGGAATGATCCCACTTGATCAATAAAAGGATTTCATTGAAAGCACCATTAAAGAAAAGTATGAAGTCTCCACAAGGTCTTTCCATATGTACACTAAGCCTTACACTGCAAGGATTAATAGCTTCAAAATGCCTACTAGTTATCAACCCCCTAAATTTCAGCAATTCGAAGGCAAAGGAAATCCAAAGAAGCAAGTTGCACACTTTGTGGAGACATGTAATAATGCTGGAACCTATGGAGGCTATCTCATCAAATAATTCGTCCGTTCCTTGAAAGGAAATGCCTTTGACTGGTACACAGATCTTGAGCCTCATTCCATTGACAGTTGGGAGCAACTGGAGCATGAGTTTCTTAATCACTTCTATAGCATAAGGCACACAATGAGCATGGTAGAACTCACAAATACTCGCCAAAGGAAGGATGAACCTGTCATCGACTTCATAAATTGGTGGAGGAACATGAGCCTTAATTGCAAAGATAGACTTAGTGAAGTTTCTGCTATAGAAATGTGTATCCAAGGAATGCAATGGGGGCTTTTGTATATCCTAAAAGGGATCAAACCTAAGTCTTTTGAAGATCTAGTGACTCGTGCTCATGGTATAGAGTTGAGCATGTCTTCTGCCGGAAAAGATGGAATGCTTCTTCACAATCCTCTCAAAAGGAAGGACAAATAGGAACCCAAGAAATGGAGAAAATTTGTGCCCAGGAATGACAACAAAGAATCCATGAATGTCAATATGTAGCCTGTGAAGTTTACTATAAAGGAGAGTAGGAAGCAAAGTATAACGACAACTTTTCAAGAGCGTTCAAACCGAAAGCTAACCTTGAGAGAGATGCAATAAAAGGAATGCCCTTTTCTGGATTCTGATGCACCTGAAATTTTTGAGGAACTGGTTGAGCTAAAGCTCATTGAGTTTCCAGAGATGAAACGACCCGATGAAGCAGGGAAGATGATGACCCAAATTATTACAAGTAACAAAGACTCGTAAGTCACCCTCTTAAAAAGTGTTTCGTCTTCAAAGACAAGGTTATGCAATTGGTTAATGAAAAGAAGAATGTCCTTGATGATGGAAAGATAAGCTCTAACCAAATCACTTTCATGTTCGGCTCGCTTGACCCAGTCCAAATATGTGCACCTGAAGAAGAAGGGCCATTAAAGAAAGAAAAATTCCAAATCGATAAGATGATGATGAAGGTTGGATTCTCATGACTAGGTGGAGACGCAACAAGACAATATACAGAAAGAATCACTTGAACAACCGATCAGACAAAAGGTAGTAAAAAAAGCAAAGAAGCAGAAGTTGGTTAGGCCTCTAAAGGGCTAAAGGTGGAATTGCATCACCACCATAAACCCCGACGTCCTATGACCTTGGGGGAATTCTTACCAAGTTGGTTCTGTGTGGAGACCACTCAAGACAATGTTGAGGCATCATGTTTCAGTGCTGATCAGGAAGAAGCAATGAATGGAACTTCATCGAAGGTGTCCCCTACTAACAAAGACGAATTGATGGGTGAAATTCCATCAAAGGCATCTCCACCATCTTCTGAAAAGTCTGTGAAACCCTCTTTTCAAGAAGTACATCCAGGTGACACAAAGATAACGTTCACAGACGATGATCTTTTATTTGGTGAAACTCCACACAATCGTCCTTTGTATATGGTGGGCCACGTGCTAGAAAAGAGGATAAATAGAATTTTGATAGACAAAGGTGTCTGGGCTCAAAATTTTACCCATCCACTCATTGAAAGAGCTTGGCATCACAACTGAATAGCTTAGCGAAAGCTGTTTGTTGATACAAGGATTCAATCAAGGGGGCAGGGGTCTATAGGCTCGATTAAGGTAGATATTCATATGGATGATTTATGACCAAGTGCATGGATACATGTGATTGATGCAAAGACTTCATATAATATATTACTGAGAAGGCCTTGGGTGCACGAGAACAAAATTGTCTCATCTTTTTACTATCAATATCTGAAGTACCTCGAAGATAGAATTGAAAGGAAAATAGTTGCTGAGGATAATCCTTTCACTGAAGTGGAGTCACATTTTTCCAATGCAAAGTTCTATTTGAAGAGTTATGTCATGAAAGGGGAAAAGTTGGAGGGTGTCAAACAGACCAAGTCTGATAGGCTTAAAGGCAAAGGAACCAATGTGGCCATTGAAAGGGCCAAAGTTAATACTGGAGAGCCTAGTAGTTATCCAAATAAGGGGAAAACAATCCCCTACACTCCGTTATGTCCCAAAGGTAAAGAAAGAGGAGGGTCAATCATCTGATGTACAAGGGAGTGTACTAGGAGGGTTGACTCTTCCTATCAAACGAATCGATGAATAAACTTGTCTTCAAAGCTGTTGGGAAATTTTGTGGCTCAAAATCCGCCGCAAGATATATTACTCGCTAAAAAATGTACAGAAGGCTTTGATCCAAATGCTTACAAGTTACTTATAAAGGCTGGGTACAACCTTGATGAGCCATTGGGCTAAGAAAACTCCCATTGCACGGCACAACTAGGCAAGCACGTGAAGGTTTAGGCTATAGCCAACTACCACCAATGTAATTCTCCATAAAAAGGGCAAGCAATAACTATATCACTATAGAAGATGAGCGTGCTTCTTCTAATAAATGGCCTTCTGTCTTTGATCGACTTGGAAATCCTGCTGTAGGAACTTCTGTATTTGAGAGGTTAGGTCCATTAAAGAAGAAGAAGAATAAGCATCGAATAAGTTACCTAAGAGTAATAATTCCTCCTTCCCTTATGATCCAAAAGGATTTCAAAGGCATAATTCCTTCCAGGATGAAGCGACGAGTGGAACTCATAGTTTCATGTAAAGAGGTACTAAAGGAGAAGGCTCACACTGTGGTTTACACCAAAGATTGCAAGGAAGATGAAGAAAGCGTAGTCATCTCCTCATGTCATGTTACAACTCAGATTGAGAACAATGTCTTATGTCAACTAAGAATTGATGAAGAGTTTGGAGGTATTGTTTGGTGCTATTAGAGGTATTATTTGGTGCTATCATATATCTATCAATGATAATGATCCATAAGAAGAGAAGGATGTTGGAGATAATCCACCAGAATTTGAAGAGGGAGTGAAGACCATGTTCGATCCCTTAAAAGAAGTTAACCTTGGCACTGATGAAGACCCAAGACTAAATTACTTGAGTGCTTTCCTAGAAGCTGATGAAGAAATTGCTTATATGAATATACTCAAAGAATACATGGATGTCTTTACTTGGAGCTATAAAGAAATGTCTGGTTTAAATCCCAAGATTGCGGTCCATCAATTAGCAGTCAGGCACGGCGCTCGTCCTGTCAAGCAGGTTCAAAGACGCTTCAGGCCTGACTTGGTTCCATTGATTGAGAAAAACGTTAACGAACCTATTGAGGCGGGCTTTATTCGTGAATTTAAATACCCTACATGGATTTCAAGCATTGTTCCAATGAGAAAGAAGAATGGCCAAATTCGAGTTTGTGTTGACTTTAGAGATTTCAACAATGCATGCCCTAAAGATGAATTCTCGCTACCCATTCCTGAGCTGATGATTGATGCTACAACTAGTAATGAGGCAATGTTATTCATGGATGGTTCTTCTGGATATAACCAAATTCGTATGTCACCAAAGGATGAATAACTCACAGCGTTTCGTACGCCTAAGGGCATTTATTGCTACAAGGTGATGCCTTTTGGTTTGAAGAATGTTGGTACCACATATCAAAGGGCTATGCAAAATATATTTGATGATTTACTCCACAAAAATGTTAAGTTTTATGTTGACGACTTAGTGGTGAAGTCAAAAAGAAGAAGCAACCATTTGAAAGACTTGAGAATGATGTTTGAGTTGCTTCGAAGATATCAACTGAGGATGAATCCACTAAAGTGTGCCTTTGGGGTTGCTTCTGAAAAGTTTCTTGGCTTCATTATGCAACATCGAGGAATTGAGATTTGTCAAGCCAAAGTCGACGCAATCTTTAAGATGCCCGAGCCTCGAAACATTCATGAGTTGAAAAGTCTCCAGGGAAAATTAGCCTACTTGAGGAGGTTCATCTCGACTATAGTTGGAAGATGCCAACTATTCAGTTATCTCATGAAGAAAGGTGTCCCTTTCAAGTGGGATCAAACATGTAGCAAAGCCTTTGAAAGTATCAAAGCATATCTGGCGAAACCTCCGGTCGTAACAGCTCCTATACCTGGAAAGCCACTGATACTTTATATTACGGCGCAAGAAATGTTCGTGGGAGCCTTACTAGCCCAAGAAAATAATAAAGGCAAAGAAAATGCCTTTTATTACTTGAGTAGAATGATGATACCAAATGGGCTAAATTATTCACCAATCGAGAAGTTGTGTTTGGCGCTAGTCTTCTTGATTCAAAAGTTGAAGCATAATTCTCAAGCTCATACTATCCATCTTATTTCTAGAGCAAATCCCATCAAATTTTTTATGTCGAAACCAATCCTTAGTGACCAACTAGCAAGGTGGTACCTTTAGTTCCAACAATTTGAGATTGTGTACATCCCTCAAAAGGCTGTGAAGGGACAAACATTAGTGGATTTTTTGGTGGACCATCCTATACTAGATATTGGGAATTAACTAATGAGCTTCTTGATGAAGATGCAATGGCCATCGAGATCCAACCCCCTTGGAAAATGTACTTTGATGGGACTGTGCATCGTGGTGGAGCTGGTGCAGGCGTAGTGTTTGTCACTTCACAAGGAGAGGTCTTTCCACTCTCCTTCATATTGAAACAATGTTGCAGAATATCAAGCACTAATACTTAGACTTGATATAGCGATTGACATGAAGCAATTGCAGATGCAAGTTTTTGGTGATTCTCAATAGGTGATTAAACAACTCTTGGAAACCTATGAGGTCAGGAAGCCTGAGTTGCACTCATATCACTGTTATGCCCAAAAGTTGACAGGGTGGCTAGGAGATATGACCCTCCAACATGTGCTAAGAAGGAAAATAAAACATCCGATGCCTTGACTGCTCTAGCCTTAACTCTGACTCTTTCTGATCAGATGCAAGTTACTATCTTCTAAAAAAGGGTAGTACCATCGTTAAATGAAGACGAGGATATGGAGAAAAAGCTTGAGCATATTGTCACAGTTTCTGAAGCTAATAAAATGGACTGGCAACAAGCTATCATCGACTACTTATGTTATGGGATACTTCCAGAAGATGCTAAAAGAAGAACTGACATTCGTTGTCGGGCACCTCATTTTCTCTAAATAAGCACACGTTGTATAGGAGATCATTTGAGAGAATGCTCTTACGGTGTTTGGGGGAGGAAGAAGTGACTCAAGCTTTGCAAGAGGCGTATTCAAGAATATGTGGATCACATCAGTCTGGGCCAAAGTTCCACTTTTACATAAAAAAAAATGGGGTATTATTGGCCAACCATGGTAAAAGATTGCTTGGATTATGCTCGAAGGTGCAAAGCTTGTCAATTCCATACAAACTTCATACATCAACTGCCTGAAGTTTTACAGTCGACTATTGCATCTTTGCCAGAAGATGCTTAGGGACTGGATGTTGTTGGACCACTACCAAAATCTTCTGGTGGACACTTGTACATCTTGGCTGCGATAGATTACTTCTCAAAATGGGCTGAAGTTATAGCTCTTAAAGAAGTCAAGAAGGAGAATGTAGCAAACTTTATTTGAGTAACGGATAATGGCAAGCCATTTGATAACAAGTTGATGAATAAAATATGCGATCCCTTTGGTTTCAAGCAGCGGAAATCTTTTGCGTATCATGCTGCCACCAATGGTCTGGCTGAAGCATTTAATAAGAATCTATGCAATCTTTTGAAGAAAGTGTCTCTAAGTCTAAATGAGACTGGCATGAAAGAATGGAAGAAGCTTTGTGGGCATATAGGACAACATATCGCACACCGACTCAAGCAACCCCATATTCGCTTGCTTTTGGAGTTGAAGCGGTCCTGCCACTTAAGTGTCAAATACCATCCTTGAGACTGGCTATCCGAGAAGGGCTCACAAAGGAAGAAAATGATTGACTATGTCTTGCGGAGTTAGAAGCACTTGATGAAAAGAGGTTAGAAGCCCAACAGAATCTTGAATGCTATCAAGCTCGTTTGTCTCGTGCTTTCAATAAAAAGGTTTGCTTGAGGTGTTTTCAAGTTGGAGACCAAGTTCTCACAATAAGAAGGCCCATTATCAATTCACACAAGTCTGGGGGCGAATTCACCTCAAAGTGGAATGGACCATATATAGTGCAAGAAGTATACTCAAAGGGTGCTTACAAGTTTGTTGATGTCGATGGCATAAGGATCGGTCCTATAAATAAAAATTCCTTAGAGGTACTATCCTGGAGGAAAATTATGCTCCTCGAAATTTGGGTGTAAAAATGCATGATACTCCTGGCCTACAAGAGTATAAACTGTGTATGACACCCTAAAAAACACTCCCCCAAGAACTACATTATGACTTGATCCTCTTCATTAAGGTACATAGTTGCTTGGAATTATATTCTAAGTTCAGTTGCATGAGTGTTAAAAAAATTTATATGCCCCTACTTGATTCCTTATAAGGGGCAAAGCCCTATGGAATGTGAGTTTCTTTGATGGCATGCTTGGGGTTTCCAAATTTGATCAGGTTTGCAGGTTGAAGTTCTCATGTTATCCAAGTTTTCTTCCATTTATTCCTATTCCAAGGAACAAATTCAATAATCTCTTAACCAACCTCTCCAAACTAAAGTCCCAAAAGTCTACATTTTGGTTGTCGAATTAAACAAGTATGCAAGTGATGGTCCTCAAGTTCTAAAGTTCTGTGTGGATATTCTTGAAATTTATCCATTCGGTGAGTTACAACATTAAGTTGCATAAAATTTGCAAAGGCGAATGCAAAAACTTCAAAGAGAAAGGAATCATATCATTTTCATTCTTACTAGCGTGCCAAACGTGAATTAAGTTTGAATCATTAAGGCTCACAGCAAAAGAAAACATATGAAGAACTTCAAGTTAGAGCCATAAATACAAGATGTGAGACAAAAAATAGAGAAAATCTATTGCTATAAAATTGTCTAACATATTGACCTAAATCTTGAGAAAATAAAGAAAAGAAGTAAAAAAAAGAAGGGAGCCTAATCAAAGCATAATTTATAGTTGATAAAATCTTGACGACTAGCCTCTAAGCACTCTTTCCTATTGTCACGACCCAAGCCTAGGGCCTAAACGTGACATGGCGAATGAGGAACCCGAAGGAACCCCAAACAAGCCTCTCGAACTTGTCATCACACTTCATCGGTCGCGGAAGTACAATCAACATTAAATAGAGGGAATTAGGGACTAAGGGCAACCCATTTCAAAATAATATCATAGATTAAGAGTCAAGCTCATTTGTAAAATACTTGTCCAACGTACACCTCTGCATATATCGATAGAACGGGGGCCATGACATACTACTGGCTTCCCTCATAGTCAAAATACAAATACAAGCTAAGATCTCAAAACATAGGAGTAGGAAACATAACATAGTCCTCGAATCATTGATGGCTCACCAACAATCCCGGATAAGCACCGCACTAGCCACGTGGATGGAGAGAAGGATCAGGAGTAGCTCCGGTCCCTGCATGGTAACATCATGTAGTCAAAATATGTGTTAGTACTTTGGATTGTACTAAGTATGTGGGGTGCAATACAAGAAGAGATAAGATACATAATCGAAATGCAAGAGATGGGTCATTAGACATAGTATATAATCAAGATGCATTTGCATGATCAATGTATAGTCAAATATGTTTAAGTAAATCCATCTTCATAATAGGCACCATATCTAAAGCTAAGTCAAGCAATTTGACGACGCATAAACCCTCTCATCTAGGTGAAATAAGTATTATCCCTTATTTCTGGATAGTGGCAATCCCACCTTTCCACACTAGGTGGATATGAGTACTTATCCCCCATATCATGGATAGTGACAATCCCACCTTGCCACCCTAGGTGAATATGAGTACTTATCCCCCATATCATGGATAGTGACAATCCCACCTTGCCACCCTAGGTGAATATGAGTACTTATCCCCCATATCATGGATATCCGGCTCTTTTCCCCCGGACCGGGCATGGTTGTGCAACACTTTATATAGGAATTTACAATAGGCTCTAATGCAATTCTCATGTAGAAATGAATATATACACGAGTTTAGTTTATCATCAAAATGTCATTGTAACCTCATTCATATCTTATCTCAAGCTTTAAAACATCAATTCCTCATAATTCCATCATTGGACATTTTGTCAAATACCTTGGGGGCATGCAGTGGGGATCAAAGAATGTGTAAAATGGAGTAGGACTCATGTAGTAAATCAGTGAACCAACCATCAATGAACACTTTGACATACTCCCATGACAACATGTAAAGCCCCACATCAATTCCAAGTTTAGATTCAAGTTCTAGAGTGACAACATGTTCAAGACATTCACTTTCCCATGCTAGAATTTCACTGTGCAGAAAATTTATACAATGAACAAGACCAATGTGTAAATCTTCACTTAAAATCATGAAATAATGAGTAAGTTAGGGTTTAGGCACTATGGGTGGAAGGACCCATGAGTTCAACACCACATACCTTGAGTTCTTATGACGGCCTTGGAAGTGTCTTCAAAGGAGGCTTGAAACTTGGAGCAAGGACCTCTTCAATCTTGATGAAGGTTTTGGAGGGTTTTGGCTTTAGTTCTTGAGAGAAATATTTCTAAGTGTGGGAAATGTCTTTTAGGAAATGTTTTAAGGAATGGGAACTGATTTAGTGCTATATAGGAAATAAAATTCGACTATGGAAAAACGGTTCCAACACTTAGAAAAAATAATGGGGCGGGTGAACAATAAATTTGCTCACTGGAATTTGCATTCTCTGCCCGGGCGGAGATTACGAAAATGGGCATAATATCTTCGTCCGAACTCCAAATGAGGTGAAACGAAGTGCGTTGGATAGCTAACTCACAGGGCTTTCCATGGATATATTATGGGCCACCCAATTCTTTGTGTGCTAAAAGCTATGACCCTGCAAAATAGACCCTCCAAAAAGGCTTCACTTGGAAATTTCGAATTTTGATACGGTTGCTCTAAAATTCGGGTTAGACCTATTTCCCACTCCATTTGACCCCCTAAACAAGAATATGAAGTCGTATTTTCAAAATAACAAACGAATTTTTAGATATAGCTAAAACAAGTTTCCGGTGACTTCCGAAACACTTTTTTTTGGGTCATTTCACCTATTCTCCATGCGAGTCGAATTGTCAGTCGTCCAAAAGTTCATGTTGTCATAAGAGGACACCTCGTTCTCAGCAACTAAGATCTTGACTCGAACCTCCTCAATCTCCTTCTTGGCAGCATCTACAGCAGCCTCAAACTTTCTCTCGCTCTGCTTGTAGAGTTGCTAACTTCTTCTTGACCTTCTTTATTGACTTCCTTGTAGAATTGCTAACTTCTTCTTGACCTTTTTTATTGACTTCCTTTTAGAGGAAACATGTTTTGTCTTCTCGCCCTCCTCTGCTCTGAGTGACTCAAGACCCTCCTTGGCCTTAGAAAGCAATTCCAGCTTCCTGTCCTCATGCATCTTATCTACAAAATTGGAGTGTTCTTGATCATAGGAGGCAGCAATTTAAGATCTTTTTGTGTGAACACATATTGGAGACTCTTATGATCGGTGAAGATATCGACATGCACCCCATACAAATAGTGACGCCAAAGCTTTAAAGCAAAAACCACGGCGGCTAATTCAAGATCATGGGTGGGATAATTCTTTTCATGAACCTTAAGTTGCCTAGAAGCATAGGCTATAACCTTACCACTTTGCATCAACACACAACCCAAACCAATATGGGAAGCATCACAATAAACCACAACCTTCTAACCCATCCGGAAGAGACAAAATAGGAGCGAACACAACTCTTTCTTTCAAAGTTTGAAAACTTTTCTCACAATCATCCGACCACACAAATTTAGCCTTCTTTTGAGTTAACTTAGTCATAGGGGAGGCAAGAGAGGAAAACCCTTCCACAAATCTTCTATAATAACCCGCTAAACCCAAGAAACTCCTTATGTCTGACGGGGTCAAAGGTCTAGGCCAATTCCTAATAACGTCGGTCTTCTTAGGATCTACCTTAATACCATCTTCCGACACCACATGGCCTAATAAGGCAACTTACTTCAACCAAAACTCACACTTTTCATATTTAGCATACAACTTCTCTTCCCTCAATCTTTGGAGTACAACCCTTAAGTGGCCCATATGCTCTTCCTCACCCCGGGAATAGATCAAGATGTCATCTACAAACACCACCACAAAAGAATCAAGGACGGTTTAAAGACCCTATTCATCAAATCCATAAAGATAGCCGGAGCATTAGTTAATCCAAAAGATATCACCACAAACTCATAGTGCCAATACCTAGTCCGAAAAGCCGTCTTGGGAATATCACACTCCCTCACCTTCACTTGATGATACCCGGACTGAAGATCAATCTTAGAGAAGTGACTAGCCCCATGCAATTGGTCAAATAAATCATCAATCCTTGGAAGAGGATACCTATTCTTGACGGTGACCTTATTGAGTTGCCGGTAATCAATACACATTCTTAGAGTCCCATCTTTCTTTTTCACAAACAAAATCGGAGCACCCTATGGAGAATGACTAGGTCTAATGAACCCCTTATCTAACAAGTCTTTCAATTGCTCTTTTAACTCTTTCAACTCCGTCGGGGCCATACGGTAAGGGGAAATAGAAACAGGATGAGTATCGGGAAGGAGGTCTATACCAAAATCTATCTCCCTTTCGGGAGGGACACCGGGAAGGTCTTTTGGGAAGACATCTAGAAACTCACTAACAACCGGAATTGACTCAATAAGAGGGACTTTGGACTCCACATCATTGACCCTCACAAGATGGTACAAACACCCTTTAGAAACCAATCTATGGGCT
Organism: Solanum rostratum; assembly: GCA_029948455.1. Taxonomy (NCBI): domain Eukaryota; kingdom Viridiplantae; phylum Streptophyta; class Magnoliopsida; order Solanales; family Solanaceae; genus Solanum; species Solanum rostratum. The sequence goes on from CM057055.1 coordinate 41,283,733, forward strand.
TTAATGCAAGAAATAAATTTCCTCTTCACCACAACATCCCGACTCTCTCACTCAAGGACGGGCTCATTAGGAAATTGAAACTTGACTCTATGAGTTCTACAATCAATAGAAGCATAATATGCATGCAACCAATCCATCCCAAGAATAACATCAAAATCCACCATGTCCAACTCAACAAGATCACAAGGCAACACTTTATTCAATATGCAAACCGGACAATTTCTATACACTTTTCTAGCAATAATAGAGACGCCAATAGGAGTAGACACTTCATATGACTCATGCAACAACTCCAACTCAACATGAAATTTTCTAGCAATAAAGGGGGTAACAAAGGAAAGGGTGGCACCCGGATCAATCAAAGTTTAGACATCAAGATCAAAGATTTGCAACATACCGGTCACCACATCGGGGGTCTCCTCAACACCTTGTCTACCGTGCAAAGCATAAAATTGGTTGTGCCTTGGGGCATCACTTTGAGAAGCACCTCTACCCAAAGAAGTAGTATTAGCATTCCGAACCTTGCCACGAATCTTTGGACAATCCATCTTCTTGTGACCAATTTCCCCACATTCGTAGCATGCACCCACACCCCTCATACAAGAACCCCAATGTTTCCTCCCACAATTAGAACATGGTGCATTCGGAGCACCCACACCCGCTCCTTGGGGCCTAGGAAAGTTGTTCACAAACCCCCTACTAGTAATATGAGAAGACCCTTGGCCTTGAAAAGGCCGACCTCCTCTAGAAGGCCCACCACCAAATCGAGCCCTCTTAGCCTCATGTCCCCTCCTCTTCCTCAATTTCTCCTCCTCTATTTTCTCGGCATAAGTCATCAACCGGGACAAATCCATATCACCAATGAGCATTGCGGAACGACACTCCTCACTAACCAAATCGGAAACACCCATCACAAATTTATTCATCCTCAACCTAGAGTCGGCCACCAAGTGAGATGCATACTTAGAGAGTTGGGTAAATTTGAGGGCATACTCCCTCACACTCATAGCCCCTTGTTTCAAGTTCATAAATTCCACCAATTTTGCCTCCCTAAGCTCCAGAGGGAAGAACCTATTAAGAAAAGCAAGCTTAAATTCCTCCCACAACACCACATAGCCACTTCCCTTTTCACCCTTCCATTGATCAAACCAAATTTGAGCAACACCCTTGAGTTGGTAAGCCGCCAACTCCGCCTTCTCAATAGCCCCAACACCCATAATGGTCAAGATTTTGCATACCTCGTCAATGAATTCTTGTGGATCCTCATCCACCTTTGAACCATGAAAAATCGGAGGGTTCATCCTAATAAAATCTCTCACCCTTGCCCCCGGGGTGGTAGCTTGGGGAGCTTGGGCTCCTTGTTGCACTTGGTTGGCTACCACTTGTGCAAGCATGGTGAGTGCATCGCGGAGCTCGCTATTGGTGGGTGGTTCCTCCGGTGATCGGGCTCGTCTTCCTCTCCTATTTGGCATGACGATCTAGCATTTCAAAGAACAAGCGTTAAGGAGGAATCACTTATTACACTCTAAGCACGACATAGAACAGGAAGAAGGAAACCTTTCCTACAAACGTTTCATAGCCTCCCACCCATAGGCGTGGCGCGCTTCACAACCATGAATAGGACTCTACTCAACGTGGTGTGTTGGACTTCGAGTATCAAACAACCTAGTGCTCTGATACCAAGCTTGTCACGACCCAAGCCTAGGGCTTAAACGTGATATGGCGAATGAGGAACTCGAAGGAACCCCAAACAAGCCTCTCGAACTTGTCATCACACTTCATCGGTCGCGGAAGTACAATCAACATTAAGTAGAGGGAATTAGGGACTAAGGGCAACCCATTTAAAAATAATATCATAGATTAAGAGTCAATCTCATTTGCAAAATACTTGTCCAACGTACACCTCTGCATATATAGAACGGAGGCCATGACATACTACTGGCTTCCCTCATAGTCAAATACAAATACAAGCTAAGATCTCAAAACATAGGAGTAGTAAACATAACATAGTCCTCGAACCATTGAGGACTCACCAACAATCCCGGATAAGCACCGCACTAGCCACGTGGATGGAGAGAAGGATCAAGAGTAGCTCCGGTCCCTACATGGTAACATCATGTAGTCAAAATATGTGTTAGTACTTTGGATTGTACTAAGTATGTGGGGTGCAATACAAGAAGAGATAAGATACATAATCGAAATGCAAGAGATGGGTCATTAGACATAGTATATAATCAAGATACATTTGCATGATCAATGTATAGTCAAATATGTTTAAGTAAATCCATCTTCATAATAGGCACCATATCTGAAGCTAAGTCAAGCAATTTGACGACGCATAAACCCCCTCATCTAGGTGAAATAAGTATTATCCCTTATTTCTGGATAGTGGCAATGCCACCTTTCCACACTAGGTGGATATGAGTACTTATCCCCCATATCATGGATAGTGACAATCCCACCTTGCCACCCTAGGTGAATATGAGTACTTATCCCCCATATCATGGATAGTGACAATCCCACCTTGCCACCCTAGGTGAATATGAGTACTTATCCCCCATATCATGGATATCCGGCTCTTTTCCCCCGGACCGGGCATGGTTGTGCAACACTTTATATAGGAATTTACAATAGGCTCTAATGCAATTCTCATGTAGAAATGAATATATACACGAGTTTAGTTTATCATCAAAATGTCATTGTAACCTCATTCATATCTTATCTCAAGCTTTAAAACATCAATTCCTCATAATTCCATCATTGGACATTTTGTCAAATACCTTGGGGGCATGCAGTGGGGATCAAAGAATGTGTAAAATGGAGTAGGACCCATGTAGTAAATCAGTGAACCAACCATCAATGAACACTTTGACATACTCCCAAGACAACATGTAAAGCCCCACATCAATTCCAAGTTTAGATTCAAGTTCTAGAGTGACAACATGTTCAAGACATTCACTTTCCCATGCTAGAATTTCACTGTGCAGAAAATTTATACAATGAACAAGACCAATGTGTAAATCTTCACTTAAAATCATGAAATAATGAGTAAGTTAGGGTTTAGGCACTATGGGTGGAAGGACCCATGAGTTCAACACCACATACCTTGAGTTCTTATGACGGCCTTGGAAGTGTCTTCAAAGGAGGCTTAAAACTTGGAGCAAGGACCTCTTCAATCTTGATGAAGGTTTTGGAGGGTTTTGGCTTTAGTTCTTGAGAGAAATATTTCTAAGTGTGGGAAATTTCTTTTAGGAAATGTTTTAAGGAATGGGAACTGATTTAGTGCTATACAGGAAATAAAATTCGACTATGGAAAAACGGTTCCAACACTTAGAAAAAATAATGGGGCGGGTGAACAATAAATTTGCTCACTGGAATTTGCATTCTCTGCCCGGGCGGAGATTACGAAAATGGGCATAATATCTTCGTCCGAACTCCAAATGAGGTGAAACGAAGTGCGTTGGATAGCTAACTCGCAGGGCTTTCCATGGATATATTATGGGCCACCCAATTCTTTGTGTGCTAAAAGCTATGACCCTGCAAAATAGACCCTCCAAAAAGGCTTCACTTGGAAATTTCGAATTTTGATACGGTTGCTCTAAAATTCGGGTTAGACCTATTTTCCACTCCATTTGACCCCCTAAACAAGAATATGAAGTCGTATTTTCAAAATAACAAACGAATTTTTAGATATAGCTAAAACAAGTTTCCGGTGACTTCCGAAACACTTTTTTTTGGGTCATTTCACCTATTCTCCGTGCGAGTCGAATCATCAGTCGTCAAAAAGTTCATGTTGTCATAAGAGGACACCTCGTTCTCAGCAACTAAGATCTTGACTCGAACCTCCTCAATCTCCTTCTTGGCAGCATCTACGGCAGCCTCAAACTTTCTCTCGCTCTGCTTGTAGAGTTGTTAACTTCTTCTTGACCTTCTTTATTGATTTCCTTGTAGAATTGCTAACTTCTTCTTGACCTTCTTTATTGACTTCCTTTTAGAGGAAACATGTTTAGTCTTCTCGCCCTCCTCTGCTCTGAGTGACTCAAGACCCTCCTTGGCCTTAGAAAGCAATTCCAGCTTCCTGTCCTCATGCATCTTATCTACAAAATTGGAGTGTTCTTGATCATAGGAGGCAGCAAGCTCAAAGAGGGAATTTACCAAATGCTCCAAGGATGAAAGGTCTTTGAGACGCATCTCACTCATCTCTTGGAGAATCTCATAAATATCTTCTTTATAGGATGAAATTGAGTCTAGAGAAGTTCTAGAAAGTTTGCTACAAATATCTTACCAAAGGCCTAAGATATACTTCTTTTTGTGAGTTGAAACAACATTTTTCCTTTAGAAATAGACTGGGCCCCAACTCGCTTTGAAAGGAGTGGAGGAGTGCTACTGTAATCGACGGTCAACCCTTTTAAAGTTTGATCATGGGAAGTGATTGCAATTCTCTATTCTTGCTCAATATCTAAAGTTGACTCTGCCTCGGATTTTGATGTCGCGACGGACTCAACACTAATCTGCGGCCTCTCTTGTAGTGATTCCTTTGGATGCTAAGTAGCATTTGCCTACACAAAAGCGGAGGAAAGAAAATTAGCAAATTACTTAACCATGTAGTATTCTTTAATAAAAATTGAGGTTAAAGGGAAAACCTCTTCGCTCTGAATAGCTAGTGTTCTTAGAAGACCATCTATGCCTTGTTCTTCCACAATCTCTAACTCAACATCCTTAAGCGCAATTGGTTCATGTCTTTTCCTCTTCCAACATTAATCCCCATTGTTGCTTTTGCTTGTCTCTTGAAAGGCTTGCTTTGTAGATGGAAGAATTTAGGGGCATCCTGTTTCAAGCTTAGGAGCACGACTATTTCTTTCTTAGATCCCTTAGAGGACTTAAGCCTCTTACTTTTAGGTTGTGGGGCAAGTGAGGCATTAACTTTTAAGAGCTCCTCTCCGGTGTCGTGACCTTTGTCCTCTAAAGGAGTGGTGAAGTTTAGCCTAGCTTTTTCTACCAAAGTTTCCAAATTATCCTCAAGAAACTTCCCATGGGACACCAAGATAGATATCAAGTAGAGTAAAGTTTCTTCGCTGAAGCAACCGCAGGTGGAAATGTCTCTCTTGACATAGTAGTATGCGAGATATAGATTCTCCAATACCTAAGTCCCTCATAAAGAGTTTCAGCACGAATATCCAGTAAGAGGTATCCTAGGGTATCTTGATGGAACCCAAATTGATGACTAAATTGGTGGGGACTGTATGGCTCGATAATAAAATGAAGGCTCATAAGATAAGATGACTCCAACTCTGAAGCTTTGTTATCATCAACATAATAAGTTGGGTGATGCCTATTAAGCATGGTCATATTTTACACAAAGCTTTCACCTCGATGGACGCACTTTCGTGCCTCATCTTTGTCAAAATATTTCACTGCACCCTCGCCAAAATATGTCGCCATACACGGGAGAGAAGGTCCATTGGTAAGAGGATACTGTGTCTTAAGATAATAAGCAAGCCAACCATAAACATAATGAATGGGGAAAGAAACTTTAATATGATCAAATTGTGAAGAATTTGAAATCTTGTTTAAGCCACAATAGATGCTCGCTAAGACTAAGACTGCAAGGCTAACCCTTCGACCACTCACCATCAAGCTTTCCATCTTAAAAGTTTCACGCCAAATAAGGTTTCGCTCTTCAGAAAGAAATACAAAGACACACAACCAATATAACAAGAAGGCTGCCAAATAAGTCCAATATTTTTGGTGTTTTGCTCCAAGCATAGAAAATGTCATCTCTTGAGAGCTATGTGTTCACCTTCATTGATATCTCACCTATGGGGTTATGCGTGGATTCTAGACATCGAACCTTCTTCTCTTTTCTCGGGGGAGCTAGCTCATACTTGATGTCTTGTTTACACAAAAATTATATCCAGTTATTAAAAGAGATCCCCGAGCTATCACTCGTCTTCACTTTAAGATGATGGAAGGCAGAAATAAATATTCACAGGTTTGAGAAAGAAATCTATCCTTCTTGGCGTCATGACTTGTAAGCTCTTTGGCATTAGGTATCACTTCTTCATAAGGGCACCCACTAATCGGTAAGCCGCCAAGAATATATAAATCCCAAAGGGATATAGATGCTTCTCAAAGAGATGTAAGTAGTGTATTTTTTTGGAGACAACAAGCCTCACAAAAGGTCTATACGATATCGGAGTTCTGATCATAAGTAAAAAAAGAAGCAACGACAACATCTCGAAGGTTAGTATCGTTCAAGCTCCGCCCATTTTTGTTAAGGATATCTTCTGTCCATTTCCAATATCTCAGGATGTAATGATATCCACCTCCAAACAAAATCTTATCTCCCCAACGTAACCATTCTTGAATGATGCGGCACCCTAGATTTGGAAGAGTGCTTGCAAGATTGGTGCCTTTAAGATTTGGTTTCTCAAAATACCATACTTTGGAAGATTTGTTAGATTTGTGGTTTTGTTCAAAAGTCCAATCTACCTGGTGAAGTGTGTTTCTCAATTGTGGCTATGCATCAACATAACGACCAACTAGGGGATCTTGGACTAAAAGTTTGGTCTCTACCTTGCGTCCCAATTATGACGTAGCTAAGTCCAGATGATGAACAAGTGTAGTACTTGAAGAAGGCCATTGTTCAGGTTGCATAAAAGGAAAAGTGTTACCCTTCATCAATGATAGCACGCAAAAAAAGGGAATGAGAATTGAAATAAAAAGATATGGCTAATTGGGGGTCCCTTATGCTTAAACGTTGGGAACATCATAAAGCCTCGTGTTGTGGGTCCCTTATGTTTAAACATTTAGAACAGCGTAAAGCCTCGAATTGTTGGTCCCCTATGTTTAAACATTTAGAACAACGTAAAGCCTTATATTAGTGGTCCCCTATGTTTAAACATTTAGAACATCATAAAGCCTCGTATTGGTGGTCCCATATGTTTAAACATTTTGTCACGCCCCAAGAGGGTACCCTTGGCGTGGCCGACACTCAGAAACTATTGCTAGTCCCTAAGAGAACCACTTGGCCTTATCATAACCTCATACTAAAAAGCAGAACGAACATTCTCAAAGAAAAGACTGTAATGTAATTAAAGTAATCAATTTTTTATATAAAAAGTTAATTTCCAATAAAGAAGATTTGGAAAAGAAGCAATACTCAATATCCTCTACTCAATGTCTATGTAGCCTCTACCTCTAACATCTAGATGGTACCACGACAGGCCATGGCTACCCAACTCACAGAAAATAAAGTACTAACTCAAGCTAGAAGATAATAATATGGAAATCCTCTGGAAACAAGGAGGTCTCACCGATCAGCTGAAAGCGAATAGATACTCAACGAAGCACCTATTGATGATCTCTAATATCTGCCTCTGCATCATAAAACAATGTAGTCCAAAAGGGGACATCAGTAGGTGGAATGTACTGATATGTAAAATAGCTGAATGAAACAGAAACAGGCATAATGATATAGGCATAACATCAACTCAACATCATACTCCATCAGAATGCCAATTGTCTATCTAAAGCAAGAATAAAGAGTAGACAAATGACTCATTAACATCTCATCTCAACATCATGAATACATCACATTCATCTCAAGGAAACTAGACTCAACTCAAGTTAAAGGACTAATGCCCATCTAGGACAAGGATAAAGAGTAGACAGTAAATCATCAATATCCATAAAGACTTATACTATCACATCAACATCAGAGTTCTATCAGTGAGGAACCTAACTGGGAGTTTCTCTAACCGACAACCATCACCTATGAGCCGATGATGATACAACGAAGCGATGTCATTACCACATCCATCCAGTACCCTGCCCGGTGTAAAGGATATCACCATCAGTGGATCCACAAGAAATAACATTAGTCCTCTTTTAGGACAAGGAAACATCCGTATTACGCTTCGAGCCTCTCTCCTACGCGGGCCACATAGTTAATGGATTCGAGTGAGACTCACTCTCATCCATTTCGATGTTCAATACTCCTCCTAGAACTCGACATGCTCATAAAACATCATCATCAAGACTTCTCATCATCGGTCCCATGGGGACATAGTACATCAACATCAACATCATCATCAACATTAACTCATCTCATCAACATCATCTCATCAACATCAACATCATGGACTCGAAACATTCTTTCAGAATTTAGTTTCAAGTTTGTAAGACTTACGAACATCATTCTCATCAACATTATCTTCAAGACGCTCAACAATTCAGACCACAATCACAGCATCACAAACATCATCATCGTCAAGGCTCTAGACTTATCACCAAAGTTTATTCTTACATTATTTAGTAAAATAGTCAAAGCAGTTTTGGTTAAATCATTCATGAAAACAACTTATGCAGTAAATCAAGTTTATGATGATAATCAATTTAAGAAAATACATGCATTAAGAAGAATCTCAGTAGACTACTCAAGGATTTTCACATATAACTCATCATCTTTAATCATAGACTCAATTTACTCAAATGGGCACATGGAAGAACAATTTCATGCTCTAGGTTAGCCCTACATACTTGGAAAGTTAATATTACAATCGAAATTTGATGAATACTAGCTTTCTTGGAGAAAATCTTCGATCTCAGTAGTTCTTTTAGAGTGGAAGAACTTGGAAAGACATTGTTTGAAGGCCTTCTCTTTGATTCTTGAATTCTTGACTTGGAATATTTAGATTTCTTGATGAAGAACCCTAATTCGTGAAAAGAAGAATCAAGAAATCCTTTCTCGAAATTCTTGAATTCGTTTTCTTGAAACCTTAGGTGATGATTTAAGATTCTATTAGGGATTCATTAATAGATAAAGAAATTTCGGTTGGGTAGCTTAAAATTTATGAAGAATAACTCACCTCGATGATGAATCTTAAAAGTTATTCCTAACTTGGTGACTTTCTTGATGTTTCTTGAGCGTTTATTTTTAGGAGTGAAGGAGAGGTTTTAATTATAAAAACTAACATTCTATGCATTTTGGGACCTTAAATAGACCCCCAAAGTTTTAGGATAAAAGTACCATCAAAATGAAATAAAAGGACGTCATTTAACTTATCCAGAAAGGGTTTGCAATAGGTCCGCGACGCGGAATTGTCGCGGATCTTCAGACAGCTCTGCAGGTCTTCTGTAAAATAGTCATAACTTTCTACTCTGAACTTTGTTTAAGGCGAAATAAGATGCGTTGGAAATCTAATTCAAAGCTCTTTAATTTGATATATTATGGGTCAGCTAACTCATTATACTTTAGGATATATGGTCATTTGAAGTTTACCCTTCTATCAACTCATACAAAAACTTAGTCGGTAGAAATTCTTTGAACTTGACTTGATGTAAAAGATCCTTTATGACTTAATCACATCTAATATACTTTAAATACTTAGGAATTGATCCTAGCATGTATATACAATCTAAAAGTCATTGGTCCATCTAACTTTTATAAAATCCTACATTAAAACGACGACCTTTTATTATCTCTAATTATATTCCCACACCAAGAAAGTAATTTTAACATCTATGCTCAATTAAAAATCATCAATTAAAATCCTATATCATATGATGGGTGCCTCAGTCTTAGCTTAGAAAAAAATTGGGGTGTTATATCATTTCCCTCTTGGGATCATTTTTCCTCGAATGATGAGTAAAGGTAGACATCAACGCACAAATAAAAATCAGAACTCTTCTCAAAACTCATTCAATAAATCAAACTCTTGACTCCTGATCAATCTTAAACCATCTCTATTCAGACTCAGGAATTGACACATCAACTCAAATAGACAAATCGGTTCAAATCAAGGGTAAAGATATTATCTTAGATATTCTCACCATCAGTCACGAATGGAACGTCAGAACTCAATCAATTTGAATCATTTGAACACCTCGACAATCAGTCTTTTGAACTCAGGAAGGAAGCTGTCAACTCTAATCGAGAATAGGACCATCGTATAAATAAGACTCTGAGGACACTCTCAATCTCAAGTCCCACCTCAATTGTGCTCCTTTCCATGGCACTCTACTCCATCAATGCAAGCTCATAGCTCTTATTCAAACCTCCACCTAACCACCTCTCTTCTTCCATTCAAGCCTAGTTCTAAGCCTCAAGGTTCTATTCCTAAGATGATCATATTCATACAAAGCTAATCCTCAATACTCAGCTCTATGCTCGAAACCCTTATTATGAAGTCTTCAATAGTCTATCATCCATACTCGCATAATAACAACCACACATTCAAGCCTATCACCTTAACCACTTTAACTATGTCCCAGAATTTTTCAAGCCTACTTGTCACTTCTACATCCATCATTCAATGAGCTTTCACTCAAAGTCACACCAACATACTCTTACCTATCTATTGTGCATCATACGATCTTATCTCTTTCCTCCTCCCTATTTCTATCCCTACATGCCACAAGTTTAACCGGTATAACAATGAGGATACATTCACTCTTTCTCATCTACCCTCACTCTCAATCTACTATTATCAGCATCACTATTTGGACATGGAGGAACTCATCATCTCCCCCTTTGTCGAACCCCCAAACTACTACCTCTCCATGAAAAATAAGCATGATTATACCTCTAGAACTTGATACTCTACATCCTAACATCAACAATGGCATATCAAGCCGAAAGTCAGTGCATGCGTCATTTGAAACCAGAATCAAGAACTCTCACTCTCTCTTGAATTCATCCATCTCAAGCTCTTCTCTTCTTCTCTCAAGCCCTAGTCTTGTTCAATTGTTAGAAAAGGACTTAGAATAGGGTTTTAGACCCTTTTTACGTTCAAACGACCCAATTTGATCATGTATTGCGTTTAGGAGGGGTTGGGAATTGACCGGAATGCCCCTCACAAAGTTTAGAAATTTTCAAGGTTCGGAATAACCCAGTACACGATGCGGACTGATCACGCACCAGTGTATTTTTCTCCAAAAAATTTATGAACGAGTTTTTCCAATCTCGTCGAAATATTTGAAAACAACATAAGTGTCACTCCGCTACAGGTGCACGATGTGCTTCTGTCGCGCACTGACACTATTTCGGTGTTAGGATCCAAAAATTATCTTTTGATCCGATCGCTCTAAAAATCGATCGAGACCATTTTTCCACTCAATTTTTCATGTTGATCATAAATCCAGCCTCGGATTTGCCATACGAGCATTGAAAGATGTGTTACGCGCATACCCCTCCTCTAGGGGTATTTCGATAATTTTATCAGGCATTACATCATCTCTCCCTTAGCTCTCAAGGCCATCACTCTAAGTTTGTAAATTAATTTCCTCTACTAGGCTATAAGCATATACCTCCACACGGTCAAGAAATCATCATCCACAAGAATATCTTAAACTATTCTGTTATGCTATAGTCGCATACATATGACTAGCCACTCAAACTCTTTTCAATGCTATCACTCTTAGCTCCTTCCAATCTTTGTGGAAATCTCTCTATATTTACTATTTCTATGGCATACATAACCACTTCCCACAACTCTTATAATCTAACCTCTTCTTGTGCCCGCTAACGCTCAACTTCTGTGCTTTGCATAAGAATTAGTCTATCAAGGAAAACTTGTCATCATCTATCGATAAGCCCCAAATCATTTTTAGCTACTCGTTATGATTAAGATTACTTACACCAGCCTACTCCACATCAACAACTCAAATATACTATCTAGATTCTTATAGCAGTCATAACTTAGAGCTTCACACATCTTTACGCAATTATGGATACATATCTCGAGCCTTTTCTTATTTATTGAGCTATCCTCGTCTTACTCGTCTTATCTAAGGGGCACTTATACCTTGCCCATAACATCACTTCCTCACAAATCAACGCCTTCTTCTCGAACATACACTATGGAAAGCCTTTTAGAGAAAATCTCCAACTAAGACTATCATTCTCACGATGTTGTCTCCTCTTTAACACTACTTCTCAAAATTCAAGCTTAGGGTCTAGTACTAACATCTACATCACATATCTCTCTAATGCTAACTTACAACTACTAGGTAAAATTTAGAGAACATAAGCCCACTAATATTTCATAATGAGTATTCAATCAATGCATCCCTTCCGCACAACTTAGTACCACTCACCTATTCAATCATATCTTCTTATCTGACTAAGCACATTACTCGACGAGTCTCATGAACTCATAATTAAAAATCATAAGCCTAATTTAGATCTATCACATTGAAAGCACTCTTTTCCCCTATTCAACATCTACACTTCACCCTCAATAGTATGAATACTACAACACATCAACATAACTTCCTTCTAGTTTGAGCATGCTCTACCACATTCTAACAACAACTTTTCCTCTATACCTTATCATGAAAATCATAGGGTACTTATGACTCTTTCATCAAACTTATGGCAATCGACTCACTACCTCATTACTTACCTAATAAATACGTAACTCTAACTATAAGCCTCAATCAGCCATCATTCTTGCTATCTCATCCCTTTCTTTCCATCATTATCCTTCTAACACTGGAATGATTCGATTCTACTTAGGGTTTATAAGACCACACATCTCACTCTTAGGTGGTAATTAAAATCTTTAGAGGCATAAGTTCCTCTCTCATGGGTCATGTCGGAAGCAAGTTTTGGAAAAAGAGGGACTGCGCACATCTAGAGCTAACTCAAATGCACGATTCATATGAGTAATAGTGCACTCTTTCTAGTCAATCAATTTCGCAGAGTAGTCGGCTTTTCCCAAGCCTGGTGCAGTCTCTTTACCATTCAGATTACTTTATCGCAAAAGATCTCATCTGTAAGAGTTTGAAAATTACTGTCTCTATCTCCTTGTAGACGAGGCATAGTCGAAAGGTTTAGAGCAACACATGAATCATCGTAGATTTCTTAGGAAATAGCTCTATCGCACGATCAGAATCTGAAAAAAGGGAAACTTTTCCTAATGTCCTATTGCCTCCCTATTATGGATGTGGCACGCTTCACACCAATAATAATGACTCTACTAGACACGGCTTCATAAACTCCCTAGGACACTTGAACTCTGTGCTCTAATACCAAGTTTGTCATGCCCCAGGAGGGTATCCTTGGCATGGCCGACACTCAGAGTCTATTGCTAGTCCCTGAGTGAACTACTTGGCCTCATCATCACATCATACTCAAAAGCGAAACGAAACATTCTCAAGGAAAAGAATATAATGTAATTAAAGTAATCAAGTCTTTATATAAAAAGTTAATTTCCATATAGAAAAGTTGGAAAAGAAGCAATACTCAACATCCTATACTCGATGTCTATGAAGCTTCTACCTCTAACATCTTGATGGTACCACGACAGGCCATGGTTACCCAACTCACAGAAAATAAAATACTAACTTAGGCTAGATGATAATATGTCACACCCCGGGAGGGTACCCATGGCATGGCCGGCACACAGAGGGTACTCTTATGCTCAACTCCCCACCTCAATTGTGCTCCTTTTCATGGCACTCTACTCCATCAATGCAAGCTTATTAAAATCTCCACCTAACCACCGATTCTTCCTCCATTCACGCCTAGTTCTAAGCCTCAAAGTGTTATCCTAAGATGATCATATTCATAGAAAGCTAACCCTCAATACTCAGCTCTACGTTCGAAACCCTTATTATGAAGTCTCCAATAGTCTATCATCCATACTCGCACAATAACAACCACACATTCAAGCCTATCACCCTCACCACTTCAACCATTTCTTAGAATTTTCAAGCCTACTTGTCACTTCTACCTCCACCATTCGATGAGCTCTCACTCAAGTAACACCAACATACTCTTACCTATCTGTTGCGCATTATAAGATCTCATCTCGTTCCTCCTCCCTATCTCTATCCCTTCATGACACAAGTTTAACACCAATATCACAATAAGGATACATTCACTCCTCCTCATCTAATTCAGCCCTTTCATGTCATATTGCATGCATACATAATCATGGTAATAAGATTTGATAATTTTTAATGCATAAGTTTAAGACTTTTATGAAAATGATGTTTAAGTTGCATTCATGCATTTCTATGGGCTGAAAGTTCTCTAATCACTCTTTTCAAGCACGTTCCATCACATTCAAAGAGGAATGTTTCCAAAGGAGAGATACTGTAACACCTCCCACGCGACTCGGAATGTCCTTATAGTGTACTTCTTGAATATTGTAAAATCTGTGCATTATTTGGATAATACGACTTTGTATTCTTTTTTAAGAGGTATATTGTGTAGGAAAAGGGTCGCCTTCGATTTTTAGGCCACTCACATCGTAAAATGGTTTTCGCATGAAATTGCACTTTCTAGAAGGGTGCGCGACCAATCCGCGTCGCCCACTTATTTTCACATAATACAAAAGTGTCCTAAATTCATTCCTAGGCGAAAATATGGGTAAATTGAACTTCGCGCAAAATTACACTGTCTGGGACCAAGGGCGTGTTGCCCACTTGTTCCCGAATGGTTCAAGTTTTTTCAACTTTTTCAGTCTCAAGTGAGGGCAATTGGGCATAACCCAACACCCTTATAGAAGGAATTCTTCAATTATTCCACCATTTTAGCCCTAATTTGCTAAAGAACAATCCCAAAATTCTCTCCAATCCTCACTAAATTCCTCAATCAATTTTAAGACTCTCAAGAGATTTCATTGAAGAATCAAGCAGTTATGTAACTCCTTCAAGTTTTCTTCAAGCAAATTCAAGGTTTGAGGTATGTGGATCCTTAATTTATGGAAGTATGCTTGATTATGCATGAATATCTTTTAAAGGTGTATCCTATAAGTTGATTTATGACTATTGAAGCTATGCATGACATGGAACCATGGAAACCTATGATTATGGATTTTAAGACGGATTTCATGATTCTCAAACTAAGGGTTTTACTACTATGATGGTGGGTTGTTTGTATGCTTTTCTAATGATAATTTTTACTTCATTCATGTCCAGTAACTCTTGTATTTCATGATTTTAAGATCCTATGCATGTACCCACCATATTTTTACAAGATTACATGACAAGGTTTCTTATGTTGTGATACATTATGTGCTCCTAAGCATGTATTAAACTCATGAAAAGTTCCTATGATTGATAAACAAGATTTTGATCCTTTATGTTATGTTTCCACCCTCTAGTGAATGAATAATGCTCATTTAAAGGGGTCCAGTATGTTATGTGTTCTACTCTCATGTGCAAGGCAAGTGCTCACTTGAAGGGGTTATGTATGTGAAATGTTCTACCCTCATATGCAAGGCAAATGCTCACTTGAAAGGTTCATGTATATGAATGAGCTACTTTTACCGTGTTGACATATTTTACAAGTTATTCAAGTTATGATTGTCATGTATTCTGTGGGATTATACTTAGCAATGAATGAGGCTTAAGGTTGGGGCTCGACCCAAGGGGTCCTTATATAAAGTCTTAGTCTCATAACTATGTGCCACCACAAGTTTGTATTATTTTGCTATATGGGATTTTACTAGTGGTTCCAGCTAGGTCATGTTACCCACCATGGTGAGGTAGAGTTTATCTTGGCAAGTAGACCTCTCTTTTTTCAGTGTGGAGGCAACATCGGGATCCTATGTGGTAGCTCACATGGTCTTATATGTCAGTTAAGATTTTTCTATGTTGATGATCATCATACTATTTGTTTTCTTGAATTGAATATTTTCCTAAGAATTTGCATAACCCTACATGACTAATTTAAAAAGCGTGCATATTGAACTTGAGAATTGAGTCTAAAGCCTTGAGTTGAGATTCTTGATTGTAATGAGGGAATGATGATGACTTGATAGAATTTGATTGTCGTACGAGTCTTTATAAATGAACTCCATCGGTGTGTCTATTCAATTGATTCTAATGATTGTTCTAAATCTTGAGTCTTCGATTAAGATTGATTGATGAGAGGGCTAAAGTCCCTATGAGATGTTGATTGATGAGAGGGCTAAAACCCCTATGAGACGTTGATTGATGATAGGGCCAATGTCCCTATGAGTACATACATGCACACTAGAATTATCCAGTTTGTACTTTGTTAGTTCTTCATGGTTCCCACAATTCTAGTATGGATTTAGCTATGCATGATTGTAGATGAAAGAATCATGGCATGGAATAGCATGATTAAACACTTACAGTGATAATAAATCCAAAATCTCCACAAGAAATCACAATATTAAAAACCCAATGTAATGTCAAAATTAATCACAAGTAACAAAGTCTCAATGTTCTCACTGTTCTCTGGTTCATCCTCCTTCTAATAAATCCTAAAAACCTATTTATAATAAGTAAAAACCAATAAAAAATGAAATAGGAAAATTGGAATCGAAAACTCAGATGGACAAGGTTATCGGCCATAGATGGAATCACGGCCCGACCTGAGCTTTGTAATTTGCACTAAACAAAATCCTTCTACAACCTACGAACTCCTCCTACAGGCCGTCTTCTGACTTGCGACTCATTAGGGGTTTCATATGTTAACTTTCCAGCAAATCTTTAAAATACTGATCCTCCGAGCACAATCTTATCAACGACCCATCATCTGACTTATGACTCGTAGGAGCCCTCGTCTGATAGCAGTTTAGCACTTAGCATGTTTTCTAATCTTCAGCATACGAAGAAACATATGGCTATAAATCATTAAACAGCTCATCTGACAACTCGTACCTTCAACATCTGAAAGTCAGCCTTTCATTGGATCTAACCCACAAACTCTTTCTACGGCTCTTGGAATAAACCATGGCTCGTAGAAAGTTTCATAGACCTTCAACAACTTGAAATTTGTAGAACTTTGACAAAAATCATCCCAATTCCTGAAATCCAGAAATACAAACACAAAACACATCAAACCCACTAACATCGCTTTTGAGAACATATAAAATTCCATGTTTTAAGCGTCAAAAGTGATGTATTTTAGCAGCATATCAACACCCTCAAAGTAAAATTATTGCTTTCTAGCGACGGACTCAGTCTACATAAGGAGTACAACAACACATAGACCTCATCTTATGAAATACATCATAACTCATTCCATCACAGATACCCAATTGAAAACATCAGTGCATATCAGACAGTTATTAAACAAACTCATGCAAATCAATACACGATAGTGCAACTATGACAAGTAAGGCAATCATAGATAAGTAACAATCACTGAAACAACCTAGAATCAAAAATGTAACTCAAGTTCCCTCACAAAAAGAAGTCTCATATCTCACTCATAATGGTATGTTAAGATATTTCGTTGTACACCACCCAAGCCCTCGGTAGTGGGGAGTTGTTGGTTAGAGAAACTTTCAAAAAACACTTGAGTTGGGCCTATCATGATTTTTCAATCTGATCTGCATTTAACACTAAGTCAAATTTTAAAAGCATGATTTTAAACTTGCATTGTTTATTTGAGTTGAGATATGAGATGAAGAAAAACATGATTTTAAACTTTGAACTTGCATCGTTTATTTGAGTTGAGATATGAGATGAGGAAAGCATTATTTTAAAACTTTACACTTGCATTATTTATTTGAGATGAGACATGAGATGAGGAGTTGAGTTTTGAGTAGAGTCAGTTGATTGAGTCTGAGCCTTACTTGTTTCTTGAGCCATCTTACACACCGTACATTCCACGTATTGACGTCACTCGGCGCTGCATTGTTTCATAATTCAGAGTTCCTGAGTTCCATAGTTGGTGAGCCTTCCTTGCTATCTGGAGGAGCCTTTATTTTATTTGAGTAGTTTAATCTGTTTTTCTTTGAGTTGGGTAGCCATGGCTTGTCATGGTACCATCTAGATGTTATAGGTAGAGGTTTCATAGACATTGAGTAGAGGACGTTGAGTATTGATTTTTTGCCAAAACTCTTGTTTATTAGAAATTCCCTTTTTATTAAAGACTTGGTTTACTTACTTTACAGTCTTTTCTTGAGTATTATTCTTCCGTTGTCGAGTTTGATGTGACGATGAGTCCAAGTGGTTCTCTTGGGGACTAGCAATAGTCTCTAAGTGTCAGCCACGCCAAGGGTACCCTCCGGGGGCGTGATAAACTTGGTATCAAAGCACAGAGTTCAAGTGTCCTAGGGAGTCTATGAAGTCGTGTCTAGTAGAGTCTTGTTTATGGGTGTGTTGTGCATCACACTACATATGTAAGAGGCTATAGGACATTAAGAAAAGTTTCCCTTCTTTTAGATTCTGAATCGTGCGATAGAGCTATTTCCTAAGAAATTTACGATGATTCATGCATTGCTTAAAACCTTTCGACTATGCCTCTTCCACGAGGCAACAGAGACAGTAATGTTCAAACTCGTATAGAATGAGATACTCTAAGATAAAGTAATTAGAATTGTAGAGAGACTACACTAGGCTAGAGAGAAGCCGATTAATGTGCGTAGTTGATTGATTTGAAGGAGCGCACTATTACTCACATAAATCGTGTATTTGAGTTAGCTCTAGATGTACCTAGACCATCTTTTTTTCATAACTTGCTTCCGACGTGACCCATGATAGAGGAACTTATGTCTCTAAAGAGTTTAATGTCATCACCTAAGAGTGGGATGTGAGGTTTTATAAACCTTAAGTAGCATCGAATCATCCCAGAGTTAAAAGGATGATGATGGGAAGAAAGGGACGAGATAGCAAGAGTGATGACTGAGTGAGGCTTGTAGTTAGAGTTATGTATTTAGGTAAGTAATGAGGTAGTGAGTCGATTGCCATAAGTTTGATGAAAGAGTCATAAGTACCTTATGATTTTCATGATGAGGTATAGAGGAAGAGTTGTTGTTAGAATGTGGTAGAGTGTACTCAAACTAGAAGGAAGTTATATTGATGTGTTGTAGTATTCATACTATTGAGGGTGAAGTGTAGATGTTGAATAAGGGAAAAGAGTGCTTTCAATGTGATAGATCTAAATTAGGCTTATGATTCTTAATTGAGATTTCACGAGACTCGTCGAGTTATGAGCCTAGTCAGATAAAAGGATATGATTGAATAGGTGAGTGGTACTGAGCTGTGAGGAAGAATGTGTTGACTGAATACTCTCTATGAGATTTTAGTGGGATTATGTTCAGCTTGGGTCGTAACACTTGTACTCAACAGGAAAAGAGCAAGTGCAGTATGATTACAAAATCATTATATAATGATAGGATCATGCGGCTAGTCCAAAACATGAAAGTAAACAACAACTACCACATAGTAAGACAAGCCAACACATATATAAACAACTACAACATGATACAAGTTTTTAATCTTAGGAGTGTACATGGGTCAGTTTAGTTTAGTTTTTCATTAAAAAAATAAATTACATTGGTTTATTAAACTTATAAATCAAATCATACCAAGCTAGCATCAATTTTTTCGATTTTGATTTTAGTTGGTTCTTTCATTTTTTATTTTTATTATTTTACTTTGAGGTACTTTTATCCTAAAAACTTTGGAGGTCTATTTAAGGTCCCAAAACGCATAAAACATCAGTTTTCATGATTAAAATCCTCTCCTTCACTCCTAAACATAAATGCTCAAGAATCAGCAAGAAAGTTATCAATGTAGGATTAACTTTCGAGATTTATTATCAAGGTACGTTATTCTTCATAAACCTTAAGCTAACCAACCTAAATTTCTTTATCTATTCATGAATCCCTAATAGAATCTTATATCATAACTTAGGGTTTCAAGAAAGTGAATTCAAGAATCCCAAAAAAGGATTTCTTGATTATTCTTTTCAAGAGTTTCATCAAGAACTCAAAACATTCTAAGTCACGAATTCAATAATCAAAGAGAATTCCTTCAACCAATGTCCTACCAAGTTCTTTCACTTTAAAAGAACTATCATGATCGAGGATTTCCTCCAAGAAAATGAGGATTCATCGGGTAATATCAACTTTCCAGGTATGTAAGGCTACCTAAAGCATTGGACTATATTCATCCACGCGCGCTTTCGTTTTTTTGAGTCAAGATCATGAGTATAAATCACATGTTTTAAATCCTGTGATTTCATGAGTTCTAAATTGTTTTACATGTTAGAGTTTCCATGAATTTACTTGAGTCAATTTATGAGTTGCATTGCTATTATTATGAAATATGAATGTTTTTCGAATGTTTGATACTCTATCCCTAAATTTAATATTTTCTTACTTATGTACTGAATTGAGAAGCATGAATTTAAATCTTCTAAACCCAGAATTGAACCCGGAAAGTATATTTTCTTGTTTCATATATGTAAATAGAGTATACCTATTTTATCTTATGAGTTGAGTCGGGATAATATGATGTCTTTGACTGAAATCATTGGGAGTCTTGCTTGGTATGAGTTAGAGTCATGAGTTGCTATGTGGGATCATATCAGATTGTAAAGAGGATTGGGAAGATTGCTTATGAGTTAGAGTTGCCTTCCGAGTTAGAGAGAGTCCATCTGGTATTCCATGTGTCGATGTTGAAGAAATTCTTGGGAGATCCTGCCTTGGTGATCCCTATTGATAGACTTGGTGATCCCTATTGATTAATTGGTGTGAAAGATAGCCTATCTTACGAAGAGGTTCCGGTTCAAATCCTTGATCGTCAAATTTGTAAGTTGAGGAATAAAGAGATAGCCTCAGTCAAAGTCTTGTGGAGGAATCAATTCGTTGAGGAAGCCACATGGGAAGCTGAGGAAGAGGTGAAGGCCAAATATCTGCACCTATTCGTGCCAAATGTTGAGAGTGTTGAAGGTAAATTCCTTACCCTTCACTAAATTGATTGATCTATTATTGATGTGACTTTCTCTTCTTAAGTCGAGAGTTTGATTGATTGAGATGAGTGGTGAGATGAGTCTTGAGTCTATTCGTATCCTAATGTCCACCCTTCCTCATCATTCGAGGACGAATGATCCCAAGGGGGAGATGATGTAACGTCCGGTAAAATTACCAAAATACCCCTAGAGGGAGGGTATGCGCGTAATGCATCTTCCAATGATCATATGGCAAATCCAAGGACGGATTTGTGATCAACACAAAAAAATTGAGTGGAAAAATGGTCTCAGTCAATTTTTAGAGCGACCCAATCAACAGATAATTTTTCGATTTGAAGCGCGAAATAGTGTTGGTACACCACAGGAGCGCGTCGTGCCTCCATCGCGGACCACACTTCTATTTTTCTGAAGATTTTTTACGGGATTAAGAAAACTCGTTCAGAAACTTCTTCTTAAAATACACTATGCGCGACCAGTCCGCGTCGCGGACTGGGTCTTCTCCGAGTTGAAAATTTCTAAATTATTTCGAGGGGCATTTCGGTCAATTTTCAACCCCTTCTAAACTTCATACATGATCTAATAAGGTCATTTTGACGTAAAAGAGGACTAAAACCCTCATTCTAAGTCCTATTCCAACATTCTATCAAGGCTAAGGCTTGAGGACAGAGGAAAGAGCTTGAGTTTGAGAGGTTCGACAAGAAATCCTTGATGTGCTTGTTTGATAGCTTCATCTGAACAGGCTAAACTAAAAGCATGAGATTCTTCTCTCATGTGTCCCATAGATGGTCAGAGATGAGTTGATGATTTGGATAGTTTACATGCATGATCTTTGATGATTTTTTTAAAAATTTACTTGAAATTACGTAAACACTTATTCAAATTTTTTTATGTTAATTATTCTATTAAAAGAAATAAGAAATAAGTCTTCCAATTATTTGAAAAAGTTTTTAATAAGGGATCAAATGCATTAGCTCTTCATTTGTTCGGATTTCAAAGAAACAACTCAAAAAGACACGCCCATTTTAGTTTCCCCTATTCCAAAAATATTCCATATTTCGGCTGTAGTCCCATATTTTTGTCATTACGCCCGTATCTTAATGTATTAATAATATTTAATTAATAATTAATAATTAATTAGACAGTCCCCTCTCTTCAGAAGAACCTCTGTCTGGATCTCTTTCTCCCTATTCCTTTAGTCTCTGGGAGGCTCCGAGGTTTCTTCTTCGTCTGAGATCTCTGGCGTTTGGGCTTCGCACCAATCTCCCATTTCATCCGCCCTTGCTGTTCGCAGCTTCTCATTGATCCGGAGCTCCGATCCATTATCTTTGATCTCGCAGTCATGGCGGCTGCCAGCGCTCCGATCACCATGAAAGAGACCCTCACGGTAAATTAATTTCACTCTATTGCTATATTCACTTTACTTTTCCACGAATAATTGAGTCTTGATTTGTACTTTTTCTCTCTCATTAGTCTTCTGCTCGTATTCGTATATTGGTAGCTTAGCATGGATGAATTTTAGGTTAAAGATCTGTCATATGTAGTTATATTGCTAGATCTTTCATGTGATATGGATTTTGCTTTTGGCATTTCATTTCTGGATTGAATTTCAAATGCAGTTGCAAAGTATAGGGGTGAACCCACAGTTCATCACATTCACCAATGTTACCATGGAATCGGATAAGTATATATGTGTAAGAGAGACGGCGCCTCAGAATAGTGTGGTGATTATTGATATGAACATGCCAATGCAACCTTTGAGGCGTCCAATTACGGCTGACTCTGCTCTTATGAATCCTAATTCTAGAATTTTGGCTCTGAAAGGTATGTCATCTTTGACCAAGTGTTAGATTCTCATGGATGGTTTTTGTACTGGTTCAAGTTACTGACTTATGAACAGGTTTGATAGGAACTCCTCAACTGCATTTATTTTGTAATTACTGACTTAATAATTTATTGACTAATTTCACCTTTGAGCAAAAGAGAAGTCTCTCTTCACCATTATCTTGATGCGCTAAAGCACTTTGAGACTAGAAGGAAGTAAAAAGGGGATAGCAAAAGAATTTTGAAACTAGAGAAAAAGGACAGCGATAATAGTGCAAATTGCACATGTGAATCTTTTAGCAAGCTATGTAATAAGTATGGTATAGATCAAGGAGGTTGATTAGGTTCGACTTTTCTGTATGTTGTGATCTCCTCCTTGTGGGGATCCTGGTGGATGACAAACTTTTTGATTGGAGTGAGTGAACGATGAGGAGCTAAATGGTGAACACTCTTAAATTTACAGAGGAAGTTGGAAATTGAAGAGGTTGTGCCATCAAATGATACATTTTAGTTCCTTTTTCTCGCAACACTTTGTTTCACTCGATTGTTGTTAACTTGACGCTTATGGTTGATGCATCTCTTAGTACATCTAGAACGTGTAGTTTCTAGTTGGATATTCATTATGTTTTCCACAATAGGAACTTATCAGTGTTGCTGTTGCTTGTCAGCTGTTATATTGCTTACAGAATTCCTCCTCCCACTGATATCCTGGTGTATGTTTTTGGAATTCTGATTAGAATCAGCACTTTGCAGTTTGACCTAGCTAAGCTAACTCTTCTATTTGTTTTCTTGCATGAATTGATGGATTATGTATTTCAATCAAACAATTTTTTATTTTAAGAGATGGGAGTGTATACAGGAGAAATCTGCTTTAAATGGGTTAATTCTTTTTAAGCTTGAAAAACTGCTGTACCTCACGTTATTCTTTTTTGAAAAATGGGAAGACCACTCTTCCTCTGTTTCTTGATGATGGCATGATGGAATCCTCTCTTATCTCTTGAAGCTCAAGTTCCTGGAACCAGTCAAGATCACTTGCAGATTTTCAATATTGAGGCAAAACAAAAAATGAAATCATATCAAATGCCTGAGCAGGTGCTCACTTTTATGTATTTATTTGATTTGGTTTACGCATTATTTAGTGCCCATGGTCATCAATCATGTGATGAGTTCTGCCATATAACGACCAAATGTGTACTACAGGTTGTTTTCTGGAAATGGATTACACCAAAGATGTTAGGTCTTGTTACACAAACGTCAGTCTATCATTGGCCAATTGAAGGTAAGACAGTTTTTCTTTGACATCACAGAATTTTCTTCATTCTGTTTGCCCGGTGAAGTTC
The DNA here is from genome assembly GCA_029948455.1 of Solanum rostratum. Lineage (NCBI taxonomy): Eukaryota > Viridiplantae > Streptophyta > Magnoliopsida > Solanales > Solanaceae > Solanum > Solanum rostratum. The sequence continues at coordinate 41,307,583 of CM057055.1, forward strand.
TTTTTTCTGTTGGTAATGATCTGTTTACACATTCTGAAATGGTGGATAATTGTGTCCTTAATAAATCCCACTTGTCTTTGTGCAGGGGATTCTGAGCCTGTAAAGATGTTTGATAGAACAGCCAATTTAGCCAACAACCAAATAATCAACTACCGATGTGATCCTTCTGAGAAATGGTTGGTTTTAATTGGGATTGCCCCAGGTTCACCAGAGGTGTGTAATGCTTATATGTTAATGGAAAACTTAATCTTGATGTCCTATTCCTGAAAGCAGACCTACTTAACTTCCCAAGCAGCGTTTTCAGTGTCATCAGGGATGCAGACACTAAGACGTTTGTGTAGGGCTTGACAGCTTTTCTAAATTGTCTGTTTTTTTAGTTTTTGTGACTGCTCTGTCTATGCTCATCTTTGTAACATGCTTTTGCATGTTTTTTTTAAGTATTTGTATTGTGTAAGAAGCTGTGACAGTGGTTAATTGCATCAAAATGCCAGTATATTGCAGTTACTTTTTGCTACTTTGGTGTTTGTTGCTATCAGATAAAAACTTTGAGCTCAAAAGAGTGGGATTTTTTAAAGTCTGGTAGAAGCATTTTTATATGTGTTAATATTCTCATATTTCCCCAGACCCCACTTGTGGGTTTCCACTGGGTATGCTGTTTTTGTAATATTCTCATATTTGTTGAATATAGAATGAACATGCACTTCCTTATTTGACTATTCTGCTGTGACTTCTGTTAATAGAGGCCTCAACTGGTCAAAGGAAACATGCAATTATTTTCAGTGGATCAGCAGCGCAGTCAAGCTCTCGAGGCACATGCTGCAGCATTTGCCTCATTCAGGGTGAGAAAGGATCCTCCATAATTTTTCTTTTAATGTGTTCAACCATTCTTGATTTTATGTTTTCCTGCCTGTCTGTTGCTTGCTTTATTCAGGTTCCTGGAAATGAAAGGGATTCCATACTCATTTCCTTTGCCACAAAGTCCTCAAATGCTGGACAAGTCACATCAAAGTTGCATGTCATTGAGCTTGGAGCCCAGCCAGGTCAAAGCACTGTTCTCTTGTTCCTTATGCCTGTAGTTTGATTGTGAAGTTATTTAGTAAAATCGTGGGGCAAAAGTGCCTCATATAGTTGTCATTGGTTTTCTTAATATGTTAAATGGTTGCAGGGAAACCGTCTTTTACAAAGAAACAGGCAGATCTCTTCTTTCCTCCAGATTTTGCTGATGATTTTCCAGTTGCCATGCAGGTATCTCTTGCCTTCCCTGTGTGGAGCTGTTGTCACTGTATTTGTCTTTCTGCATTTTATGAATTCAGTTCCCTATAACACAGTTCTTTGTTACTCTGGCAGATATCTCATAAATACAGTTTAATTTATGTGATCACCAAGCTTGGACTTCTCTTTGTCTATGACCTCGAAACAGCTACTGCAGTGTACAGAAATAGGATCAGCCCAGATCCTATTTTTCTGACCGCAGAAGCTTCATCTATTGGTGGTTTCTATGCCATCAACAGGCGAGGCCAAGTGTTGCTTGCCACAGTTAATGAAGCAACTCTAGTACCTTTTGTCAGTGGCCAAGTACGTCATTTTCATTTTATTCTATTGTTGTATTGTATGATTACCATTTTTTAAACCTAAACATAAAATTTCTTGCACACCATATTCCAGTTGAATAATCTGGAGCTTGCTGTCAATCTTGCCAAAAGAGGAAACCTTCCTGGGGCTGAGAATTTAGTAAGTTGATATCATATTGTCAACTTCTATTGGAAATCTTACGGATCATTAGCTGTTATATGGTGCACCATGGTTTTTGCTATCCTATCACCATTTCCTTCTCTGAGAACAATATAGTAAAATGAATTATTGCTCGTCATAGATATCATCAGCAGTCTTATGAAGAGCTTTTGATCTTATTGATTGAACATGTTGATAATCTGAGGATGTCTTTCTCTACAATGATCTTAGTGTATTACTGTTATATGTCCTCAGGTTGTCCAGCGGTTCCAAGAGTTGTTTGCCCAGACAAAGTACAAAGAAGCTGCGGAGCTTGCAGCGGAATCACCTCAAGGCATACTCCGTACGCCTGACACTGTTGCCAAATTCCAGGTAATGGTTATTGGAAAATCAAAGAGCTTCCGCTGCCGGCGGGCGGCTATGACCTACATATGCTGCCTGTCTGGCCAGTAGTTATGTTAACAAAGTAGGATTGTATTTACCTATTCCTATTCTAACACTCCCCCTCAAGCTAGTGCATACACGTCATATGTACCTAGCTTGAGGGGGAGTGTTAGAATAGGAATAGGTAAATACAATCCTACTTAGAATAGGAATTACAATAGCATATAGAATCCTATTTGGAAAAGTATTTTATTATAGTATCCTAGTTGGAAAAGGAGTCTAATATAGTATCTATAAATAAGGTCTCAATGTAATAATGTAGACAACAATTCAATAATATTCTCCCCCAATATTTCTCACAGTTATGACATGGAAAATATGTTTTTTCTCTCAGGATCTTTATTGCCTTACTGGTCCTGGAAGAGTTTCTGGAATTCATTTGTTATTCTGCAAAAGATGATACATTTGTTCATTTATTTAGTTTGTAATTGGTCTTCTTTGTAGAGTGTTCCTGTTCAAGCAGGGCAAACACCTCCCTTGTTGCAGTATTTTGGGACACTTTTAACAAAAGGAAAGCTAAATTCTTTTGAATCATTGGAACTGTCACGCCTTGTTGTCAACCAGAACAAGAAAAACCTGTTGGAGAACTGGTTGGCTGAGGATAAGCTGGATTGTAGTGAGGAACTTGGGGATCTTGTGAAGGTCAAATTTTGAAGTTGAAATTCATTATTTTCATTGCTCACCACTTTATTTGATTTTGTTTTTGCAAGTAGTCTATTGTTCATGTAATTGATTGCAGTCATAATTCTTTTGTAGACCGTTGATAATGACCTTGCCCTAAAGATATATATCAAAGCAAGAGCAACTCCGAAAGTTGTTGCTGCTTTTGCTGAGCGCAGAGAGTTTGACAAGATTCTGATATATTCCAAGCAGGTAATTGATTCTTCCTATTTGTAGTTGTCTGGCTGACTGCTTTTTTTCTTTTTTTGTCTTTCCCCCTCTTTTCTGTTTTTTTTTGATTAGTTTAGTTTTTTTTGGTGCTTGTCTGAGCTGGCTACATCGAAGATGGTTCAATTCTCTCTAGTATTAATTAATTCTGGCTTGGATGTTAAAATGATTTTTTGGTTCGTGCAGGTTGGATATACGCCTGACTATTTGTTCCTTCTTCAAACAATTCTTCGATCTGATCCTCAGGTATGCTGTGAAGTTACATAAGTCATAAGGTTTTCTATTTCCCATCCTTATCTGCTAATATCTTTAGTAGATTTTACTGGATTTATTCCGTGATATTTGGATGTTAATATTTTTGACCATATGATATTGCTCAAATTTTGTTTTCTTTTTTGAGGAGAAAATTGCAACAATTGTGTATTTAATGTCATTTCATGATATTGTACTCAGTTTGGAAAGTTGCCTTGTCTGTGATGAAGAAGAAATAAGCACGTGTAAATCTGACATCGTGCTAGTTTGAAGTTGATCAACTTCTCTGTTCATGCAGGGAGCTGTTAATTTTGCGCTCATGATGTCCCAAATGGAGGGCGGTTGTCCTGTTGATTACAACACTATCACCGATCTATTTCTGCAGGTTAATCGACTTACAGTTATTACAATTTTATCCTTTTCTTAAGTGCTTTACAGTGTTTGCTTTTTTTTTTCCTATGGGATGCAGTGAACAGCTGACAACATATTCTCTTTCTTTCTGATTTTGTTAATAGAGGAACATGATCCGTGAGGCAACAGCATTTTTGTTGGATGTTCTGAAACCTAACCTTCCAGAGCATGGCTTTCTGCAGACCAAGGTTTCTCTACTTTTTCCACTAGGAAATTTTGTCTGTTAAATCATTCTGCTTCTGAATCGTAACTTATCTCTTTTATACAGGTCTTGGAAATCAACCTCGTGACTTTTCCAAATGTTGCTGATGCTATATTAGCAAATGGAATGTTCAGTCATTATGATCGACCTCGGATTGCTCAACTTTGTGAGAAAGCTGGTCTTTACGTGCGGGCTCTGCAGGTTGAATCATTATCAGCATTTCTCCCTTAACTTTCCTTGAGAAACCTCTGCTAAGTCCGAATAATCATGATATGTTTCTGCAGCACTATTCTGAACTGCCTGATATCAAGCGCGTCATTGTTAATACACATGCAATTGAGCCTCAGGTTGGAATAGTTCGTAGATCGTATATACCTTTTCTATAGGGGTTTGTCTGACTTATACTGATTGATGCTGTTCCTCTTAGGCCTTGGTTGAGTTTTTTGGGACCCTTTCACGTGAATGGGCACTTGAGTGCATGAAGGACCTCCTTGTTATCAATATCAAAGGAAACCTTCAAATAATTGTTCAGGTATTGGTTATGTTGTCATATTGCAGAAGAGATTTGTTTCTGGAATTTATCATGTACCTGCACTTATAATGTATGCATAAACTCAAGCAGCGGCATTTCTCGGGAATACTCCACTGTACTGGCATCTTGGCTGATTATGAGTTTTGCAGGTCGCAAAAGAGTACTGTGAGCAGTTGGGTGTTGATGCTTGCATAAAACTTTTTGAGCAATTTAAGTCCTATGAGGGGTTATATTTCTTTCTGGGATCATATTTGAGTTCCAGGTACAGAATAGAGGAGATACTTTTTGCCATTTTGGCTGGCTAATTTTAATTATTGTAAATAATCTGTCTTTTTGGTCTCATGCAGTGAGGATCCGGATATCCACTTTAAATATATCGAGTCAGCTGCCAGAACTGGTCAAATCAAGGAGGTTGAGCGTGTCACCAGAGAATCAAATTTCTATGATGCGGAAAAGACTAAGAACTTCTTGATGGAAGCCAAACTTCCTGATGCTCGGCCTCTAATTAATGTTTGTGACCGCTTTGGTTTTGTTCCTGACCTCACACACTACCTCTATACAAACAATATGCTGCGGTATATCGAAGGTTATGTCCAAAAGGTTTGTTTGGTTTGTGTGATACTTGTTTTATTGAAGTATTTGCAAGTGGGAAATGACAAGCCTTTTATCTTCTCTGACAGGTCAATCCAGGAAATGCACCTTTAGTTGTAGGGCAGCTTTTAGATGATGAGTGTCCTGAGGATTTTATTAAGGGATTGATCCTGTCTGTGCGTTCTCTGCTTCCAGTTGAGCCTCTAGTGGAAGAATGTGAAAAAAGGTCTTTGTTTTATCCTTGTAGAGTTTCTTCAGACATGTTCATTCCAACTTTTAGTGTTTAAAGCCTTTAATATTATTGGTTTTCCAGGAATCGACTCCGCTTGCTGACACAGTTTTTGGAGCATCTTGTAAGTGAAGGAAGTCAAGATGTGCATGTACACAATGCTCTGGGAAAGATCATCATAGATAGCAATAACAACCCAGAGCACTTCCTCACAACCAATCCATATTATGACTCACGCATTGTTGGTAAATATTGTGAAAAGCGTGATCCTACTCTTGCTGTTGTTGCATATAAGAGAGGGCAATGTGATGATGAACTTATTAATGTGACAAACAAGAATTCTTTGTTCAAACTTCAAGCAAGGTTAGTTATTCATTAGGTTCGCGATAATAGCTAGTTAATCAGATGTTTATCAGTGGAGTAAACTTTCACGTTACAATTGTTTTCAGGTATGTGGTTGAGAGGATGGATGGTGATATTTGGGAGAAAGTTCTTAACCCCGAAAATGAGTTTAGAAGGCAGCTTATTGATCAAGTTGTTTCCACTGCTCTGCCTGAGAGCAAGAGCCCTGAGCAAGTATCTGCAGCTGTTAAAGCTTTCATGACTGCTGATCTTCCCCATGAACTGATTGAACTTCTTGAAAAGATTGTGCTCCAGAATTCTGCATTCAGTGGGAACTTTAATCTGCAGAATTTGCTCATCCTAACAGCCATCAAAGCCGATCCATCCAGAGTAATGGACTATATAAATAGACTTGATAATTTTGATGGACCTGCAGTTGGCGAGGTTGCTGTCGAAGCACAACTTTATGAAGAAGCTTTTGCAATCTTCAAGAAGTTTAACTTGAATGTCCAGGCTGTTAACGTTCTGCTTGACAACATTCGCGATATTAACCGGGCTGTGGAGTTCGCGTTCCGAGTTGAAGAAGATGCTGTTTGGAGTCGGGTGGCTAAAGCTCAGCTAAGAGAAGGATTAGTGAGTGATGCTATTGAGTCATTTATTCGTGCAGATGATGCCACCCACTTTTTGGATGTAATTCGTGCTGCAGAGGACGCGGATGTTTACCATGACTTGGTGAAGTATCTGCTGATGGTAAGGCAGAAGACAAAGGAGCCCAAAGTTGACAGTGAACTCATTTATGCATATGCTAAAATTGATCGACTAGGTGACATTGAAGAGTTTATTCTCATGCCCAATGTTGCTAATCTACCTAATGTTGGTGATAAGTTGTTTGATGAAGGCTTATATGAGGCTGCAAAGATCATATTTGCTTTTATTTCTAACTGGGCCAAGTTGGCCAGCACCCTTGTGAAGTTAAATCAATTTCAAGGTGCTGTCGATGCAGCACGCAAGGCAAATAGTGCGAAGACATGGAAAGAAGTCTGCTTTGCCTGTGTCGATGCTGAGGAGTTCCGTTTGGCACAAATTTGTGGGCTTAACATTATAGTGCAGGTATTTAACGTTGTGTTGTATGAGTTATTATTGAGCAGATATTGTTAGCCCTTCTATTGTCTTCATTTCCATTTAAGTTGACCTTCTGGGCTACTCTTGATTTGTATAATCTCTTTTTACTTCTGCAGGTGGATGACTTGGAGGAAGTTAGTGAATTTTACCAAAATAGAGGATGTTTTAATGAATTAATCTCTCTTATGGAGAGTGGGCTGGGATTGGAGCGTGCACATATGGGTATCTTCACAGAACTTGGTGTTTTATATGCCAGATACCGTCACGAGAAGCTCATGGAGCACATTAAATTATTCTCCACCAGACTCAACATTCCCAAGCTTATTCGTGCCTGCGATGAGCAGCAACACTGGAAGGAACTCACTTATTTGTACATCCAATATGATGAATTTGATAATGCTGCCACCACTGTTATGAATCATTCTCCAGATGCTTGGGATCATATGCAGTTCAAAGACATTATTGTCAAAGTTGCTAATGTGGAGCTTTATTACAAGGCTGTCCACTTTTATTTGCAAGAGCATCCTGACCTCATTAATGACCTTCTAAATGTTCTTGCACTTAGAGTGGATCACACACGCGTTGTGGACATAATGAGAAAGGTCTTCACTTATTATCAAATCTCTTGGCTTGGAAGTATAGTTTGGATTATATGTTTTGATATATGTTCTTTTTTTAAACCATTTGGTTTCTTTGTTGGACTGACATCAGGCTGGTCACCTTCGCCTAGTCAAGCCTTACATGATTGCTGTTCAGAGCAACAATGTTTCTGCAGTGAATGAGGCACTTCACGAAATTTATGTTGAGGAAGAAGACTATGATAGACTACGTGAATCAATTGATTTGCATGATAACTTCGATCAGATTGGCCTTGCTCAGAAGGTGGAGGCTAGTTCTTCTAAAGTTATCTCTCTGAGTTTATGATGTCTCACAACTATTTCCGCTTTTCTTGTTTCCCAAGCAGATAGAGAAACATGAGCTTCTCGAGATGAGGCGTGTTGCTGCTTCTATCTATAAGAAGGCTGGTAGGTGGAAGCAATCTATTGCTCTGTCAAAGAAAGATAATCTCTACAAAGATGCTATGGAGACAGCCTCACAGTCTGGAGATCGCGAACTTGCAGAGGAGTTGCTTGTTTACTTCATCGAACAGGTATATGGCTTTAATGTTAAGAATCATCCGTGTTCTTCCTTTTTTCCCAAGCCCCTAAAGAGGCAAGCTCAGTGATTGGTCTCATATGTCAGCTTCATTATTAAACTATTGTGACATGCGAGTAGGAATGGGCTGTCTTGGTTTTCCGAGTATCCGTGGGTGTCTGAGAACACCCACACTCCCTAAGTTTAAATGCAACAATACCCAAGAAAAAAGAAAGAGTTGGTACACTCTAAAGAATTGACAGATATGGCTTAATGTTTTTGTTGCTATATGCATAATTTTTTTTTATGGAGGGGAGTTGTTAAGGAGGCTACAAAATAATTTGGCTGGAAACATATTTGTTGGTCTGACAAAGTCCAAGGTAGATTGCCATTATATGTGCAAACTTCTAATGTAGTGACATTTAGAATTTTCTGAAGTCTTCTACTTTTAACTTTTGGTTTGATTTTTCACTTTTTATCCTTGTACAGAAAAGCTTTAGGGGGGATGGGATTGAGCTCCTAACCTTTGATGCTTGCTTTTGCAGGGAAAGAAAGAATGCTACGCATCATGCCTGTTTGTTTGTTATGATTTGATTCGGCCAGATGTTGCCCTTGAACTTGCCTGGATGAATAATATGATTGACTTTGCATTCCCTTACCTGTTACAGGTATCTCTCCGAACCTCCACCCTGATTCTGTATGTGTGCGCTTTTGCATATCTGCTAATGAAAAAGACATCCTCCTCAGTTGGATTTGTTGTGTCCTTTACCTATTTATTGTGAGCCTTTGATTTTTTTAGTCCAGCTTCCCACTAAGCCTTCTCTTTCCCGGCTAGGCAGTGTGGTTAAAGCATTCATGTTGTGTCTTCCATATGCAATTCATATTGGCTTGTCATATTTTCTATGCTCTTTAAAGCGAAACTTCTAGACAAGATTCTGATAAGGCAAAACATTTTGGTCTATTTCTGTGTGTTTGCAAGAAAGTTTTTTCCAAAAATGAAAAGTTAGACCAAAAACAGAAAAATCTTAGTGCCCATTTGGATAAGCTTATAAAAAGTAACTTGTAAGTCAACAGCTACTTTGGCTTTTGACTTATTTTTTAACCTTTTTAGCCTAAAGGTGAGTGCTTAAAGCACTTTTTAACTTTTCCAAATATCTCCAAAACTAAAAAAGTGCTTAACAACCAAAAGCACCTAAAAATTAAGCTAATGCAAACACCCTCTTAATCCAGTACATGGTCAATGTTGAGAGTCCGCTGCTGTTCTGAAGATTTGCCTGTCTGGGACAAGATATTCTTTTTTCTTTTTCCATTGTCCTGTTGCTATATGAAATTTAATAAAATTAAGTTTACTTTGCGTTAAACTATTCTATTTATGTATGTGGCAAACATTTATTTTTTCATCATATTCTTCTTTGTTTTACTTCTCTTTTAAGCCTGTCATTTTTGGTTGTCCATGGGGATGCTTCATAATCTTATTCCATACTGCCATCAGCAGTCACTTTTAACTTGGCTTTCTCTCTCTCAGTTTATCCGTGAATACACTGGCAAGGTTGATGAGCTAATAAAAGATAAGATTGAAGCTCAAAGTGAAGCAAAAGCCAAGGAGAATGAAGAGAAGGATGTTATGAAGCAACAGGTACATAGCAAACCTAACCACGGTTACAACTAGATGCATTTATTTCCTTAGTTTTAGCTAAAATTTATTATTGAAGTTGCATGGATCTTTGTAATACATTAACAATTGACACGTACATACACCCTTGTGGCAAATATTGACGCTCTTCAATGTGTGGTCCAACAATCTTTGCTAATAATATTCACTGGTTGTTTGCAGAATATGTATGCACAGCTGCTGCCATTGGCTTTGCCTGCTCCACCAATGCCAGGTATGGGAGGAGGTTTTGCTGCGCCACCCCCTCCTATGGGTGGGATGGGGATGCCTCCCATGCCTCCATTTGGCATGCCACCCATGGGTCCCTACTAATATGATTGTGTTCAACATAGTGGTGTCTACACACTAAAATGGGCAGGTAGATGATCTGGGGTTCTTTTGCTCTTTGTTTAGGGTTGTTGCCCTTGTATCTTTGTCACTTGCCATGCAGTTGTTGACCTCTCATGGAAACAAGTGGAGGCTTGATAAAATAATTGTTCTGTTGTGTGTCATAGGGTGTTGATATCTCCTTTGTAATATTCTTTTAGAGGTGGCATTTTTTTTTTGTATTTAGGCAGAAAAGGGGACATTTCGATTATTCAGGATCAAAGAGATGCATTAATTTTGCATCTTGCATTGATTTGCTGGGGTCGGTTAAGGTGCTTCATCTCCAGTTTTGTAATTGTTTCTAGGTTCATTTTCCTGAGGGCATATTTATGTTACATACTTTTGGGCTTCTTTTATGGTTCCTATGCGGACGTGTCTTCATGGTATGTCATACGTTTTTGCTGTTGTTTCTTGGTTGGATATTTTATCACTCATTTTAGCCGGCACCAGCATAGCTAATCTGGTTTATTCCTTGTTTTGAGCTTTATGATAACTGTCGACCATGGGCGGTAGAAATATTCAGGTTTCATGGGGGCTTCTTTTCTGTTTCTTTTAGGAATTATAGTATTTTTCCCCACTTGTAAGAGGTGATTGTTGGATATGTAAGCGAACAAAGTAGATGTATTCTTTTTTGAGTAAATTTTAGTAAGGGAATATCCTCTCTCGGCTTGCCAAAATTTTCTCTCGAACTTTATTGAGAAAATCTCAATTCTTAGGAAATATCTCAATTTCGTTGGTGATTCATCGCCAATTCTTCGATTTTGTTGTTGATTTGGTCAATTTCTTCGTTGATTCATCAGTTTGCCCATTAATTCAATATCGATGGATGGGTTCACCATTTTGATTCAACATCAGTGTGGGAGAATAACAATAAGTATATTGATTGCATTATTCATGCTGCTGTTGTGAATTTCAATTGTGACTTTGAAGATCTAACCACCATTGTTTCTACACAATTTGGTGTGGATTCCTGAGTATATACTTAATAGAGACCAAATATGTCCTCAATGATCAGATTCAAGCTATATTGAAACACTAAAAAGTTCACGTATGGCGAAATTTTTTTGTTGCAGTTGGAAAAAGAATAAGCCCCCCTCCTCATAGGGACTGGAAATGAATGAAAAATATGATCTAGGCATATTCATATGTTTGTTCTATAAAAAGGTTTTAAATTCTTAATTAATTGTTTTCAATTTATTGGATCTTACCTCTTTTAAAAGATGGACTAATATAAACTAATTTTACACTTAAATAGAATTTTCTATTCTTACTTATTATGAGTCCAATAACATGTTTGTTAGGGTTTATATGATAGAAAAATTCAGATATATCTTTATATTCACTTTGTGTTACGTTGAATTTGAATTTTTATTTTTTATGGAGGATTTCAACATCTTGACTATAGTTGCTAGTCTCTCTACAAAAAATATTAGTAGTATACGAAAAATATACAATGCTGATATAATTGAAGGGCTTGAGGCTGGAACCATAGGGTGTGGTGAAGTAGTGAGAGAGAAAGTAAATTTTATTATTGATAATTGCTTTCACCTGAAAAATTGAGAAACAACGAAGTTATAAATATAAGACGATGATTGCTAAAATTTTGACGAACAATGTTATTTGAAATTAGTTCCGATTTAGAGTAAAAAGATCCAGTTCAACAAGGTGATATAACTTGTTTGTATATTTTTATATATATTAATTGTATATTTTTACTTGATTGCTTGTATATTAACTTCATATTTAGTGTATAAGAGTGTATATATGAATTGTGTGCTATTTGTATAGTCATGTATATGTGTTTATAGTCTGAAATCCCAGATTTTAGTTTGTATGTTTAATAACGTAGACTTTATGTATATGAACTGTCTACTACTTATTATGTCATGTATATTCTTTCTTTTTTTTGACAAAGGTAACATGTTTGTATATTAATCATCAACACTGAAGGCTGAAAACCAGAAATACATCATTATCTATTTACATCTGCTGTTGTAAACAACTATCTTCTACTTACAAAGAGCCTAGAATATCCACTATATCTATTGGGTCATTCACATCTTTGGAACTGCACCAGTAGCAAAAATAAATAATGCAGTTCAATTTAACCCTATGAAAAGGACTACTAATGCTCTCAAAACATCTCCTATTCCTCTCCTTCCATATTGTCCACCAAATCACTGCTGGGACAATTCTCCATCTGGCCTTGTCTGAACAAACGTTGCCTTCATAAGTCCAGCTTATTAAGACCTGCTCTGCTTTGCCTGGCATAGTCCAAGCTATGCCTCTGAGGCTAATGAAGAGGTTCCACAGTTGCCTTGTCAGTTTACAGCGAAGAAACAGATGGTTAATTGTCTCTGCCTGTTGCTTGCAAAAAAAACATCTTGGGCTCAGCTGTACCTCTCTCTTCATCAAATTTTCCTGAGTGAGTACTGCTTCTCTAACCACCAGCCAAGTGAAGACCACTACCTTGTAGGGAATTTTGATTTTCCAGATGAGCTTCCAGGGCAGAAACTTGAACTGACTGTTCAATAGTATCAAGTTCTTATAGGCTGAACTAACTGAGAAGTTTCCTTTGCTGTCTGGTGCCCACCTTAAATTGTCCTCTCCTTTTTTCAGTCCTCCAAACTGTTGGATTGCTCCATAAAGCTCAGCTAGTCTGTCTATTTCCCAATCATCCACCCTTCTTCTGAAAGTCAGCATCCATCCATTATTGCTCCAGACTTCCTGTATTGTAGCCTTTTGTTGTTGGTTTAGAGAGTAAATGCTTGGAAAAAGCTGTTTAAGACTTCCATGTCCTAGCTAGCTATCTTCCCAGAAAAGTATCTTTCTACCATCATTAACATTGAAACTAGATCTCCTAAGGAAGTCAGACCACAGTAACCTGATAGATTTCCATAGACTAACCCCATAGGGTGCTGTTACCTCCTTAGTTGTCCAGCTACTCATCATTCCATATTTGGTTTGTATGACTTTGTACCATAAGGCCTGTTTCTCTCTAGTGAACCTCCAAAGCCATTTCATCAATAGGCATCTGTTATGTATCCTCAAATTCTTGACTCCAAGACCACCTTGATTCTTTGGGAGTAAGACTGTCTTCCAATTGACCAGGTTGTATCCTTTGTTTTCCTTCTTTCCATGCCACAAAAATTTCCTCCTTAAAGCATCAATTCTACCTTCTACCTGGACTGGCATGGGGAAAACTGACATTAAATAAGAAGGTAAGGCATCTAGCACTGAGTTAACCAGAATCAACCTTCCCTCTCTAGACAGAAAATGTGCCTTCCATCTTGCCAATCTTCTCTCGCATCTCTCTATCACTTCATTCCAGACTTCCTTGGATTTGCTCTTCATACCTAATGGCATGCCCAGGTATGATGTAGGCAGACTTCCTACTTTTCCCCCCAAAATCCTTGTTAACCTGTTTATTTCAGCAACCTCATTGACTGGAAAAATGAGACTTTTCCTCCAGTTAATCTTAAGCCCTGAAATTGTTTTGAAAAGGACTAGAATCACCCTCAGACACATCAGTTGGCTATCCTCAGCCTCACAAAAAATCACTGTGTCATCTGCATATTGTAGATGAGTGATTTCCAACTCCTGGGAACCAGTCCTTGCAACATTGAAGCCTTTTATCCATTTGCTTATGTGAGCAATTTTCAGCATGTCATTTAGACCCTCCATCACCAGAATGAACATGAAAGGTGAGAGTGGATCACCTTGTCTCAATCCTCTGGTAGATGGAAAGAAACCTTCAGGCGAGCCATTTATTAATATTGAAAATCTGGCAGTGCTAATACACCATTTCATCAAGCTAATCCACTTTGCTCCAAACCCCTTCCTTCTCAGTGTCTCCAGCAAGAAATCCCAGTTTACATGGTCATAGGCTTTCTCTATATCCAGTTTGCACATGACTCCAGGCACCTTGTCTTTCAATCTTGAGGCCAGACATTCATTTGCTATCAACACTGCATCAGTGATCTGTCTCCCTTTCAAGAAGGCCATCTGTTGCTTGTCTACTAGCTTAAAGATCACCTTCTTCAGCCTTTCAGTGAGAATTTTGGCAATCAACTTATATACACTTCCCACTAAGCTAATGGGCCTGAAGTCTCTTAGTTCCTTTGCACCATTTTTTTTAAGAATGAGGACAATGTAAGTTGCATTTAGACTTTTCTCAAAAAGCTCCTTGGAGTGGAAGTTTTCCAATGTTGCCATCAGATCCCCTTTTACTACCTCCCAGCATTTGATGAAGAAGCCCATAATGAAACCATCAGGGCCTGGTGCTTTGTCTACTGCGCAGGCTTTTAATCCCAACCAGACTTCCTCTTCTCTAAAAGGCTCCTGGAGTTGTTGCCTCTCCTCTAAATTGATTGAAGATCCCTGTTGCAATCTGAAAGAAGGTCACCAGCTCTCACCTTCTTTGTACAATTCTTTATAAAAGTTGACTACTTCCTGCTTTATTACGTCTGGATCCTCCAACTCCTGGTCTTCCACCACTAGCCTGTCAATGTGATTGCTCCTTTTGTGTGCATTTGCTACTCTCTGAAAAAACTTTGTGTGTTTGTCCCCTTGTTTCAGCCACAAGATCCTGGACCTCTGCCTCCAGGCAGTCTCTTCCCTCTTTGCACATTCCTCAAAATCTTGTACCAGTTTTGCCTTACTTAGAGTCTCTTCATTGGTTAGAACTCTGTGCTGTTGGATGCTGTCGAATTGATGAAGGACAAACATATTCTTATTTGTGTTTTTACTAGGAATAACTTTTGATATATCGATGAAAATTACAACTGATCGTTTAAATCTTCTAACTCACTCCAGTTGAATCTATTCAAGGTTAGAAGTTTCAATAAACTTCATTCATAGAATGTGCTCGAATTATAGATGACGCAAAGTCAAGCTAATTCAACCATTGTTGCAAGTTTAGTGATGAAGTAATGTTGTAATGATCTTCGTGGTCATTTTGTGTTTTTTTGTGCTTTTATTGTTTAGCTTTTGTGTAGTGCTGGATTGGATGTCATGCTTCCCAAGGAGTTGAGTGAGTTTTGAGCAAGTGTTGTCCTTTTGGAGGCTTTGGAAGTGAAAGAGTTGGCTTTAGTCAATATTTGGAGATTTTGATATCGTATAAGGATGTTGATAGTTTCATCAGCTCCAGTCGGATCATTTTTGTCTACTAGGATGTTTGATTTGAATTCTAAGGCCTCCGTTTTGAGTTTTTTAACTTTATAATTTTGGTCAAAGTTTAACTTCGATCAACATTCTTGGTAAATGCACTTGAATGAGAATTTCGTTAGTGCAGTTAGCTCTGCAATATTGAGTTTGGTCTAGAATGATCTTTTGCTTGGATCCCAAGGTGATTAAAATGATTTTGTGGTATTTGTCATTTTGTTTGATGTTTGCCTTGATAGTAGAGACGACCTCCATTGATTGTTAAGTCGACTTCATTGTGTTCATGATGTGGATAACACTTTTGTTTTGCGTTGTTAGGACCTGAATAAATTTTCGAGGGTCCATTCAAAGTTTGGAGCATTGTTGCTTCAACTGCTAAGACAATTGCTTTGGGGTAGCTACTTAAGTGGCTTGGATGCTGTTTTAACGAGAGGGACTAAGAGATTGGGGACCACATTTGTGCTAGCCACTTTAATGGTCTAGATGCCGTTTTTGTGGCAGGCACCTCTTGGAGTTGGACCGTAAAGCAACCACATGACGAGTTTAGTAATGGTTGCTTAAGCGGTAACTTGAACGCTTTTAATTCGCTTTCTTCCTCTTTAAATGTCTTAACAAACTCATTTTTGAGAGAGTTGGGGCTTGGTGATTTTGCTCAAATCTTCACCATTTTTAGTGATTCGAAGGTAAATTCTTTCCTTCTCAATTCTTAAACTCGATCTAGGTTTATTTCCTTGATTCAATTTCATTTTGATCTTAATTCTCTTAAATTCAAACTCTTCATGAATAGTATTGGACCATTTGAGGTTTGAATTTGATCCTATCTTCGTCCAACTTTTGAGCGTGTAATCCTCACCTCGAGGAGAACATAATGACAAAGTTAGTTTTGCAATTCTATTATGTTGTTGGAGGGTCATTTTTTGACCTATTTTTTATTGGAATTTTGTAATTATGATATGAATATTGTTAGTTTCATATTGATTCATTCATTGTGTTCTTGATAGCTTGGCATCATTCTAAGCTCTTTAGAAGGGAAAAACATTTGAATAGTCGTTTGTGTGTAGTTTCAAACTTGAGGTAAATTATGATTTCTCTCTTTTACCAGGGTCTTAGCATGATTATGTATGTATTTGAGTAGTTTGATTGTTAGAATGATTTTAGAACTAGTTCATAAATGTGCTTGATCCCTAATGATACTATTGACCATTTCCAGGTGTTTTACCATAGCTTTTAACCAATAAGCATTAGTTTAGGTTGATCCTTAGACTTGGTAGGTGTGTTTGGATGCTTAGAATGCTCTTAGGTGATAAGGAACTTAGTTTATGCGTGTTGGAGTGATTTGGAGTATTTTGATGCCCTTGATGTTTATATTTTCGAGTTTATCGCATTATTATTGTTTGGTTTGGCCTGAGTCCCTGGGCTTAGACTAGATGGAGTTTCAGGTTAGTAATAGTGTTCTGTAGCGGGTGCTTACCCATTTAAAGTTGGTGTGATGTTAACTTGGGTTTCCTTCATGTGTATTGCACATGCATTTGGCATGTTTTGATTTGATAAAGGAAAAAAAGATGGTTTTAAGACTTTTTAAATGATTTCATTATAATTTCTACTAGTGGAGCTCTGAGAGGGGGGTCGAGATATGGTTTCTAATTTGAGGAACTTGTTTTGAAGAGTGTCATGCTATATTTGAAATAAATGAGATTTTTGATTATTAAAAAGAATAATTATTTTAACTCTGTTGGTTTTTTCATATTTTGGGACTTGAGTTTGGTGGCGATTACTTGGTAGTCAAATGGACTTGGATAAGAGTTCTACTCTTATTGATAAGCTCTAGGACATATTCCATGAGGTTCATGATTTACTTCTGGGCTATATTTCCACAATTACTGTAATTTACCTATTTGATAAGCTTGAGGAGACATTCTAAGTGGTCTGTAGATTAACCTACAGTGTAGTAGTATATTACTCCTTTATCGGTTAGCCGACGATTCTTATTGGGTACCCTGTATTTGTCACTCATACTACACTTCTGCATCTTATTTTGATGCAACTTCTAATATGAGCCACCCTGGTTGAGCACCAGATCTTTTGTAGCTATTACTGTTTTTGGATTGTGGTAAGCTCCAGGAATCTAGAGATTTGCTGATGTCCTTCTTTTATACCTGCCCATATAATTTTTTATTTTCAGTAGACAGACTGATGAATATAGCGTTTCTTTAATAGATGTTTTGGTAACACAGAGTACGGGAATTAATTCTTGTATATTGCTTATTTTTTGGTCACTTTTGGGCCCAATTTCTATATTTTTGTATCATATGATATATCTATATATTATATTCCCTATTATATTCTTATTTCTTCATCCTCTTATTTCATTTTGATATTATATTGTTGTCTTCCACGTTGGGGTTTAGACTTGCCTATCGAAGGATTTATAATAGACGCATTATGGCCTGATTTCGAATCATGAAAAATTTGATGATTCTAAGGTTATCATCTATACACCAAATGATATCACTTCTGACATTCAAAATGATTATTTCATTGATTGACTTATATGCAAGTATAGAGGACAAAAAAACGAATGCAATTGATAAGAGGAAATTTTGCTGGATCATATTGTAAGCTATCAATATACTTGTATGTGATTGCACATACAAATCTAGAATCTGTTCAAGGCTATAGAAATTAAAAACGAATGCTTTCTATATTTTTATATTTCACTCTATGCATTAATCAAGGGATGAAAATATTGCAAACATATACTGATTGTAGATGGAAGCTTTCTGAAGGCAACATTTAAATGGACCATGTTTATTGCTTCAATACAGTATGTGGATGGTAGATCACAATTCGTATATTAACTATATATTTGGTCTATAAAAGTGTATATGAACTATCTAGTATTTGTATAATCATGTAGATGTGTGTATTGGTTGAAACTTCAGATCCTAGTTTCTATATTAATAGTATACTTGACCTATAGAGTGTATATGAAGTGGTTAGTGTTAATATAGTCATATATATGTGTGTATAGATTGAAATCATAGATTTCAAATATGTAAATTAACAATAAAAATAGTCTATAAAGGTGTATATGAACCGGCTATTATATGTATAGTCATGTATATATGTGTAAAGGCTGAAATTCAGAGATCCCAATTTGTATATTAACTATATATTTGGTCTATAAGAGTGTGTATGAAATGGCTAGTGTTTGTATAGTCATGTATATGTGTGTATAGGCTGAAATCTCTATTTCTTGATTTCATTCGTCATATTTTGCCTCTTGCCTATGTTATGGTTGATTCGGAAAATGATTCATCATGAAAGTGATTCTTTCAACAAATCAAAGATAGTTATGGGGTTCGTCAAGGGATATGCATAGTGTCCAATTGTCACAATCTGGACTCAGATATGATGGGACTTTCCTTAAGCCACCAATACAAGTCAGCCTAATCAACAGTACAACTCAAATAAAGTGAAAATTAAAACATAACAGTTTCTTAATGAATAAAACAACAACTAATAGGAACCATAATTTTAAAAATCAATCCAAGATTGGCGTCATATGTACAAGCCTCTAAAGTTTAAACATAACCAAAGAACAACACAAGTCTTAAATATCTTAGTCCTCGAATAGAACAAAAACATAAAATAAAAGGGAGCTTGAGAGTCCGCTGAAAAGACAAGTCACTACCTCTCAGACAATCTAGAAGCTTGATATGGGATATGAAATAAGAAAGTCAGGTGGAACCAAGCTCACAACCTACACAAGTGTAGAAACAAAGGTGAGTACCCAGTAACTTGACACCCAACAAGTAAACAATAACCACAAGTTAAAGAATAAAGAATGCAAGATCCAAATACGTCATCTCAACATCCAAAACTACAACCTGCACACAGACAAGCCAACCTACTCAGTTCATAATTCAAGTCGCATGTTGTTCCAAGTCACAAGCAAATAAGTCACAATTACAAAGTTTAATCACCAAAAGAGACGGAAAGGAGATATTTACAACCATAACTTGTAAATAAGATGCTAGATAATGCAATGTAATTTCAAGTAACGTGATGCACATCTATCCTATAATACACACCCGCTGATAAACTCAGATCAAAATTCATGGGGGCCATACAAGGATCATGTATCTGTTGAAATTATTTTTCTTTGGCATTTTCATATCTAGCTAGAATAATTTTCCTTCTGCTTTTATCAAATCTTGCCAGAAGCATTTTTCTTTGATATTTTTATATTTAGTGAAAATGTAATACCCCATGATTTAGAAGTCAGAACAAGAAAAAAATACAAAAATCTGGACACTGCTAGGTTCCACGAAGGCCAACTACGGCATGTAGATAAAACTGCGGGTTGTAGAAGGCTGTCGTAGATGGACACTAACTTGAGAATATTTTAAAAAAAAGTTGGGGTATTGTACGAGGAGTAACCATGAGTTGTAGGTGGAACCAGGACTAGTGGTTATAGGTCATAAATAAGAATAAGAAAGTATGAATTTTGGGTTCAGCAGGACAAAGGTCATACATGAGTCGTATAAGAAAGTGTGATCCTTAGTATGGTCTTGTGGTTTAGGTCCTAAAAACTGAAATTTTGGTCAAGTATTAAAGTGATCAACGAGAGGGATCTATGGGTCGTACATGTAATTACGGTCCATAGAACCGAGTTCGTACATGTGGACCTACAACCTTGATTTTCACTCTGACTTTCATGAAGCCTTGCCATAGACAGTAGGTGGGTCTACGATCCATAAACCTAGTTTATGGTTCTTGGCCGACAGGTTATAATGAAGGATATATTTGAGATTTCTTATCCTCTCTATTCCTAAACTACGTCATTTTGGTCCTATATCTACCCATAATCATCCCTACTATCCTAATCAAACCTATCATAAATTGTTCACTAAAATCTAATATCCAAAGTCCATCTTCTTTTCCAATTTCTCTCAAGGTTCAAGGGCATAACAATTAGAGTTTCAATAGGTCTCATCATCAATTATCAAGGTTTTTGTAGGATCGTAATCAAGGTATGTGGAGTATTCATCCGTGGTCCTCTTTCAGTGATGGAGTCCAAACAATTATTTCCCTTTTCATCAAAATTCAAGTATGTATTTCAAGGGTTTGCCTGATCTTAATTACAATTGCATGAATTGTGATTTCAATAATGATTACTAGAGTAATTATACACGAATAACCATGAATTGCATAAATTACATGATTTACAAGTGAAATTCTCATACTTACTACCTAGTGTTTATGAGATTGGCTAGGGTCCCTTTAATTATACTTTCAATAAATATTATCCTCCATAATATGCATGATTTAGGTTAAATTGCATGATTTTAATGAAGTATTACCTAAACCTACATATTATGTTAATATCAAGTATGAATTTAGGAATGACTCTATGGTCACTTCAGTAGTGGTTAAGTTAGTATGATTTCACATGATTATGTATGGTTTCAGTTCAATTACATAATTTTAAGATGATTACCTACTGATTCATGCATAAGTCTATATTTTCCAAGGATAAGCTTTATGTTATGATCATGTATTTACAAGGCTTTCGAGTAAGTTTCATGAAAAAAAAGAGATATAAGCTTTTACGATGAAATCTAAGCCAAGTATGAATGATGGTATATTTTTTCACCTAAGTATGAATGTACAATGATGAAAGGCTTATACTCACATTACATAAGTTTAAAGAGGTATTCTATGACTATGCTTTGTGAATAAGTGGACAAGTTATAGATATGGCTCATCCCACATGATGTTGAATTTATGACTTATGATTATGACTATTTCGTTGAGAGTTTACTTAGAACCAAGTGGATATTGGGATGGAGATGATATCCCATAATAGAGGCAAGAGACCCATAACAAGATCCAATTATCCCAATGCTACGTGGCATTGTAGGATAAAGGATTACTCATAGTATAGGCTTGATTCCTTTAAGGGTCACATGTAGTAGAGGGTCGATTCTTCATGTAGTTTAATGAATCCACATTGGCATTAAGGAGTCTACCTTGACAAGTAATCTCTCCCTTTCCTCCAGTGTATGGGTAAACATTAGGACTCCATGTTATAACTCACATGGTTTATGTCGATTAATGGTAACTCTCACAATGTTCAAGATATCTCCTTATATGATTGATGATATGTCTCACAAGGTTTATAGTTCTCATTATTTTCAAAATTTGAAGTTTAAAACCAAAATTTAGATGTTGAAATCATGCAATAATTGATGAAAATAGAAGGTTTCAAGTGAAAATCACTTATCCGATGAATTATACTTGAAACATCACTTTAAAATAATCACTATGAGTTTCTAAAGATAAAAAATATCAAATGGGGATCAAACTACGAAATCAGTCCACAAAACATGTCTGAGATGCTGCTAGAGAGAATAAGTCTCGCTTAATTGATGTCCCCCAAAAGAGTAGGAGTTGCTTTTGTGGTCAGGCCTCGCTCTAGGGGATGTCTGCTTTTGCAAGCCTAGGTTCGCTTAAGTGGACCCTGATAGAAGGGGATCCTTCACTAAAATAGCTAGGCTCAACTTAAGCGGTGGTCACTTAAGTTACTAGGCACTACTTAACTGGCTCTTGAAGCACCAGTACTCAACAAAATCTTATACAACCTCAAAAATTCAGAATCGACCCTCGAGATTTATTCACAACCCTGTACACAAAAACTATATATGCAATCCTACTAAATACGACGTCCAGACTCTATAAATGAAATAAAAAAATGCTCTTGGGTCACCCAAAAATGATATCAAAGCTCATTCTAGGGATAAAAATCACCTTTGAATCCAATGGAATTGATGAAAATCCAATCTGAGCATCTTAGCTCAAAACGTTGATCATAGTCAAACCTTGATCCAATTTAACTCAAACTTTCAGTTTCATACCTCAAATCCATAAAACAACTCCAAATTCCAAAATGAGAATTCTCCTAGAATAATTTCCATTTTCAGGTTCTGATGAAACTGGTAGAATTTTATTCCGAGACTCATAACTTTGGATGGTATAAAAAAACATTTTGAACAACTTAAGCCTTCAAAACTCAAAACTCTCAAATTCCTTAAATTTTCAATAAAATCTCAAAATTAACTCTTTAAGTTGATCAAACTTGACTCGGAACAATTATTGAGAGGGGTGAAATGGTGATATTTTTTAAAATATTTAAAATAACCTCTAGGATCATTATATTATGTACCCTAAAAATCATGTTCATCCTCGAACATAAAATAAAGGAAATACCTAAAGCCCCTAAGAGATGAGGATAACAGGTCCGCATATCAGACTTAGTCTCCCAAGTTGCCTTGTCCATATCACCAGTCAAGTCCAAACCCAAACTATAAAGTGTCAAAAGAGATAATATGTGACTCATTCGGTATACATCATCGAAGCATAGAAATATAAAATACTGGATAGAAAGATGATAGACTAGGTAGCAAAGCAAGTGGATGGACAAATGATAGACTAGGTAGCAAAGCAAGTCTACAAATCACCTCTCCGACTTGGCTCAGAATATCAAAAGGACAAATGAACCTCGAGCTGAGCTTTTCCTTCTTCCTAAACCTCAAGGCATTCTTCATAGACGATATCCTCAGCTACAGATGATCACCCTCTATGAACTCTAAGGGTCCAATCCTCTTATCAACATAACTTTTGATGACTCTGATAGTCCACAACCAACTTTAAATCAAATACACCTGTCCTATGGCATTTCTATGCAAATTAGTATCTAAGGTGTCCATTTTTTTGAGTCAAACCAACCAATGGGAAATCTACACCTTTGACTATATAACACCTCAAAATAATCTAAATATCGAAATAGTAGCTGTTGTTGTAGGCGAACTTTGCTAAAGGCATATGTTGATCCCATTAGGCACCAAATTAATCACATATGCTCAAAGCATATCCTCTAACACTTGAATAATTCTTTCGGGCTGACCATCAATTTGAGGGTGAAATGCTGTATCATATCTAATCAAGTACCCAATCTATATTATAATGCCCTCAGAAAGTGAGAAGTGAACAATGAAACTCAGTCACAAACAATAGAAATAAGCACTTCATGAAGTCTAACTGACTTTTATATGAAGTTGAGCCAACTTCTCTACCATATGCTTTACCTTGACATAAACGAAATGAGCGAATTAGTCAATTGATCTACAATCACCCAAATGGTGTCATAACCATTTGTAATAATGGAAAAACCTACCACAAAGTCCATGGTCATTCGTTCCTATTTTTACATAGGAATGGGCAATTCTTTGAAACTTACTTTCTGGCCTTTGGTGCAAACACTTAATCTGCTAACATGTCCAACACTTGGACATAAACTTAGAGATATCCTTCTTCATACTGCACCATCAATAATGCTGACTCAGGTCATGATACATCTTCACTTCTCTCGAATGGATATAGCAATGAGTACAACAAACCTCCTCAAGAATCAATTAAATCAAGTTACCCACTTGGGCACTATAAGGTCCCGTGTGTTGGAAGTTGGGACCAAGGCAAAAAAGTGGGAATTCTTGAAAATTTAGTGAGGGTGTCCCACCAAGAAACTCTTTATGGGCCACGTTGCATACCACCATCCGTGAAGGGGTCTCATGGCGGAACCCCTTTGTGGAGTTGGGGGTTGCCTTGGGTAGGTAACCCATCACGACACCCTTCATGAGACATGGTCCCCACCACAAGCTGTGAAGGGTCTCATAGAAGGCAACCCTCCTAAATCAAACCACCCTTTCACACCATAAACCACACCACGACTGTAACGCCTCCCGCACGACTCAGAATATCATTATGGCGTATTTCTTGAATATCATGATTTATATGTGTTTGTTTTGGTAAATCTAAGTTCATATTCATTTTTAGGAGGATTATGTAGGAAAAAGGTCTCCTTTGAGTTTTAGGTCAATCGTATAAAAAAATATTCTTTTTGCATGAAAATGCACTTTCCAGCAAAGTATGCAACCTCTCCACGTCGCGAAGAGGGTTCTAGATAGTAAAAAAAGAAGGGACTAAATCCATTCCGAAGCCAAAATAGGAGAAAATTGAACTTTGCATATAAATGCACTATGGAGGACCTAAGGCGCGACGTGACTCTGTTTCCGCTAGGAACAAATTTTTTTGAACTTTTTCAAATTCAAGTGAGGGAAATTGGGACATTTCCCAATACCCTTATAGATGGGATCCTCAAAATTTTAGCTATTCTAAGACCTATTCCTTGCATAAACTCTCCCTCCCAAAACCTCTCCAAAATCCCTCGTTCAAGTTCATCCAATTCTAAGAGTTTCAAGTTCCTCCATTGAAGGTCAAGTCTCAAGGTGATTCCCCCAAGTCTCCTCAAGTCTTCTTCATAAATTTCAAGGATTTAATATACTTAGGTCTTTCATCCATGGGTTCTTTCACCGATGGAGCCCAAACCTCCTTTTTAATGAAATTTCTTGATTTTAAGGATTTTTCTTTATGAGTACTTTCTATTTTTCACTATAAGCATAATTTAAGTTGGAATGTGTCAAGTATTGGTTTGAAAATGTATAAACACCTATCAAGGTTTGATTCTATGAATGGTTTTGTGCTACTTATACTTTGCATGCTATGATATCTTGTAAAGCTATGGAAGATTATGGATTTTAAGATGAATTTCATGATATCCAAATTTGGGCTTTTAATATGATGATGGTGGGTTGATTTGAATGGTTTCTAAATGCTCATATTTTACTTCATTCATGTTTGATACTCTCGAATGTCATGATTTTAAGCTTATATGCATAAACCCACCATATTTGACTAAGACTATATGACAAATCTCTTATGTTGATGAAGTGTTTATGGAAAGATTCACAAGACAAGTATGTTATTATGATTTGTCGGCTCCCGATTGTGTATTGAAATCATGAAAAGTTCTATGAATGATAAGCAAGATTTTGAGCCCTATTATGCTTTGTTAAACCCTCTTGTGAATGGAAAATACTCACCTGAAGGGGATAAGAATGTAAATGAGTTACTCCTACTATGTTAAGATGTTTTTATCAGTAATTCAAGTCATTATTAATCTTATACTTATGTTATGTATTCCGTGGGACTAGGCTTAACACTGAGTGGGATATAGAGTGGGGACCATCCCCAAAGGTCCTTATTTAAAGCTTTACTTCTCTTAACTATGTGCCATCATAGGTTTGTATTATTGATTCCCTAAGTGGGCTTGTACTAGTGGATCCATTTAGGTTTGTTACCCACAATGTGGGATAAAGTTTACAATAGCAAGTAGACCTCTTCTTTTCTGGTGTGGAGGCAACATCGAGATTTCATGTATTAGCTCACATGGTCTTATATGTCGATTACGATCTCCTCCCATATATGTATGCTATTTTGACTATCTTCTATGCATGGTTTGATTAAGGCATTGATCATTCATGTTATATCGAGCTTATATCATTGTTTATAATTATGCATCTTGTCTACTTATGGCTTATATTCTCTTGTTGCATTACATCCCGCATACTTAGTACATTCGAAGTACTAACATATACTATTTGCATACATGATCTAATCACATAGGTACTAGAGCTCCTATTCATCCACCTCCTTGTGGCTAGTACATCTACTTGAAGATTTGCTATTGGTGAGCCTCCATTCCGGGGACAACAACCACTTTCTATCTTGCTTATGTTAACACTTTGTCACTTTATTTGTCTACTTTTGAGGGTGAGCTTGGAACATGTCTTGTCCCCCATTCCACTCATGTTTAGAGGTATTGTTGGATGATGTGATGTGAATAACTCTTACGATGCTTATGTATCTATAAAGACTTTTCTTTAGTCTCTATCCTTTGTATGTTGTTGTTGGGTGTTGATGGAATGTGATGGCTTTCCTAAGTCCCTGATCCCATGGAGTGCGTTCCATGATCCCTTTCCCCTAGTTTATATGTTGATGAGATTGTATGATGGTACTACTTACCCCTTATTCCCATAGATTGCATCCTAAGTCCCAAATTCCTAAGTTTGATTAAATGATGCTTGATCTATGTTTCTGCAACCAAAGATGTGCTTACGAATGCTATGAGGTTTATTTGGAGACTCTGGGTCCCCATTCGTCATGTAGTAACTAGGCCCTAAGCTTGGGTCATGACAAGCTTATTATCAGAGAACTAGGTTTATATATGGTCCTCAGAAATCTAACATACCACATCGAGTAGAAGGCTATGAGGCATTTAGGAAATGATTCACTTCTTCACGATCTATGTCGTGCTTCAGAACTTGACTTAAGGCTTCCTATTTCTAATGTTTGGTATTTTGTGCTTCTAGATAATTCCACAAAGAAGAATGCATCCAAGGGATCCTATTCCCAAAGAGGATCAAACCCCTCTAGCCCCTTAAGCTCCCCAAGAGAAAGGGGTTACTGATATCGCCTAAACTATACCTCTTTTTGAAGGTATAAGTGGTCATTGTCAAAATATATAACCTAACTAAGGTTAGGGTCAATCCTACAGGTAATATGGTCTAGACCTGGAGTAATATTGAGAAATTCGAATGAATTGACTTACTTATCTCCCGAAATGGGGGGGGGGGGGAATTTTTGTAACTGCAGTAAGTAAACCTAAACTAGACGCAAGTATTGTGAAATCAGTGAGATAAGTAACTAGGGTATTGTGCTCCCCATGAATTCCTAACTTAATATGTCCAGATAATCGTTATCTTTTCTACTGTAGGATGTAGAATTGGTAAATTAAGTTTACCAAACCCTTTGATCTAGGCAAGAGGTATCACTATGTGATTTAATTCATCCACGCAGTGTGACATTACTAACCCTTACCTTCTGTTCTAGTACAACCGCCCTTGATCTAGTTAGGTTGATTAGATGAGAGGGATCACTTCGAATTTTGTTAATTAATCTCTTTTCCTATTCATTACTACCTTGATCCAATCAGTAAGAATTAGGCGAGTTCTCACATTAACCACCGTTAAAAAGTATTTATAATGAAGAGAATTAATTAATACATGCATGCACACTTTTCAATAATTATAGATTATCCAGTTTTACTTTTTTAGTTCTTCATGGTTCGAACAACCCTAGTTGTGGATTAAAAGCTATGCATACTCATTGTAGATGAAAGAATCATGTTATGGAGTAGTATAATTAAACACTTACAATGATGAATTTAAGTACAAGAAATCCAAAGTTCTCCACAAGAAATCACAATGTAATAATCTCAATGTAAAAATCATAAAATATGAACTCTCAAAAGTGTTTCTGTCCTCTCTCGTGCGTCTCCCTCTAAAAAGACCTAAAAAATTTATTTATAATAAGTAAAATACAAATTCAAAATGGAATAGGAAAACTAGATTCGACAGCTTTTACAGATGAGGTTACGGGCTGTATGTGAAACCATGACCTGTACGTGGCCTTCGTACTTTAAATATTTTCAAAATCAGTCTTCAACTTCATGAGACCTTCTTACAGGCCGTCTTCTAACTTATGACCCATAAAGGGTTTCATGTGCTAAATTTTCTAAAACTCATCAAAATCTGATCCTCTAGACACGACTTAATCCACGACTCATGAGGAAATCTATAGCTCGTCTAAAAATTCATGGATGCAACATCTGAAACTTGGCCCTTTACTAGATATAACTCATGAAACCTCTTTACGACTCATAGATTAAACCATGTCCAATAGAGTTGTTCGTAAAATCCCAAAAACTTCAACTCTACAGAACTTCACCAAAATCATACCGAATCCTGTCATCCTGTAGAATAAACATAAAAACACATAAAAACTACTAACATCTCTTTTGAGAACACACAAAATTTCAAGTTTTAAGAATCAAAAGTGCTGTATTTTTGTAGCACATCAACACCCTCAACTCAAAATTGTTGCTTGCCCTCAAGCGACAGACGCAATCTACATAAGCAGTATAGTAACACACAAACCTCAATCTAATGACATACATCATCTCTAAATCAATCACAAATACCCAAATTAACACATCAGTGCATATTAGATAGTCATTAAATAAATCAATACAGATCAATATGCATGACAGTGCAACTATGACAAACAAGGTGATCATAGATAAGCCACAATCACTAAAGTAGCCTAGAATTAACAGTGTAACTCAAGTGCCCTCACAAAAAGAAGTCCCATATCTCACTCATGATAGTATTTTCAGATTAGATGCTTGTGACTAACAAAATCACTCACACTCAGACTCACAACATATATTCAAACAGTGCGCTCAATACCATATGCTTGTCCCTATTCTCACGACTATAACCTTCTACTATTTGGACTAGAATCACTATAGGACTTTCTTGGCTTGTAACGTAGGCTTACGAGGCTTTGGTATGATGTTTTTGGAACATAGTAACTAATGACTCTTCTTGACACTACGTTATTTACTCTTTTGCACTACCAACACCGTCATTTTAAAATTATTTCTCCCTTCTCCCTTTTCAAATATTTCTGGGTGCCTTATTCAGACTGTTAAGCTCATTGTCTTTTATCTTTCACATTCTTTTTTCTTTTTAGCTCATTATTTTAGGCATCTATTCATTTTTCTCTCACCCGTAGCACATTTCCCCTTTTTCATATATCACTAGCTTCCATACCATTTAGTGTGATTTTCCTTACACCAACCACCCTTAACTTAGGCTTTTGGCTTTAGTTGAGCTGGACAATATCTAACCTATGAACTAGGGCCACTTTTTGTAGCCACCTTCAACTTAGGATTTTTGCCTGAGTTAAGGTGCACAATATTCAAGGAAGGACCAGGGCCAAATTCAGGATGTCACATTAAAAAGGGCTTGGTTACTTAGGTGTTTACAAAGAAAATGGTACACATAAAGCTCAAATATTAGGACCATAAGATATATCAAGCATTTGGTTGGTTATTTAGGCTAAGTGGGTTAATATGAACAACGACCTAAGATCCTTTACTAACCAACTAACCTAAAATCTTAGTCAGAGTAACTGGGAAAATTCTAAATTGAAACATAGTATAAAAATTTTGGAATGAAGCTCACACATACTTGACACTGATTACACTATCTACATAGACTCTCAGATCATGTTATTTTTATCACAACTACGCCTTAACTTTTCTGAACAAGCACCGTCAATCACAAAATTCACATGGTTGTTATCAAAACTACCTAACACAAAAATCCTGATGGGTATCATTTTTCCACAAAACTAACATATACCACAGACTTTAGTACAATATACTACTAATACTACTTGCACATCCTAAACATGCTGGTTCAACAGCAAATAAATGTCCTTAGGATAAGATCACAAGCAAGAAAACCTCTTGGACTCAAAATTTGGGATAGTTATAGGCTATGGTTACTCAGACTTCACCAAGGCCTATACCTACCCATACCCCATCAAAAAGGTTTGCATTGTCCTCAATGCAACAAAATATAACTAAAGCAAAGCATAGGGGTCAAAATGAATATACTTGGGCACCAAAGTGTCGGTATTTGGCAGTGGCTGACCACCCTCAACCTGCCTAGTGGTCTCCTCAGTGTCGGCAACATGTTTGGAGGGTCCAACACCCCCATCCTTTCGAGCTCATGTGCTTACCGTTCTCTTTCATCTGCAATGGAGCATAATCTCACAATCTCAAACTGCTCTATCTCTATCAATTTTGCCTCTCACCTCAAAGAATGTGGAGCATCATTCTCTAGATGAAGCCTCTTCCCGAGGGCGCTGAGCGGTGTCTCCTTAGTGGTGTCAGGCGGAGGACGAACAAGCAGTGCTGATGATGCTGCCCTCATCTTGGTCTGGAACTACTGGATCTTCTCCTAAATGGCTTTCAAGTCAGCAAGCTTGGCTACACTGAGGCTCTGCTTTACTCGCCTCTCAAATGCATATATGCAGCCATGTATCAGTGCAAGTCTTTGTGCAAGTGTGGCTACAAAGTGTGACTCTACTCATGCCTTAGCCTCTAAAATAGCATGGCAAACTCAAGGCCTAATCTGTTATAACAACTGAGTTAACTAGGACTCAGTGCGAGCCTATTGCCGCACCAAGGCCTGGATCGATGCCACAGATATGTATACTATGCCAGCGGGGAAAGGCTATACGAGTATGACCTTTGGTGCAGGAGTAGAAGTGGTAGTGCGCCCATTCAGTATTTGCAAAAGCAGCAGTAGAAGAAGGAGGCTCAAACTGTGGTGCTACGATGAATATCTCTAGTAAGTGGATTGGAGGTTGTGGTGCTCCCTAGAGGGCCACATGATTCTTATCGGCCTTTATTAGGCTGACATCTGGAGTCCTCTAAACCTCGATTAGAGAGTCCAACTGATGTAGAATCTCTACCCCCACCGCTATACATAAGAGAGTGATTAATTATGGGAAAGGGATAGAGGTGGACCTCTTCAGGGCCGCCTTATGTATTTGATCTGCTATTAGGCGGGCCCAATCAATATCATAGCCAACAAGGATGCTAGCAACTAACTCTGTGCAATCCGATGTCAAAGTATTATTAATATGGGTCGGTCGAATCCATGATCAAACTACAACCCACAAAAACTTGATGGTGAAGCTGAGTGATCCCTCCACTATCACTGCTGAAGTAGAAATCTTGTCAGGGTCTTGGCCCTTCTCTACAATGTGGTTGGAGATCCATCTCATAAGTGTGGACTTTTGGGTTTGATCTCTTATCAGAACCAAATCCCTAGTCTTCCTTAATCGGTGATCATACTCAGTTATGGTCCTAGGGGCCTGATACTCAGGACCAAAAAAAAGTGATGGATGGTGGTCTCAGATATGTCGACCAGAACTCTTCTCACTATCATTTGTGTAATACGAGGCTGAGAAAGCTACCTCACCCCCTGTGGAGTCGACTCTATAATAGTGGCAGCGTATGATGTGTAGAACTCTCGAACCGTCACAGGGGAGTACTTCCCCGACAAAGCTGCCTATCACTCCAACCTGTAGCGGGCGATGGTGTCCCACAGTCTAGGGACATTATCAAGCCCAGATGTGATGATCCGGGGCTCCTCAAATATGGTACGAGCCTGTCATCCCTGCTCATCATGTTAGAGATCATCTATGTATATCTGTTGCATACCCCGCACACACCACCTACTTGTCAATGTATCTGGGGGTGAAGGTTGTGCTAGTGGTGTTGAGGTAGACTCGGACTCTAACTCTCCCGATCTGAACCTGAACCCTTCTCTTGAGGAAGTCATCTAAATGGAGCTGCTCTGTATTTCACCTCCCTTGTTAGACTGGGAGGTCGGATCACTATGTCCAGAGTCTGGGGCGGTACTGTTTGTCTAGATGCCTCCTGTGTATGTGGTTACTTAACTCCCATATCTGGATGGATGCCAAGATCCTCAATGAACCTATTGGCCTCAAGAGCGACCGGGGTGTCCGAAGGCTCATCTTGTAATCTGTCCCGAATCTCACTCTTTTTAGATTTGAGAGCCATCGTACCTGAAATCCACACAATTAACACACATATTAGTCCTAATAGTACAGGTAAAAAAAGCAAAAAGTTACAAAAATGAATGGCAGAAAGAGCTACGAACGCTCACTATTGAACCATTAGAAAAGCTGCGGACCATAGAAGGCCTAGGTGGCAAGGTAAAATAATTCAAGTCATTAGAAATGCACCTACGAGATCAGGTACGGCTCATAGCTTTAACTATGGGCCATATACTGAGTCATAGGTACAAATGTAGAATCAACATGTGCAGGAAAGGAACCGACGAAACTAGGTTACGCGCCATAGTCTAAACTATGGCCCGTAAGTGGTTTCGTCTGATGATATCTCAAAAAACTCCAAGTTTCTGAACTCAACATACGAGGGGCAACTATAGTCCATGGATTAACCCAGGGACCATAGCAGGCCCTTGTGCTATAAAAAGACAGCAACCTGGGGTTTTCAAGGCCATCAAACGTGTTCCATTAATCAATGTTCAACCAACATTCAAATTTATCAACAAGGCATGCCAATTTAAGTAGCATCAAAACAAATTCATGCACTCAACACATTTTCATCGAGTTACCCAACACCCTACATGTGTAAATCATAAAACTACCCCATCACTAGCAAGTCATCATACACATAACACTCCAACCACAATTAGAGAACTAATGTACATGCTATCATTCAACACACAAATCACATGTCAATTTATAATCAAATAGTTAATCTTATTCCAATGACAAGTGACTTCATGATTTCAAACAACAACATACCAAAACTTTATGGTCAATTAAATTAATCTCATTGTTTCGACATATACATGGTTTAAGTTCAAAGGCAACTAAATAATTAGTTCCAAACATGTAATATTTCTCATGAAGAGGCAACACCCATTATAGGAACATGAACCTGAGAATACCATTCCTAACAATGTTTCAACCTATTGACATAATTTCTGGTAAAATATAGAAATTCAAGTTAAGAACATACCATAATTTAATGAAGAAGCCAAAAAGTTTTAGGAGACAATCGAGAAAATGAAACCCTAGGTGCGCCGGAGAATAGCCGATAATTGGCCAGAATTTTGATCGGAAAAGATGGCGGTGGTCAGGACAGTGGTAAGATTCTTGGGGAAGAAGGAGTGACTTGGGTTATTGTGAAAATATGGGAAGAATGAGGGGTTAATATTTTGACCTCTCTTTTAAATCATTGACTAGGTCAGGTTAAAGTGGGGTTCAGGTCTCATGAAACTCTAATTACGAGTCGTAAGATATTCTATGGCTCATAGATCGTTGTCTAATGGTTTGCCTCAACCCTAGTTTTGGGAGATTGGAACTACAGATCCATCTAGGAGGCGTACATAGACATACAACCTGTATGTTGGATCATAGATTCCCCCAACACTTAACAAGTTTTAGAAATCTTACCTGTGGTCCATGAACCCCATTCACGACATGTAGTTTTATCTATGAGCCATAAAGTTGGCACGTGGACTTGGGTGCATAAAAGTTTGCTTACTGAAAGTGAGTCTACGAGTCAATGTAGGGGTCGTGGTATGAACAACTGCTTGTAGAAATGGTCGTAGAATCAACTTCTCTCACTTTTCAACACTGGTTTGTTGACTTTGCCCTATTTTTTGCATGTCCTTCATAGAAAAAACTATTACCCTATAAGCCACCAGTCCTAGAGTCCAAAATTACAACCTAAATAAGAAAATTAAACTACCTACAAGTCTAGAAAGCTAAAATAAAACAAAAACACAAATGTTACATAAGATATCTTGGATTGCCTCCCAAGTAGCATCTGATTTATTATCTTGGCATGACCTGGACAACTTGGTTATTTAGACTTCACCAAGTGCCCAAACTTCGATCTTCAGATCAATGGGCCTCTTCATAGGCTAATAAATATTGAGATGATTTCTTTATCATTCATTCGAAACTTGAGTTGGCCTGATTCCATGTCCAGCAGTGCTTTCCCAGTGGCTAGGAAAGGCCTTCCTAAGATGATTGGGACTTCGAAGTCAACTTTGCAATCAAGAATCATGAAGTTTGCAGGGAATATGAATTTTTCTACTTTGATGAGAACATCTACAATATCCCTACATGCTTCTTCACTGTCTTGTCAGCAATCAACAACCACCTGCTTAATGGAGTAGGGGCTCCTAAGCCTAACTTCTTGAATATTTCAAAAGACATTAAATTTATGTTGGCACCTAGGTCACACAATGCCTTTTCAAATACTACATCTCCAATGGTGTAGAGTATGGTGATTGCTCCGGGATCTTCTTTCTTTTACACCAAGGACCTTGTTTCTATCGCACTGCAATGCTGAAGCTCTTAAGAGAGCTCTTGGCTCATAGTTCTCTTCTTTGTAACCAAGTCCTTCATGAATTTTCCGTACCCGGGCATCTTCTTCAATGCCTCAATGAGAAGGATGTTAATTGAAATCTTCTTCAACATGGAGATGAAGTGCTAAAACTTACCTTCCTCCTCCTTCTTTTTGAGTCTTTGAGGGAAAGGAAGGGGAGGTCTTGATACGGGTTTCCACTTCTGTGGTATCACTACCTCATCACTCACCCCATCCTTGGCACTAGCATCTTCGGTATCTGCATCTTTGCTATCAACCATCTCCTTACGAACCTTATCATCCTCAACTGGCATCTGTAGATCAATAGTTTGATTGCCACCATGTGTCATCACTGCCATACACTGCCCCTCATTTTTTGGATTCTACATTGTGTTTTTTGGCAATGTACCTTTCTAACGCTGGTTCAACTGAGTCAACATCTGACCATGTTGCTCCAGCTGCTTGATGGAAAGAGAATGAGACTCGATTTTTTGATGAATGTTGGAGATGTTAGATTTCATCCCCTTTAAGGTCTCATCCTGAGCATCAGCCTTCTTTGATAGTTTGTCAAACATCTCCTCAATTTGCACACCACCATCTCCAGAGTCATGGTTGTGTGGTGGCATATACAGACCATTTTGATAGCCATCTCTATATCCCCAATCAACGTCTCTTTTTGGGACCCTGTTCCTATCAAAGTGGCTATGTCGGTTGTTGTCTCTGAAAGCGCCATATGTATTGAAGTTTTGACCTTGATTTTCTTGATCTTAACGCCAATAGTCTTGATAGGACCTTTGGGCGTTAGTTCGAAACCCCCCCATACAAAGCAAGTGTCCTCCTCATAGTAGGGCTCCTCGTACATGGGTGCTCATAAAGGTTGATGATTTGACTATATTCATGTGCTCCTAACTTTGCTTCATCAACAACCCCACATTAGTACTAATCCGAGCCAGCTCTTGCATCATCTCCTCATTTTCCATTGCTAGCTCAGAGTTTGTATTAACTGAGAAAAAGATTTTGGTCACCGACTTGTCTCTGGTCCCCCATGCACAATTTGTCTTAACTACCTTCTCTAGTCGTTCAACTATAACTGAAAATGGATAATCTAAAAATGAGCATCCTATGATTTGGCTATTTTCATCTAAGGCTCGATAGGAGCTCTCCACCAAGGCATCATCAACAATCTTGTGGTCAGTGGCACTCATCAGGTACTTTTTAAACCTCTCTAACGTAGTATGGATCGAATCACCAGGAAACTACTTGCAGTTGTTGATCTGATCCTTCAACTTTAGCTTCTTCAACCTATGAAAGAACCTCTCTAAAAAGGCCTTCTGCATTCCAGTCCAAGTGATGATTGAACTCTATGGGAGCTCGGATAGCAATAGTGTCGCTTTGCTTGTTAGAGACAATGGGAAGACATGGAGCCTAACAACATCCATGGGATGATTCCGACTCTCCATCATACTCTTGCAGATGAAGACAACATTATGTAAATAGTTATACAGAACATCTGATGTTAAGTCTATAAAAAACCCTCTATGTTGCAATATTTAAAATAAGCCACTCGATACAAAAAATTTTGTATCATCTGTTAAAGGAGGTAACACAATAGCTCCGATAACATTCATCGCCATAGGGTCAAGCCTGTATTGATTCCATGTGTTAGTAGTGACTTAAAGGTCCTGTGGTGGATTCACATCCTCAAGTGGTGGTTGTGGGTTATCATTATTTACGTTTATTGCTTCTTTTACATCATCATTTGTAGCATTCTTCATATTGTTTTGGGCCATTCTTCTCAGTCTCTTTTGGATCTTAGGGTCAATGGAGTCAAGGGATTGCCTCAACTACGAGTATTGTGCATACACTACACCTATATGCCGAAACAAAACAAAAACAACAAGAAATGTAAAATAGGTAAAATAAGGATTAATTCACTTATTACCCAAATTAAACTAGTCTAAAAGCCATATTCCCCAGCAACGATGCCAAAATTTGATGTCACCCAAACTACACTACCTTTTGAAGGTATAAGTGGTCATTTTCAAAATCTATAACCTAACAAAGGTTAGGGTCAATTCCATAGGGAATATTGTCTAGACCTGGAGTAATTATGAGCAATTCGAAAGAAATAACCTACTTATCTCTCGAAGGGCGGGGGGATTTCGGTAATTACAGTAAGTAAACCTTAATTAGAAGCAAGTGTTGTAAAATTAGTGAGATAAGTAACTAGGATATTGTGAGCCCACGAACTCCTAACTTAGTATCGCCAGATAATCGTAATCTTTTCTTGTGTGTAGCATGCAAAATTGGTAAGTTAAGTTTACCAAATCCTTTGACCCACACGAGAGGTAAATTTCACTACACGATTTGATCCATCCAACCGTGTGGCATTACTAACCCTTACTTTAATTTCACTACATGATTTGATCCATCCGCACAGTGTGACATTACTAACCCTTACTTTTTATTCTAGTACAACCGCCCATTGATCTAGTTAGGTTAATTAAATGAGAGGGATCACATTGGATCCTGTTAATTAATCTCTTTTCCTAATCATACTACCTTGATCCAGTTAGTAAGAATTAGGCAGGTTCTAACATTCACCATCATTAAAAAGCATTCATAACAAAGAGAATTAATTAATACATGCATGCACACTTTCCATGAATTACAGATTATCCAGTTTTACCTTGTTAGTTCTTCATGGTTTGCACAACCTAAGTTGTGGATTTAGCTATGCATACTCATTGTAGATGAAAGAATCATGTTATGGAATAGCATAATGAAACACTTACAATGATGAATTAAAGTACAAGAAATCCAAAGTTCTCCACAAGAAATCACAATGTAATAATCTCAATGTAAAAATCACAAAATATGAAGTCTCAAAAGTGTTTTTGTCCTCTCTCGTGCGCCTCTCTCTCTAAAAAGAACTAAAAAACCTATTTATAATAAGTAAAATACAAATCCAAAACGGAATAAAAAAATAGAATTCAGTAGCTTCTAGAGATGAGGTTATAGGCCGTTTGTGAAACTACGGCTTGTACCTGGGCTGCATACTCTACAAATTTCTAAAATCAGACTTCAACTTCACAAAACCTTCTTACGGGGCCGTCTTCTGAATTTCGGCCCGTAAAGGGTTTCGTCTGCTAACCTTTTTGAATCTCTTCGAAATTTGATCCTCTAGGCACGATCTAATCCATGACTCGGGAAGAAATGTATGACTCATCTGATAGTTCATGGATGTAACACCTAAAACTTGGCCCTTAACTAGATCTGAGTCACGAAATCTCTTTACTACTTGTGGATTGAATGACGGGGTGTAGAGTTGTTCGTAAAATCCCAAAAACTTTAATTATGCAAAACTTTGTCCAAAATCATACCGAATTCGGTAATCCTAAAAAATAAACATAAAAAGACATTAAACCTAATAACATCGGTTTGAGTATATACAAAGTTACAAGCTTTAAGCAGCGAAAGTGCTGTATTTTTGTAGCACATCAGTTACACATGCCCAAATACTAGAATTTTATCAAAATATTGCCACAAGCTGTGGCCAATAAAGTTAACCAAGCGGCCTAAGCTCCTCATGCTCCTACTCTGGCATCAAGAGTAAGGGACTTCAATAAAATGAATCCTCTCAAGATTTCCATGGCTCTAAAGTGGATGAAGATCCTCAAGAATTTATTGATGAAGTTTACAATGTTCTTGCTATTATAGGGGTATGATCGGAGGAGAAGGCGAAACTTGCAACCTATCATATAAAAGGCCTTGCTCAAATATGTTTTCTCAATGAAAGGTGGAGAGGGAGAATAATGAGCCTATTCCTTGGGAGGAATTCAAAGTCGCCTTCCTCAACTGCTTCTTCCCTATCAAACTAAGGGTGGCAAAGATGATGGAATTTATGAATCTCAAATAAGGCTACATGAGTGTGAAGGAGTATTCCCTCAAATTTAACAAGTTGTAATGACACCTAGTTAGGAGCCTAGAAAGTGCAGGAAAGTTGGAGTGGAAATGTCCAGGGTCAGTCCATGAAGTCAAGTCTATGGTATGTGGTTCAGACCATGAGCCATAGACCAGGCTCGTGGATAGGAGCCCCAGTAAGTTTGAGAAATTTCTAAGTGTAAAATGGTTCACTAAGTCAATCACAACTCGTAGAAGTGTTCACGGTCGGTAGAAAGGATCGTAGGTATGAGTTCCAAACATGAAGAAAATTTGGAGTTTCTAGAAGGAAGAACATAATTAATAGGACAGATTATATTCCTATGCACCACCCGTGGATAGCCTTCATAAATAGGTGTCCAGAATGGTAAACATTTAGCCAAGTATAGAAGGACTCCATGAGGCCATCCAAGACCCGTTGATTGAAGTATGACCCATGGATAGGGGTTATATGGTTAGGGCTTGGCAACGTGTTTAAGAAGATTGGAAAAGGAGAACAAGACGTTTAGAACCATGGCTCGTGGTTCCATCCACGCCGCATAATCTGGGTCTCGTGGATTGGATTTGGTAGTTTTAATGAAGGGAAATTTCATCCTTTTTGCCAATTCTAAACCTAAGATATGTCATTTTGGTGGAACTTTAGGTCCCTAAGAAGACCATAAAGCCCTATATTTGCATCCCAAACTCCATTCTTCCACTTTCAAAAATCTCCAAGGCATTCTTCCTTTTCAAGAACAAGCTAAGGAGGCTAGGGCTTCAAGGGAGCTTTTCCATAGTGTTATCTTTCTTCATAGAATTATCCAAGGTATGTGAGTTGACTTTTGGTTCTCCTTTCACCCATAAAGTCCTGCATAAAAGCTTTTACCTTTTCTTTAAGTTCCTTAAATACTACCATGCGTGCTACTGATAGTTTCATGATGCTTTTTTACTACATGCTTTCAATATTACCATATGGTGTTCTACTAAGTATTTTCCTGTATTTCAAGTTGATAGTGATGACCCTAATGATGTTTGAATAAACATATTTTCCCATGATAATGCATGAACCACATGTTTTGTGAATGTTTCAACTTATGATTAAGCCCACTAAGTTTAAGGTCAATCTATGCATGTTATATCATGAAGAGTAGGATAGAAAATAAAGGTTTTAAAGTTATGATTTGTCAAAGATATAAGCATGTTGATGATTCCCTAAAAGATGTTTATGAAGGTCCACAAGATGAAAAAACAATTCTCATGTGGTGGTTCCTTAAGTTTTGAGCTACTCTTGTGATTGCTACTTATGATTCTAAGTGTCATAAATTGACTAATTATATGTTTTAAAGATTCTGTCGGATGACTTAGTGTCATAAATGGACTAAGTATATGTTTTAAATATTTCATTGGATGACTTAGCATCGAATGAGGCATTGAGGTGAGGTTTAGTAAGGGAACCCTAGAAGCAACCTTTTGCCCCATTAATTATGTGCCACCATAGGAGTCCTTATAGGTTAGGCTAGTGGATCCACGTAGGCCATTTATGGTATATGATGATGCATATGAAGTGATAGAGTTTCACCCGGCAAGTGGTCTCCCCATGCCAACGTAGGGGGTTATGTTGGATTCCATGTAGTAGCTCATATAGTCTTATATTTCGTTTATGTTCCACTCCCACAAGGTCTATGATTCTATGGCATGGTTTCATCATATGTGTTCCATTTAAGCATGACTTTTACTCATCTTGAAACGATCTTTCTTGTGCATGCTTAAGCTTAGGTTAGTATTACCTTTATCATCCCATTCATGTATGTCTTTATTTATGAATGATGGCATTACATTTTATGTTTGCATTTGCATCTCACATACTTAGTACATTCCAAAAGTGCTAACGTATATTTTACCTGCAGGATTTAACCATATAGGGACAAGTTCTCTTCCCCAGCTTGTGGCTAGTTCTCCGATGTTCAAGACTAGTTTATTTATGGTGAGCCCTTAGTTTGGGACTCTCCATTTTCCATTCTAGCTATGTATTTTGAGATTAATGTATATGTTAGCCTTTGAAGGCTTTGATATTCTATGTTTATAAGTTTGGAGTCTTTTCTACTTGATGGAAACCAACTGATACTGGTTTCGTCCATGTATGAT
Organism: Solanum rostratum; assembly: GCA_029948455.1. Classification (NCBI taxonomy): domain Eukaryota; kingdom Viridiplantae; phylum Streptophyta; class Magnoliopsida; order Solanales; family Solanaceae; genus Solanum; species Solanum rostratum. The sequence goes on from CM057055.1 coordinate 41,347,545, forward strand.
CTGATTGGTATTATTTTTGGACAACATGCATCTTTTTAATGTTGCTTCATTTTCAAATGTTTTCTCCTAGATCCTACCCCATTTACTATCGACAAATTTTATGAGTTTTTGTGCCTATGATTGCTTGAGATATACGATGGCTTGGGTGAAGTGCCTATGGGTGTCTCATTCGTCGTGTGATGCCTAGGCCCTAGGTCGAGTCATTACAAACTTGATATCAGAGAATGAGGTTTTAAATTTTTTCCTTGGATATCCAAACATTCCACGTCAAATAGAGCCTCATTCAAGGTTGTGAAACGCGCCACTATCTTGAGTGAGAGGCTATGAGGCATTCAGGAAAGTCTTCCCCCTTTCTTATTCATGTTGTGACTTTAAAGTTGTCTAAGGTGCTCCTATAGCTAATGATGATCTCTTTGCTATTTATAGATCATGCCACGAAGAAGAGCTCCACAACCTAGGAATATACTCGAGCAACAAGCTCCCTCCACTACAAAAAGATGATGAAGTGTCTTATCTGGAGTTTAGAGTCACCATGCTTGCCCAAGCTTTGGCTAATCAAGCCAATAGAGAGATTTTTGTTCCTCCCTAAGTGCCTACTCAGGCTACACGGGTTAGAGATTTTATGAGAATAAGTCCTTCAGAATTCCAAAATTCTAAGATGGAAGAGGATCCCATTGACTTTGTTGATGAGGCTTACCGTATTGTTGCCATCATGGGAGTTCCCTCGAAATAAAAGGCCGCGTTGGTGGCCTACCAACTAAAGGGAGTAGCCAAGATTGGTAAGACCAATGGGTAGAGGAGAGGGACCAAGCAAGGGGTCTAATTGAGTGGGAAGAGTTCAAGGGTGCTTTATTAGACTGGTTCTTTCCGGTAGAGTAGAGGGAGGCCAAGGTAAAAGAGTTCATCAACCTTAAGCAACGCCACATGAGTGTGAGAAAGTATTCTCTCAAGTTCACCAAACTCTCAAAATATGCCCCTTTTATGGCAGCGGACCCAAGAGCCTGCATGTGCAAATTAATCTCTTGTGTATCGGACTTGGTGTCAAAGGAGTGCAAGGCGCCATGCTAGTGAAGGAGATGGATATCTACTGGTTGATGACCTACGCTGAGCAAATTTAAGGATAAGAAGTTGAGAGAAAGGGCTAGGGAGTCCAAGAAGACCCGGGTTAATAGTGGGGGTATTCTCATCACAGGAGTGAAGGGGGTATCCTCGACACAACCGATTCTATGCTCTTCAAGGGAGACAAGGGGTTGATGAGGCGCCTGATGTTTTTATAAGTATATTGAAGACTTAAAATCTTGATGTTTATGCTTTATTGGGCCTAGGTGACACTCTTTCTTTCATTACTACATTTATTGCCAATCAGCTTCATGTGTGTCCCGAATTATTTTATGAACCCTTTGAGGTTTACACCCCTATCGGTGAGTCCATTCTTGGTAAAAGAGTCTATAAGGGTTATCCCATGTCTATATTGTATGATGTTTTTCCTTGTGATTTTGTTGAACTCGATATGGTAGATTTTGACATCATTCTTGGGATGGGTTGGTTACATGCATATCATGCTACTATTAATTGTAGGAATCGTAAGGTCAAATTCCAAATCCCTAATGAACCTGTCTTTGAATGGAAAGGTCCCGATTTTGTGTTCAAGGGCATAATAATGATGTGCTATCAAAATACAACACTTCTGGTGCTTAAAACTTGGAATTTTATATGTTCTCAATGCGATGTTAGTTGGTTTTATATGTGTTTGTGTTATATTTGCAAGATTCTAGTGTTGGCCTTGATTTTGGGAACAAAAATTTCTGATTTTTGATGCTTCATAAGACCTTTTATACGTCGTAGGTCATTTGTAAGGACCTAGATTTTTTTGTTTGAGCGGCTTTACCAGATCTCTTGGTACTGTCCTGAGCGAAACTACCAGGCATCGCTCCATGGAAGGCCCACACGGGTCGTGTGAAGCCACACAGACCGTGTAGCCTCCTGTGGAGGGATACTTGGTCCAGCTCATGATAGGGGAAACTTAAGACGGGGGAATTTTGGACCAAGTGAGGGTACACATCCACTGACATGGTCCATGTGATGTGTCACGGGCTGTGTGGCCCTCTGTGTAACTTGTAACTTTGTCGTGCGGAAATTGTTTCAAGTACTATCATACGGTCCATGTCACGGTCCATGTGGAGTCACACGGACCGTGTAGCCGTCCATGTGGTACCCCTTTGCTTTGAGTACATTCCTTGCGTTGGCTCTGCAAAATTATCTAAGCGATGGTTCACGATCACTGTTCATGGTCCGTGTGGCAACTCACGGACCGTGTAGGCGATCATATGGACGTGATGATCCCAATTTTTTCCCATTTTATTAATGGCGTTTATGTAATTTTGGTTTATTTTAATTATGAATTATGACCTTTTACCCATCCTAAACCCCTAATTAAGCTGATATCCCTCCCCTCTTAATTCATTCTCCTAAAATCTTCTACCCCTCATAAGATCACCTCCCAAATACTCTTTATTCTCTCCTCTAAAGATTAAAGGTTGGGGTTAATTGAAGCTCAATTTCAAGCTAAGTCCTTTGCCAAGTTTGGTTCCTCAATCAAGGTATGTGGGATTGATTCTTGGTCCCTTTCAACCAAGAAGACCCAAAAATCTTTTCAATTGATTTCATGAATTTTGGTTTACTTTAAATGTGAGTTTTCATTATTTGATTTTGTTAAATCTAATTGATGTATTGGCTATACTTTACCCATGATTTTAATTTACTTTGATTATCATTATGATGATCTACATTGAATTATGGGGTTATGAACATGCATATCTCCTTTTAAAATTGATTTATGAATGAGTGATTCATATCATGATTTAGATGTTGATTTAATTTGGGATTTATTCAATTTCATATTATAATGTTGATTTTAACTTGAATTTATGTTACCCATATTATCCTCACATCATGCATTGCATTTGCATTCATGAACAATGATTTATATGGAAATTATAAAGTGGGTTAAGCCCAATTACGTTTTATGAAATGATTTTGGTAAGGCATTAGTTATGACAAGAATGTGGTTACATACATGTCTTATGAGTATGGCTCTTTGAGCATCTCGGATGCTTGCACTATCTTGTACAGGTAAATGAGCTATTCCTTGCATGAGTATTATGATTATGATTTATGATTTGGAATTTGAGCCAAAATGTACATTGAACGGTTTGAAATGAATATTGTATCTCTTGAAAGCACGTATATGTATAAGTATTCATGTGGGATGTTGTTCACTTAGCACCGATGGATTAGGGGCGTTAGGGCTATCCCCAAGGGCCCTCTCCCTTTCCTTGAACTATGTGCCAACATAGGAACGTTAGCCATTACCGAAATGACCGGGTCGTAAGGAGCGGTTATTCGTTTATGATTAAGATATGATATGCATGATTATGGAAAATCCTTCTGAAATGGTGAGTTCCATAAGGAAGGTGACCATCCACCGAAATGGTGTATTCTGTATGGTATGATGTAGATTAATTTGGCAAGTAATTTTCTCCTACCAATGGGAATCAGACTAATTCATGTAATAGCTCGCGGGTTTGATTTGTCGGTTATAGTCCATCCCCACTATATAAGAGCATCATTGCATTTCATGCATAAAAAATTTCATGACATCTTGTATATTTCTTCCTTGGATATATGATTCATTCTATATTATGTACCCTTGTCATCTAACATTGAAATGCAGGTTGGTAAGTCATATGCATTGTATGCCTGCATACTTAGTACATCCGAACGTACTAACGCATACTCTATGCCTACATGATTTTACAATGTAGGGGCCGAGCACTTTGATTACCAACCATTTGACTAATAGTTCAATCCAGAAGTATACTGTGGTAAGTCCTATATTGCAAGGATGAGCCAACTGCCTTCCCTTTAAGATATTTCGGAATGTTCTTCATTATTTGGCGGTGAGCTCGGAACTTGTCCTGGCCCCTGTTCTGTTTTGACTAGAGGCATTTGTTGGACATCATGTGGATTCCTTAAAGTCTTTATGCTATGCGAAATATTTGATTTATGTGCCCCTATGAATTGATTTATTGAAATCTTGTATTTTGATTATATGTTTTTGGGTGGTAGAATGGAAAGCCCCGAGCCCTCGTTTTCCCCCATAGCGTGAGTCCTATTTTCCCCCGTCTCTTAGAACTATTTGTTACTATTTTGAATGCCCTTATTGAACCGATGATGTGGATATAGATACTTGAGGCTTGTTTGGGGACTCTCGGGTTGCCATTCGCCGTGTCACATCTAGGCCCTAGCCCCAGGTTGTGAAAAAAGATGGTATCAGAGCCCTAGGTTTATAAATGGTCCTCGGAGTCCAACATGCCATGTCAAGTAGAGTCCTATTCATGGGTGTGAAGTGCACCATTCCTATGTATAAGAGGCTACGAAGGCATTCTCGAAATTGCCTCACTTTTTCATGCATTATGTCATGACTAATATATTTGGTTCCATTATCTTGAAGGTGTCTTTGATCTATTTCAGAAGATGCCTCGAGGAAGTCCCCTCCCACCAAGGACGGCTCCGGCTAATGAGGATTAGAATCCCCATGAGCCTATGGAAGAACCCATTTCAAACGGTGAGTTTCGTACAACCTTTGCCATGCTGTCCCAGGTGGTGACTTCTTAGACAAGGCAGGCTAACTTGCCACAGGATGCTACCCCTGCTTCTAGGGTGAGGGATTTCACCCGGATGAATCCTTTAGAGTTCCATGGGTTAAAGGCTAAGGAGGATGCGCAGGAGTTCATTGTTCAACTTACCATGATACTAAATATCATGGGTGTAACTTCCGAAGAGAAGGCTGAATTGGCTGCCTACCTACTGAAAGATGTGGCTTAGGTGTGGTATACCCAATGGTCTATGGAGAGAGTTTGCGATGGTGATGTCAAATGGGAAGAGTTCATATTTGCTTTCCTTGATCGCTTCTTCCCACTTGAGCTTAGGAAGGACAAAATGATTGAGTTTATCAATCTCAAGCAAGGAGGTATTAGTGTGAGGGACTATGCCCTCAAATTCACAAAGCTCTCAAAGTATGCTCCGTCGCTCGTGGATGACCTTCGTGCAAGAATGCACAAATTTGTTCGGGTATCTCTGATTTGCTTGTAAAGGAATGCCATACTGCTATGCTCATATGGGATATGGATATTGCCAGACTCATTGTGTATGCTGAACAGATCAAAGGGGAGAAACTCAAGGAGAGTAAGGTTCATGATCCCAAGAAAGCCCATTTTGATAATGGATTTTCTGGTTCATGAAGTGGGGGCTTCGGTCGCTTCCAACAGGTCCAAGGTTCTGGTGCTCGGGTCGCTAGTGCTCGGGTACCTCCTCCCAGGGCACCGTTCAGGGGTGGACAAGAGTATCCTCTATGTGATAAGTGTCGAAAGCCCCACACGGGCGTTTGTTGGAGGGATTTGGGTGTTTGTTTCGGGTGTGGTGATAAAAATCACAAGGTTGCTGACTAACCTAAGAATGCCATAGAGGCCAAGGTCAGGTGGCTCAAGGCGGGCAAGGCCAACAAAGAGCTCCCCAAGGTGTTTCCTCAAGGAACAATCGGTTTTATGCACTCCACGCCCGCCAGGATGAGGAAGCTCCGAATGTCATGACCGGTATATTAAAAGTCTTTGATTTTGATGCTTATGTTTTACTTGATCTGGTTGAAAATTTGTCTTTTGTGACTCCTCTGTTGGATATTAAATTTGGTTTGAGTCACAAGGTTTTGAGGGACCCTTTCTCAGTTTATATTCCCATGGGTGAATTTGTTGTTGCACATAGAGTCTTTCATGGTTGCGCTAACTCTGTGTTGCACAAAATTTTTCCATGTGATCTTGTAGAACTTGTGATGTTTGACTTTGACGTGATTCTTGGGATGGATTGGTTGCATGCATCATATGCCTCTATAGATTGTAGCACTCGGAAGGTCAAGTTCCAACCTCCCGGTGAGCCCATTCTTGAATGGAAGGGTGGTGACTCCTTTGTTAAAGGTCGATTTATTTCCTACCTCAAGGCGTAGAGAATGATCTCCAAGGGGTACATTTATCATATTGTGAGGGTCAAGGACATGGTGTTCGAAGTGCCGATTCTTGAGTCAGTTCCTGTGGTGAATGGGTTTTTGGATGTGTTCCCCGAAGACTTCACGGGCATTCCTCCTGAAAGAGAAGTAGACTTCGGCATAGATCTTCTTCCGGATACTCAAACTATCTCGATTCCTCCTTATCGTATGGCACTATCGGAGTTAAAAGAATTAAAGGAGCAGTTAAAAGATTTATTGGAGAAAGGTTTCATTCGGCCCTATATATCTCCGTGAGGTGCTCCAGTGTTGTTTGCAAGAAAGAAGTACAGATCTCTTCGGATGTTTATTGATTATAGATAACTGAATAAGGTGACTGTTAAGAATAAGTACATGTTGCCAAGGCTTGTTGACTTGTTTGACCAACTTCAAGGGGCTACTCATTTCTCAAAAATTGATCTTCATTCCGGGTATCATCAGTTGAAGGTTAGGAGTGTGCCATTCCCAAAACAACCTTTCGGACAAGGTATGGGTACTTTGAGTTTGTGGTGATGTTGTTTGGCCTAACCAATGATCTAGCCATGTTCATGGATATAATGAATTGGGTGTTTAAGCCATTCCTTGACAGTTTTGTGGTGGTCTTCATTGACAACATTCTCATTTACTCATGTAGTGAGCGGGAGCACGGGGATTACTTGAGGATGGTCCTCGAAACATTGAGATAGAAGAAGTTATATGCCAAGTTTAGCAAATGTGAATTTTGGTTGGGCAAAGTGGCTTTCCTTGGTCATGTGGTGTTCGGTGATGGTATTAAGGTAGATCCGAAGAAGACCGAGGCCGTGAAGAATTGTCCTAGACTGTTGACTCCTTTAGATATTCAAAGTTTTCTTGTGTTGGCCGGATATTGTAGAAGGTTTGTTGAAGGGTTCTCATCTATTGCCACTCCATTGACTAAGTTGACCCAAAAGAAGGCTAAGTTTGTGTGGTCGGAGAAATGCGAGCGAAGTTTCCAAACTTTAAAGGATCAGCTTACATCGGCCCCCGTCTTAACTTTACCGAATGGTTTAGAGGGATTCATGGTATATTGTGATACTTTGCGGATTAGGTTGGGTTATGTGCTTATGCAACATGGTAAGGTGATAAGTGTATGCATTAAGGCAATTGAAGGTGCATGAGCGTAATTACCCAACCTATGACCTTGAGTTGGCGGCGGTGGTCTTCGCCTTGAAGATTTGGAGACATTATTTGTATGGGGTAATGTCGATGTGTTCACCGATCACAAGAGTTTGCAATATGTGTTCACTCAAAGGGACCTCAATTTGAGGCAAAGGAGATGGTTAGAGCTCCTAAAGGATTACAACATGTTTGTTTTTTATCATCCCGACAAAGCCAATGTTGTGGCCGATGCTCTTAGTAGGTTGCCTATGGGAAGTATGGCGCATGTCGGGATGGAAAGGAAGGAGATAGCAAGGAATGTTCACCGGTTGGCTAGGTTCGGTGTCAGGCTGGCTGATTCGGGTGATGGCGGTATCCGTGTTCGAAGCGGGGCAGAATCTTTCATGGAAAGTGATGTTAAAGGTATGCAGGATTTAGACCCTTGGTTACTTGAATTGAAAAAGTTGGTTACCAAAAAGGAGATCCAGGTATTCTCCCAAGGGGGAGATGGTATGCTTCGGTACCAAGACCGGCTTTGTGTTCCGGGTGTGGATGATGTTAGAAGGGTGATTATGAGTGAGGCTCACGATTCTCATTATTCTATTCACCTCGTGTCTACTAAAATGTTTTGGGATTTGAAGGAAGTGTATTGGTGGTATGGTATGAAGAAAGACATAACTAAGTTAGTATCCGAATGCCCGAGTTGTCAACAAGTGAAGGTAGAGCACCAAAGGCCCAGTGACTTGGCCCAAGATATTGGGATTCCCACATGGAAATGGGAAGATGTGAACATAGATTTTATGGTTGGTTTGCCTCGGACCCTAAGGCTATTTGATTCCATTTGGGCTGTCATTGATCGGATGATGAAGTCGTCTTATTTCCTACAGGTCAAGACTACCTTCGGCACCGAGGATTATGCAAGGGTGTATATCCAAGAGTTAGTGAGATTACATGGTGTACCTAGGTCCATTATATTGGATCGTGGTACCCTATTCACTTCCCACTTTGGAAATTATTTCAGAAGGGACTTGGAACTAAGATTAAGTTGAGCACCGCTTTTCATCCTCAAATTGATGGCCAAGCGGAGAGGACTATTCAAACCTTGGAGGATATGTTGAGGGCTTGTGTGTTGGAGTTTAAGGGCAATTGGGATGACCACCTTCCACTCATGTAATTTTCTTATAATAATAGCTTCCATGCTAGCATTGGTATGGCGCTGTTCAAGGCCTTGCATGGGAGAAGGTGTAGGTCACCAGTAGGGTGGTTTGGGTAGGGAGAGATGGCACTAGGTTGCTCGGATTTAGTGATCGAGGCCATGGAGAAGGTGAAAGTAATTAGGGAAGGGTTGAAAGCGGCGCAAAGTCGTCAAAAGTCTTATTCGGATGTTTGGAGGAGGGATATTGAGCTTCGCGTTGGTGATTGGGTATATGTGAAGGTTTTCCCTATGAAGGGTGTGATGCATTTTGGTAAGAAGGTCAAGCTAATCCCCTAGTATGTTTTCCTTTATGAGATCGTTGAGCGGGTTTAGGGTGAGGCTTAAAGGTTGGAGTTGCCTCCTGACTTGAGTTCCATTCATCCAGTCTTTCATGTATCTATGTTGAGGAAGATAGTGGGTGATCCTAGCACCATTATGCTCATGGAAGGGATTGAGGTTGAGGAGAACTTGTCTTATGAGGAAATCCCGGTGGAGATCTTGGATAGGCAGGTAAAGCGGCTTTGTAACAAGGACGTGGCTCCTGTGAAGCCGCTTTAGAGAAATCAACAGCTGGAGAGTGCTAGTTGGGAGGCGGAGCTGGACACGGTGAAGCGGTGCGCTCATCTTTTCCAATTTACTCAAGCCTAAGGTACTAGGTTCTCCTTTGTCTAATGGTCCTATTTTTTTCCCTCTTGAGTCTCATGGAATGACATGCATACATGTGCATGAAAGTGATTTTTAGGATATTTTGAAGTACTCGAATATGAATTTTGATATGAGTTTAAAGGCTTTATGATTTTTTTAAATAATGAACTATGCATTGTACGTGTTTCATGCTCTAAGTCAAGCCTTTCAAGCCTTGTTCCTGCACATTCGGAGATGAATGTTCCCAAGGGGGAGAAGATGTAAGGACCCAGATTTTCTTTGTTCGAGCAGCTTTACCGGATCTCTTGGTACTATCACAAGTGAAACTGCAAGGCATCGCTCTACGGAAAACCCACAAGGGCCGTGTGGCCTCCCGTGGAGGGAATCTTGATCCAGCTCACGCCAAAGGAAAATTGAGATGGGGAAATTTCGGACCAAGTAAGGGCACACGATCATTCACACGGTCCATGTGATGTGTGACGGGCGATGTGGCCCCCCATGTAACTTGCTACATAAAATTTTTCTAAGTATGGAAGTACCATCTCGTAACTTTATCATGCGAAAATTATTTCAAGTACTATCGCATGGTCCATGTCACGGTCCATGTGGAGTCACACGGACCGTGTAGCCATCCTTGTGGTACCCCTTGGCTTCAAGTACATTCCTTGCGTTGGCTCTGCAAATTATCTAAGCGATGGTTCACAGTCACCGTTCATGGTTTGTGTGGTGACTCACAGACCATGTAGGCGACCGTATAGACCTGATAGTCCCAATTTTTGCCCTTTTCATTAATGGCGTTTATGTAATTTTTATTTATTTTAATTATTAATTATGACCTTTTACCTATACTAAACGCCTAATTCAGCTGATATCCCTCCCCTCTTAATTCATTCTCCCAAAATCTTCTACCCCTTATAAGATCACCTCCCAAATACTCTTTACTCTTCCCTCTCAAGATTCAAGGTTGGGATTAATTGAAACTCCAAGCTAAGTCCTTCCCAAAATTAGGCTCCTCAATCAAGGTATGTGGGATTGATTCTTTGTCCCTTTCAACCAAGAAGACCAAAAAATCTTTTCAATTGATTTCATGAATTTTGGTTTACTTGAAATGTGAGTTTTCATTATTTGATATTATTAAATCCAATTGATGTATGGCCTGTACTTTACCCATGATTTTAATTTACTTTGATCATTATTTTGATGATTTACATTGAGTTATGGGGTTATGCACATGTATATCCCTTTTTAAAATTGATTTATGTATGGGTGATTCATATCATGATTTAGATGTTGATTCAATTCGGGATTTATTCAATGTTGTATTATAATGTTGATTTTAACTTGAATCTATGTTACCCCTATTATCCTCACATCATGCATTACATTTTCATTCATGAACAATGGTTTATATGGAAATTATGAATTGGGTTAATCCCAATTATGTTTTTTGAAATGATTTTGATAAAGCATTGGTTATGACAAAAATGTGATCATATACATGTCTTATGATTATTGCACTTTGAGCACCTCGGGTGCTTGGACCATCTTGTACATGTAAATGAGCTATTCTTTGCAAGAGTATCATGATTATGATTTAGCATTTGAGCCTAAATGTGTGTTGAACGGTTTGAAATGAATATTGTATCTCTTGAATTCACTTATATGTATAAGTATTCATGTAGGATGTTGTTGACTTAGCACCGATGGATTGGGGACATTAGGGCTATCCCCAAGGGTCCTATCCCTTTTCTTGAACTATATGCCAACATAGGAATGTTAGTCATTACCGAAATGACCGGGTCAGAAGAAATGGTTATTCGTGTATGATTATGATATGATATGTATGATTATGGAAAATCCTTCGAAAATGGTGAGTTTCGTAAGGAAGGTGACCATCCACCTAAATGGTGTGTTCCGTAAGGTGTGATGCAGATTACCTTTGGCAAGTAATCTTCTCCTGCAGATGGGAGGTTATTATCGGGCTAAAATAGCTCGCATGGGTTGAATTTGTCGGTTATAGTCCATCCCTACTATATATGAGCATTGTTGCATTTCATGCATCATAAATTTCATATAATCTTGTATATTTCTTCCTTGGATATATGATTCATTCTATATTATGTGCCCTTGTCATCAAACATCGAAATGCAGGTTTGGTAAGTCATATGCATTGTATGCCCGCATACTTAGTACATTCAAATGTACTAGTGCATACTCTATGCCTACATGATTTTACCATGTAGGGGCCAGGCACTTTGATTACCAACCGTTTGATGAATAGTTCGATCCAGAAGTATACTGTGGTGAGTCCCATCCTCAAAGGACAAGCCAACTTCCTTCCCTTTATGTTATTTCTAATGTTCTTCCTTATTTGAGTGTGAGCATGGAACTTGTCCTGGCCCTCGTTTTGTTATGACTAGAGGCATTTGTTGGACATCATGTATACTCCTTAAAGTCTTTATGCTTTGTGAAATATTTGGTTTATGTGCCCCTATGAATTGATTTATGAAATTCTCCTATTTTGATTATATGTTTTTGGGTGGTAGTGTGGAAAGTCCCAATCCCCTGTTTTGCCCTATAGCATGAGCCTTATTTCCCCCGTCCCTTAGAACTATGTGTTACTAATTGAATGTCCTTTTTGAATCGATGATGTGGATATAGATACTTGAGGCTTGTTTGGGGACTTTTGGGTTCCTATTCGCCGTGTCATATCTAGGCCCTAGTCTTGGGTCGTGACTTCATTCTATGGGTCATAGAGTGGTTTCATGGACAATTCCAGTGAGGGGCTGATTTTCTGAAATTGGTTCTATGAATATACAGATAAGTCGTGGAATAATTTACCGATCGTAGAATACTGTTAGTATCCTTCAGAACAGAGATTTGGACTTTCTGAAGATTCGTCAAATGAAACATCCCTACGGGTCGTAAACCACTTTATGGGTCGTAGAGGGTGTGTCGTAGACTTGAAGTCTAGAATTCCAACAGCTTTGTACAAGACCATGATTACGGGACGTGGAATGCAATACAACTTGTAAGCCAGTTTATGAGGCGTGCCAACCCAGCTATTGTATTTTGTTTAGGACATGTATTTTAAATATTATAAATAGGTTTTAAGGTTATTTTTTCAGAAGTTTTCACATAGTTACAGAAAACTCAGTAATTAGAAAGAGAAAATAGTGAGATTACATTGGAGAGTATTGGGAACACTTGTACGTTGATTTCATCTTAATGTTGTGATTCTCTTTGAAGTTGGATTTGCTTGTTCTTAATTCAATTATGTAAGTGCTCTATTATGTTGTTCCATAAGTCGTGCATCTACACAAAGTATGAGTAGCTAAATCCACACCTAGGGTTGTGGGAACCATGAAGAACTAACAAGGTAAAATCAGATAATTTATAATTTTTGAAAAGTATGCATGCATGTATTAATTAACTCTCTTCGTTTTGCATGTTTTCTAATGGTGGCCAACACTAGAACCCGCCTAGTGTTACCGACTGGACCAAGGTAGTAAAGTCGGTTAACAACTCAAATTGCGGTCATGGAATTCTGTTGAGTCTACGTATTACCTTGGGTTTGACCCTAACCTTTGTTAGATTCTATTTCTTGATAACAACCGCTTTATCCTAAAAAAGAGGTGTAACTTGGGCGATCAATATTTTGGCATCGTTGCTGGGGAATACAACTAAACTTAGTTAATTCGTAGTGATTTGGGTATTAATCCGTATTTCCTACATTTTACATTCTTTTGTTGTTTTTGTTTCCTTTCCAGGATGCAAGTGTAGTACATGCCCAATAAAGGAAGTTGAGGCAGACCCTTGAATCCATTTGACCTAGAGATCCATAGAATGTTGTGAAGAATGACCCAAGATAACACCAATAATGTGGCTAATGCAGCTCTAAACATGAATGAGAATAAAAATGGTGATCATGAGAACCCACCTCCTCTTGAGGACATTGCTCCACAACCATAGGACATTAATGCCAATGCTTATCAGTGGAATCAATATAGGCTAAATCCTATGGCTCTGGAGGTGACTGGAGCTATTTTGTTGCCACCTCTATCGCTAGAAACAAAGTTCGTAGTCTCAAGTGGGTTACTTTAGATACTACAAAACCGTTGGATATTTGTAGGCTTACCATCGGAGGATCCTTATAGCCATCTAAACAATGTTGCATTTGTCTTTAAAGGTGTTATGGTAACATATAATCTGCTTATAGATTCTGTAGGACTTCATCTCCTCCCATTGGCTCTTATTGGCGATGCAACATTATGGCCATCTGAGCTCCCACAGAGCTCGACCACCAGTTGGGCAGAATTGCAGAAGGCCTTTTTGGAGAGTTACTTCCCTATATCGAAGAAGCTCAAGTTGAAGGACTAGGTCCACAACTTTGAGAAACTTTTTGGTGATTTGATCAACACTACTTGGGAGCGGTTCACCAAATTCTTAAGGAGTGCCCCAGAGCACAAGATAGTTAATCATGCCTTGTTTGAAATCTTCTACCATGCCCTTGATAAGAACAGTCTGGCTTGTGCTGACACCATCATGGGGGATATGTTCTTAGATTAGAAATTCGCAAGGATAGAAGAACGAATGGAGAGAGTGGTCAAGACTAATCGTGCATGGGAGAGGAGAGACAGAGCATCCACCAAAAGTTCATGCACTGTCAATGTTGGTCCGGAGCAAGCAAAGATCAACAAAGAAATTATGAAAGAGCTTGCCCGAATCCACACAGGAATGGAGGTGATGGTGAAATAGAACAAGGAGCGAGTCAATACAATGGTTCATCAATCTCCACGTGCGTGCATATACGATGAGCATTATTATAAGGAGGACAGATGATTTGTTGCTAATCACATGGGGAGTTTCTGAACCAACGCCTTAGAGTCCACCCAGGACTATTGGTGCCAAGGTTGGAACTTCGGCAATGATGGAGCTTTCAGGGACAACTGCAGAGGTTACTATGATCAGAATATGGGTCCAGAGTGAGATGCATATTGGGGTCTCATAGATGGCTTCAGAAATGGTCCTGATGTTCCACCACATAACCACAACACAGGTGCAAGTAATTCAAGGATTCAGGAGATGCTTGATCGCCTGTTGAAGAAAGCTGAAACACAAGATGAGACTCTGAGGGGTATGAAATCTTAGATTTTAATCATTAATTAGAAAATTGAATCTTATTCTATGGCTATCAAAATATTGGAACAACAGTTTTGTCAAGTGTTGACTCAACTAAATCAGTGTCAGAGGGATACACAGCTTAGAAACATAGTTCAAAATCCGAAGAATGGATGGCAATGTATCGCAGTTACTTCTTGGGTGGCAAGAGCACCATTGATCCTCCCATGCCAGTTGATGAGGATGCTATTCGAGAGGAGACAGTCACGACCAAGGATGCAGAAATAGGAGTATACATGACAAGGATGGGGTGAGTGAAGTTGTTGATGCACCGCACATGGTGCAACCCATTCCTAGGCCTCCTCCTCCCTTCTATCAAAGAATCTAAAGGAGGGAAGAGGAAGACTAGTTCAAACACTTTTTATCCATGCTGAAACAACTCTCCATCAACATCCTTCTCATTTAGGCATTGGAGAAGATTCCAGGGTGTGCAAAGTACATGAAGGACCTTTTAACTAAAAAGCGAACTGTTAGTCAGGAGCTCTCCCAAGAGCTTCAGCATTACAGTGCTATTGATATAAGGTCTTTGGTTCAGAAGTAAGAAGCTCCCGGCGCTTTCACTATGCCCTGCACCATTGGAGATGTAGAGTTCGCAAGGGCACTATGTGATCTAGGGGCTAGCATTAATTTGATGCACCTTGCAATCTACAGAAAGTTAGGATTGGAGCCCCTACTCCGATATGCATGCGGTTATTGATGGCCGATCTCACGGCAAAAAAGCTTGTGCGGATATTATATGATGTGCTGCTCAAAGTTGAAAAGTGTGTATTCCCTGCAAACTTTAATATCCTAGATTGTGAAGTCGACTCCGACATCTCAATCATCCTGAGAAGATAGTTTCTAGCCACTGGGTGACTTCTAGTGGATTTGGAAGTCGGTCAACTAAGGTTTAGATTGAATGACAAAGAAGTTTTCTTCAATATCTACCAGACCATGAAGTGGCAAAATGACTTGAAGAATGAAGTCTGGGAAATTGGTGAAGTTTGAGTAATCAATTTTTCCATGTCGTGCTGCGAAAGTAAATCAGGCGCTGCTTGGGAGACAACCCAAGGTGGATACTGGCGCTTAGGCACCCAGGTAAGATTTTTGACCCCTTTTTGTTTTCTTTGATTGTGTGCATTAGGGACAATGCACATCTTTTTCGATAGGGTGTGCGTAGTTAGGGGCCTTTCTGAAGTCTGAGTAGCTTGGGTCCATAACTACTCCAATTTTTTATCCTGGGGTTTTCTTCCCTGTGTTCTTTTTCCCCATGGATATTTACTTTCAGTTGAACCGACATGTTTAGGATGTGTAGGTAATATTTGTAGCTCATAATACTAATACCTTTGGCATATAACATGTTTTTGTGTTTTGTTTGTAAAATGATACCCACCAAAAAGTTTGATTAGTAGTTTAGCTAGTAACCATGCATGTTTAGGTGTGTTGGTAATGTTTTTTTCTTATAAGTGAGGAGAAATTGAGTATGATCGAAGAGTCTTTTGTTAATAATATGTTCAGTGTCATGTGAGTGTGAGCTTTAAATTGCGAAATTCATGTGTTGTGTGCTAATTTAGAACTTACTCTGTTACTCTAAGTTAGACTGTAGATTAATTGGATTAGGAAAGGATCTTAGGGCATTGTTCTTAAAAGGCCACTTAGCCTAAAATGGCCAACCAAAATTGCAATATATCCCTTGTTCCTAATGTTTGAGCCTAACATGTACCTATTCTTTGCAAACGCCTGATTAACCTAGCCTTGATAGTTGTAAAATCCTGAAATTCGCCTTGGTCCTTCCTTGAACATTGTGCACCTTGACTAGGGCCAAAATCCCAAGTTGAGGGTGGCTACCAAAAGTAGCCCTGGCTCGGAGGATAGATATTATGCACCTCAACTCAGACCAAAAGCCTAAGTTGAGGATGACTGGCGCAAGGATGAAACACAAAAATGAGGGGGAGAGTTAGTGATACAGAGAAAAAGGGAAAATCATGTATTGGTGCAAGAAAAATAATTCATGCCTTAGTTGTGAGTTAAAAAAATGAATTGCAAAATCAAGGGAAAGAGCTGAAAGAATGGAAAGAAGCATCTTGAAAAGCTTGGAATAGGAGAAAGGGAGGATGGATGAAAATAACAGAGTCGGTAGGGCAAAAGTGTAGGAAAATGCAGTGTCAAAGAGGGCCGTTAGTCACTATGTTCCCAAAGTACCATACAAAAGCCCCTGAGCCTACGTTACAAGCCTAGAAAGTCCTAAAGTGATCCTGGTCCGAGTAGTTGAAGGTCTTAATCATGAGTATAGAGGCAAGCCTATGGTATTAGGCAAGATGCATGAATATCTTTTGTGAGAGTGAGCAATTTTGCATAGTCTCAAGGTCATATATGAGAAATCATTGAGTGACAAATATGGGACTTCATTCTATGAGGATATTTGCATTACATTGTTAGCGTTACACTTATTCAGTGACTTTGGATTGTTGATAGTACCTCACTTGTCATAGTTGTGTTGTCACATGCACTAGTCTATACTAGTTTGCTAGATGGCTATCTGAATCTATTTTGAAAAAGTAGCGTGGGTATCTAAGTTTGAGATTGATGTGATGTATGCCATTGAGTTGAGATCTGTTTGTTATTATATTACCTATGTAGATTGAATCTGTCGTTTGAGGGAAAGCAACAATTATAAGTTGCGGGTGTTGATGTGCTATCAAAATACAACACTTTTGATGCTTAAAACTTGGAATTTTGTGTGTTCTCAATGTGATGTTAGTTGGTTTTATGTATTTTTGTATTATATTTGCAGGATTCTAGGGTTGGCCTTGATTTTGGGAAGAAATAAAGAAGTTGCTCATTATTGATGCAACATGAGACCCTTTATGGGCCGTAGGTCATTCTACGGGTCTTAGACTAGTTTCGTGGGCAATTCCAGTGAGGGGATGATTGTCTAAAGTTGGCTCTACAAATATGCAGATAAGTCGTGGAATGATTTACGAGTCGTGAAACATGGTTCATACCATAAGGATTAGAGATTGGGACTTTTTGAAGATTCCTCAAACGAAAATCCCCTATGGGTTGTAAATCACTTTACGAGTTGTAGAGGGTGTGTTGTAGACTTGAAGTCCAAAATTCCAATAGTTTTGAACGAGACTCTGATTACAGGCTGTGGAATGCAATACGACCCATAAACTAGTTCGTGAGGCGTACTAACCCAGCTCTCCTATTTTGTTTAGGACATGTATTTTAAATATTATAAATAGGTTTTTAAGGTTAATTTTTTCAGAAGTTTTCGCATAGTACACAGAAAACACAGTAATTAGAGAGAGAAAATAGTGAGATTACGTTGGAGAGTATTGAGAACACTTGTACTTTGAGTTCATCTTTAATCTTGTGATTCTCTTTGAAGTGTGATTGGCTTATTCTCAATTCAGTTGTGTAAGTGCTCTATTACGTTGTTCCAATTCATAAGTCTTACATCTACGCAAAGTATAAGTAGCTAAATCCACAACTAGGTTTTTGGGAACTATGAAGAACTAACAAGGTAAAATTGGATTATCCATAATTCTTGAAAAGTGTGCATGCATGTATTAATTAACTCTCTTCGTTTTGTATGTTTTCAGGTGGTGATCAACATTAGAACCCTCCTAGTGTTATTGACTGGACCAAGGTAGTAATGAATAGGAAAAGAGATTAATTAATAGGATTCGGTTGACGTGTTCTCGTCCAATCAACCAAACTGGGCCAAGGGGAGGTTGTATTGAGACTAATAGGTAACAATTAGTAATGCACACTATGGAGATGGTCCAAGTCACATAGTGAAATTCGCCTCTCACCTTTGACCAAAGGGCTTGGTGAACTTAACTTACTGTCTTGCATGCTACATACTAGATGAGAATTAGGTTATAAAGTAATACTAAGTTAGGAAATCATAAGGAACATAGTAACCTAGTTTCTCTCCATATTGATTTCATTCTTGTGTGTGTTAGTTTTATTTCTCCATTGATTATTGCTAACCCCCTTCCCTTGGGGAAGTAAGTTGGGTAACTACATAAATTATAGACATTGAATTCTCTTGAGTTTACGTATTCCCTTGAATTTGACCCTAACCTTGATTAGGTTTTATTTCTTGACAATGACTGGTCTATCCTAAAAAAAGGAGGTTTAACTTAGGCGATATCAGTTCTTCTCTTATCTTAAAGCACAAAAGTTGATTTCCAAAGGCTAAATCTATCATCTTGTGTGGGTTAGGGATGTCGGGTCTAGGGTTCCTCCTATTGAGCTGGTCTCAGTTGTCAATGAGTTTCTTGATGTCTTCCCCGTGAACTTCCAAGTGTCCCTCCCAAAAGGGAGATAGATTTCGATATAGAATTCCTCCCTAATACCCAACCCATTTTCATCCCTCCATATCGAATGGCCTGAGCAGAATTAAAGCAATTAAAGGAGCAATTAAAGGATTTGTTAGAGAAAGGATTTATAAGTCTAAGCAAGACACCTTGGGGTGCACCGGTATTGTTTGTGAGAAAGAAGGATGGTTTTCTTAGAATGTGCATTGGCTACTGAGAACTCAATAAGGTCACAACAAAGAACAAGTATCCATTGCCAACGGTCGATGACCTATTTGACCAATTGCAAGGGGCTAGTCACTACTTGAAGATTGACCTATAGTTTAGGTATCATCAATTGAGGGTAAGGGAGTGTGATATTCCCAAAATAGCTTTTGAGACTAGGTATGGGCATTTTGGGTTTGTGGTGATATCCTTCAGCCTAGCTAATGCTCCGACAATATTTATGGATCTCATGAATAAAGTCTTCAAGCCCTACCTTAATATGTTTGTCGTGGTATTTATTGATGACATTTACTCTCGGAATAAAAAGGAGCATGCAAACATTTGAGGGTGGTGTTGCAAACATTGATGGAAGAAAGGCTCTTTGGTAAATTTGACAAATATGAGTTTTGGTTGAAGGAAGTTTCATTCTTGGGTCACATGGTGTTGGGTGATGGGATTAAGGTGGATCCAAAAAAGATGGAGGTAATAAGAAATTGTCCTAGACCCTTGACCTCGACGGATAGGTGAAGCTTCATGGGTTTTGCCGGTTACTATCAAAGGTTTGTTGAATGGTTTCTGCTCAATTTCTTCTCTTTTGAAAAAATTAACCCAAAAAGAAAGCAAAATTTGTATGGACCGATGAATGTGAAAGAAGTTTCCAAACCTTGATGGACAAGCTTATGTCTGCTCTTATTTTGGCTCTACCGGAAGGTTAGAGAGACTCGTGATATATTGTGATGCTTCAAGAATCAGATTGGGGTGTGTGTTAATGCAAAATGGTAAGTCATCACCTATGCTTCTAGGCAACCCATGATCTTGAACTAGCGGCCATGGTATTTTTCTTGAAGATGGATCATCACTATTTGTATAGGGTTCATGTGGATGTGTTCACCGACCATAAGAGTCTCTAATATGTGTTCACCCAAAGAGACTTAAATCTGAGGCTAAAAAGGTGGCTAAAGTTCCTAAGGATTATGACATGAGTGTGCATTACCATCCAGGCAAGGCTAATATTCTGGCCGACGCCCTATGTTGGGTATCTATGGATAGTGTGTCACGCCTTGATGATAGCAAAAAGAAATTGGTGAGGGACGTCTTTTGGTTGGCTAGGTTGGGAGTTAGATTAAAAGAAGCCAAAAAAGGTGGTGCGGTGGTAATAGACAGTTCCAAGTCCTTCTTGATTGTAGAAGCTATATTGAAAAAGACCGTGACTACACTTTGGTGGAGTTGAACTCGTTAGTGAACAGTGACAAGGTGGAGGTTTTCTTTCAAGGGGTAGATGGTGTTCTTCGGTACCAAGGTAGGTTGTGTGTGCCCAATATTGATGAGTTGATAGAGTTGTTTTAAAAGAAGCCCATAATTTCTCCTATTTTATTCACCCCAGTTCAGCCAAGATGTACAGAGACTTGAGTGAAATGTATTGGTGGGGTGGCATGAAGAGAGACATTGCCAAATTTGTAGCCGGTTGCCATAATTTCCAACAAGATAAGGTCGAGCATCAAAGTACAGGTGGTTTGGCCCAAGATATAAAAATTCCTACTTAGAAGTGGGAATATATCAATATGGACTTTGTGATTGGGTTACTGAAGACTAGAAGACATTTTGATTCCATTTGGGTTAATGTTGATAGAATGACGAAATTGGCTCACTTCCTACTGGGTAAGGCAACTTATAGTGCTGAAGATTATGCCAAGTTATATATTCATGAGTTGGTGAGATTGCATGGAGTTCTATTGGCTATCGTTTTGAATTGCGGTGCTCAATTTACATCACACTTTTGGAGTTCCTTCCAAAAGGGCCTTGGCACTAAAGTCAAGCTTAGCATAGCCTTTCATCCGTAAACAAATGGCCAAGCTGAGAGGATTATCCAAACTCTTAAGGATATGCTTAGAGCTTGCATCTTAGAGTTTAAGGGTAATTGGGAGTAGCACCTACCGCTTATTAAGTTTTCCTATAATAATAACTACCACTCCAGTATTGGGATGGCTCCTTTTGAAGTCCTTTTATGAGAGGCATTGTAGATCCTCAATTGGTTGGTTTAAAGTGGGATAAATGGCCTTGTTGTGCTCGGATCTAGTTATGGAGGCTATGGAGAAGGTGAGGGTGATAAGGGAGAGACTGAAGGCAGCTCAAAGTCGAAAAAAGTCCTATGCCAACACCAGAAGAAGAGATCTTGAGTTTGAAGTAAATAATTGGGTGTATTTTAAGGTCTCGCCAATTAAAGGCGTGCTTTGCTTTAGCAAGAAAGGAAAGTTAAGCCCTAGGTATGTAGGGCCTTATCAGATTTTGAGATGTGTTGATAAGGTTGCATATGAATTAGAGTTGCCCATGGAAATGAATATGGTTCATCTAAGTTTTTATTTCTCCATGTTGAGAAAGTGTAACGGAGACCCTAATCTGTTGTGCCCATAGAGATAGTGAATGTTAAAGAGAACTTGACTTATGAGGAAGTCCCAATGGAAATATTCGATAGGCAAGTCAAGCGATTGAGAAATAAGGAGATACCATCTGTCAAAGTCCTTTGAGGAACCAACATGTATAAAGTGCCACTTGGGAAGCCGAAGTTGATATAAAGAAGCGATATCCCTATCTCTTTCACTCTAATCAAGCTTGAGGTACCACACTCTTTCTTATCTTAGAGCCTCATTTCCTTGCATACCATTTTCATGATGATTATGCATGTTTATGTGATTTTGAAGTTTCACTTATAAGCACTATTTGAGGCATGGTGTAAAGATTTTAATGGTACATGTGTTGTATTTCTTTTATAGTGCATTGGCATATGGTGCATGCATCCATTCCTTAGAGCTTGCCTTAGCATATTAGAGGACGAATGCTTCCAAGGGGGAGATATTGTAAGACCCCACCTATGGGGAGTATGAACGGTGCAAGAAAGTAAGCTTTGGAAAATTTGAACTTTCATTTTTTACAAAGTGTTTTACGGCTCGTAAGATGAAGTACAACCCGTAAATGGGTTCATAGAACCTAGGCAGACTTGCTGAAAATTGAGATCTTTTAGGAGTTCGATCTACTACTCATCAGACAACCCATAAAATCGTCTACGAGTCATAAACCGTGTTATAGAGGGAGAATTAGAGAAAAGGGTCTCTGAGAGTCTATAGACAAAACCCCATCTACAGCCTGTAAAATGGTCTACGGCCTGTAAATGGGGTCTCGTAGACTTGTTTAGCCAGTTTTTAAAAGGGGAATTTTGATATTTCATATTTATTAAAACTTGAACTATGTAATTTTGGCCTGCAAGGGTCCCCTTATCATCCTTTTAACCCTAATTCCTCTCATTTCCTCCTCATTCCAAAATCCCCTAAGTTCTAAAACACTCTGAAGTTCCCTCAAGGCTTCAAGCAAAAAGGTGCAAGCTAGGGTTCCAAATTTCTCATTAGTTTTCAAGGTTTTTCCAGCTCCTATCAATAAGGTATGTGGATTTTGATTGTGGAGACCTTTCCTCTACAAGCTCAACCATTCCTCTCCTTCTTTGTGAGTCTTTTCAGGATTTTGTAATTCATGATGATTTTTATGAACTTATTTTTATGATGATAATATGAAGTATTTTTATGATGGTTATCCTGTATATTATCATGTAAGTCAATATCATATGAAATCCATGATTTTTATGTGAGAGTTTGATGTTACCCTAAACAAGTATTCTCATGATTGATTGGTGAGTTATTTTGAATAATGTTTAAGGATTTTATTATATTCCTCTCATGGAATTTATTTAAAAATTGCATGATTTTAAGCTTGTCTACATGTACCCAACACTAATTGATTTAAAAATGCATGCCAAGTTCATAAGTCATGAATGCCTTGAGGTAAGATGCGTATGATAAGCATGTTGAGACTAATAAGGGGGCTAACAAGTATGCTATGAGCTCATGAGCATGATGTGTATGTCAAGTATTGTGAAAAGCCCTAACTTTGATGATTACAAGTCATGATTAATGAGTTACTCGAAGCGTGATACTAAGCTATTTTGAGACTATGCATGTTATAACTATGATTATATTTCAAGTATTCCGTGGGATTGTGACCTAGCACCGAGAGGTCCTTGGTAATCTCCCATGGTCCCATAACTATGTGTCCCCTATAGGTTTATGACATTAATTCCCTATGTAGTGTTGTACCTACCAAAAAAGCAATGTCGTAAGGTATGGACATTTGTTGAACCTATCGAAAAGGCTATGACATAAAGTAAGGATAGTATGTAAAACCCACCAAAAGGCTATTGCTTAAGATGGTGGCACTTTTTGAAAAGTCCATGTCGTAAGGATAGTATTAGGTATGCCTTGGCAAAATAGATCGCTCCTTGTCCGAAGCGCTGTGAACATCGGGATTCCAAGTAGTAGCTCGCTTGGTCTTATTTATCGGTTAAGGTCCTTTCCCACCTATGTATGATATGTTTTATGATAAGGAAATCCTCATGTATGTTTTGACTAAGACATTGAGCATTTTATTTCATATTGAGTTTATATTCAATGATTATTAAGACCCATATTGCTTAATTATGGCTTATGTTCCTTGTTGCATTTGCACCCCACATAATTAGTATATTCCAAGTACTAATGCATACGTTTTGCCTGCATGATCTAACTATGTAGGAACTGGATCTCCTTACAATCCTCCTTCTCCACACAACTAGATGTTCCGGTTAAAGATTGCTTGGTGAGTCCTCCACATCCAAGGATAAGATTCCACTTACCTTCATGCCTTGTTTAGACTCATTTGTTTTTGGATACTATATTTTGAGGGTGAGCCTGGGAGATATCTTGGCCCTCGTCCTATTCATAATTAGAGGCGTTATTGGATATTGTGATGGTTATGTATCATTAAACTTGACCCCTTATGCTTTTATATCATGAAGACATCTCTTAGTCCTATTCTCCCCTTTTATTTAAATTCTTGGTGACATGGAAATCCCAAGTCCCTAACGACCCCCATAGTGTGAGTCATACTTTCCACCCCTTAGAAACTAATTTCTATGTGATTTATGTTCATACCCTTCCCCACAACATCTCCATACCATGAGTCTGAAGTCCCATTTCCCTTAGATATTATGTGCTATATGTTTTGTTGCTCTTTTATGCTTCCGTAAACCAAGGATGTGCTTGCATGCTTAGGAGGCTTATTTGGGGATCCCATTCAGGTTCCCATTCGCCTATCATGTCTAGGACCTTGACTTGGGGCGTAACATATACTTTGATTGGGTCAATTAAAAACTAATGGGCGTGGACTCTACGAAACCGCGATTATGGGCCGTAAAATGTTTTACGGCTCGTGAATTTTGGTTTTATAGAACATCCAAACCCTAATTTTTAGGACTAGGTTACATGGACTGCTTTATGAGTCGTAAAATGAAGTACGAATTGTAGAGTTGGTCGTAGAGACCCCAACACTTAGTCAAAAATTTAGGAAACTTACTTGGGGTCTACGAGACCCATTCACGAGCTATAGTTTTATCAACGAATCGTAAAGTTGGATCGTACACTGGAGTGTACAACTTTTTCTTACTAGAAATGACTACGAAATGGTGTACGGGACATAAAGTGCTTTATGGTCTATAGAACTAGTCATAGAGGCACATCCTGATGCTATTCTCATGTATGTACCTGCATATTGTTCACATAACAAACTATCACCCTATATGCTACCAGCCTAATGTCAAAAATTACAATCAAATTATAAGATGAAAATAAAGCTACAACTATAACTATTACATACAAAAATCTAGGGTTGCCTCTCAAGTAGTGTCTGATTTACTGTCGCGACACGACTTAGACAATTCGATTACTCAAACTTCACCAATTGCCCAGACTTCATTGTTCAAATCATCTAGCCTCTTCATAGACTGATGGATACTGAAGACAACTTCTTTTTCGTTCAATTTAAACTTGAGTCAAACGACTTCTATATCTACTCGTGCTCGACCAATGGCTAGCAATGGTCTTCCTAAGATGATTGGAACGTCAAAGTTGACCTCGAAATCTAGGATCACAAAGTATGTAGGGAATATGAAATTTTCAACCTTCACAAGCACATCATATAGTATCCCCACAGGCTTCTTCACTATGTGGTCAGCTATTAACAATCCCATGCTCATTGGAGTAAGAGCTCCCAAGGGTGGCTTCTTGAAGACCACAAGGTGCATCAGATTAATACAGACACCTAGATCACATAATCCCCTTGCGAACTCCACATCTCTAATGGTGCAAGGTATGGTGAAAGAGTCGGATCTTCTTGCTTTTGGACCAAGGACCTCGTAGCAATCACACTACAATGTTGAAGCTCCTAGCAGAGATCCTGACTTACAATGTGCTTCTTTATAACCAAGTCCTTCATGTACTTGACATATCCTGGTATCTTCTCTAATGCCTCAATGAGGGATGTTGATAGAGAGTTTTTTCAACATGGAGAGGAAGTGCTTGAACTTGCCTTCCTGCTCCCTCTCCTTAATTCTTTGAGGAAAGGGAGGAGGAGGCCTAGGAATGGGTTTCAACTTCCGTGTTGCATCAGTAACTTCACTTACCCCATCCTTACCACGATCATCTCTTGTATGTGCATCCTTGGCCACAACCATATCCTCTCTAACATCATCCTTATTAACTGGCATGGAAGGATCAATGGTGCTCTTGCCACCCTGAGTAGTAACCGCCATGCACTGCTCAGCCTTCATATTTAGGATTCTGAACTGTATTGCTAGGCAGTGTACCTCTCTGACACTGATTGAGTTGAGTCGACACCTGACTGAATTATTTTTAGCATTTTAATGACAACAAAATGAGTCTGAATTTATTGATTGATATTAGAGATCTCAGATTTTATCCCCCTAAGAGTCTTATCTCGTGTCTCAACTCTCTTCAACAGACGATCAAACATCTCCTCAACTCTAGATTTACTCGCACATGTGTCGCGGTTGTGTAGTGGCACATATGGACCATTTATGTAACCCTCTCTATGACCCCAATTTGCTTTTCTGTCTTGGCCCCAATTTCAAGCACAATATCCATTGTGGGTGTCCCTGAAAGCTCCATCACTATTGAAGTTTTGACCTTAGTTTCCTTGACCTTGGCGCCAATGGTCTTGATTGGACCCTTGGGCATTGGTCTAGAAACCCCCTTTCTGATCAGTAACAAAATAAGTGTCCTCCTCATAGTGGGGCTCTTCATACATGGGTGCACGTGAAGGCTAATGAACCATTGCATTGACGAGCTCATACTTATGCTTTATAATCACCTCCATTCTAGTATGGATTCGGGTAAGCTCTTACATAATCTCTTCATTGATCTTAGCTTGTTGAGAACCAACATTGACAACACATGAACTTTTGGTAGATGCTCTATCTCTTTGTCCCCATGCAGGATTGGTCTTGACTACTCTCTCCATCCTCTCTGCAATCCTCGTGTATGGCTGATCGAAAACATGCCCCCATAATTGTATTAGCACAAGCCTGACTATTTTCATCAACGACACCGGTAAAGGATCTCCACCAAGGCATCATCAACAATCATATAGTCCAGGAAACTCCTCAAACACTTAGTGAACCGCTCCCATGTATTTGATCGAGTAACCAGGAGGTTGCTCGAAGTTGTTGATCGGATCTTTTAACTTGAGCTTCTTCAACCTTGGGAAGTACCATTCCAAAAAATCCCTCTACAATTCAGCCCAACAAGCGATCGAACTCTGTGGGAGCTCAGATAGCTATAATGCTGCATTGCTTGTAAAAGATAATGGGAAGACATGAAGTCTCACAGCATCCGTAGACAAATTTGTATTCCCATCACACTCTTGCAGACGAATGCAACGTTGTGTAGATCGCGATGAGGATCTTCCGATGGTAAGCCTGCAAACAACCCATGGTTCTACAATATCTGAAGCAACCCACTCGAGATTATGAACGTTGTGTCTGCCGGTAGTGGTGGCAACACAATAGCCCCAGTCACCTCCATATCCATAGGATTCAGCCTGAAATGATTCCATTGTTAAGCATTGGCATTGAAATCTTGCGGCTATAGAGCAGTGTCCTAAAGAGGAAATGGGTTCTCATGATCAACATTCTCATTTTCTATCCTGTTCAGAGCTACATTAGCCGCATTTTTGGAGTTATCTTGGGCCTTTCTTCTTAATATTTTCTGGATCTCTGGGTCAAATGGAGTCAAGGGATTGCCTCGACTTCGTGTTGGGCATACACTACACTTATACCCTAAAAAAGAACAAGAAAAACAAAAAATGTAAAATGAAGGAAATAAGGGTTAACACCCAAATCCCTTTTGAATTAATAGAGTCTAGCCATATTCCCAGGCAAAGGCGCCAAAATCTTGAGGTCGCCCAAGGTACACCTCTATTTTTAGGATAAAGCGGTCATTGTCAAGAGATAGAACCTAACAAAGGTTAGGATTGAACCCACAGGGAATATAAAAATTTGAGAGAACTCAAAGAATGAAATTTGAGTTGTTAACCAACTTACTTCCCGTGGGGGGGGGTGCAATGATAGGTAACAAAGTGCACCTAACTAACACAAGAGTTTAATCAATAAGGAGTGGAACTAGGGTATTGTGTTCCCTATGATTCTCTAACTCAAAATCAACGGATAATCTAATTCTTTTCTAGTGTGTGGCATACAGGACGGTAAGTTAAGTACCAAACCCTTTAGTCCAGGCAAGAGGAAAGTTTCACTAAGTGACTTGGCCCATCTCCGTAGTGTGCATCACTAACCATTACCTATTAGTCCCAGTATAACCTCCCCTTGGCCCAATTCGATTAATTAGACGAGAACACATCAATTGAAACTTGTTAATTAATCTCTTTTCCTATTCATTAATACCTCGGTCAAGTTAGTAACACTAGGAGGGTTTTAATGTTGGCCACCATCAGAAAACATGAAAAACGAAGAGAGTTAATTATTACATGCATGCATACATTCCATGAATTATGAATTGCGATTTTACCTTGTAAGTTCTTCATGGTTCCCACAACCCTAGGCGTAGATTTAGCTACTCATGATTTGTGTAGATGCAAGACTTATGAATTGGCATAATATAATAGAGTACTTACACAATTGAATTAAGAACAAGCAAATCCTAACTCAAATGAGAATCACAAGATTATAAGATCAAATCAAAGTACAAGTGTTTCTCAAAACTCTCCAATGTTTTCTTCTCAATTCCACTATTTTACCTCTCTAAATATGCAACTGTATAGAAACTTAATGAAAAATAACTTAAAAACCTATTTACAATATTTAAAATAGAAGTCCTAAACAAAATAGGATAGCTGGGTCGACACGCCTTACGAATAGCTTTACGGGTTGTATTACATTCCACGGCTTGTAATCGGGCTCTCGTACTATGTTGCTGCAAAACTGGACTTCAGATCTACGATACCCCTCTACAGCTTGTAAAGTATTCTACGACTCGTAAGGGGGTTTCTTCTGATGAAACTTCATACAATACCATCTTCTTTGATCCTCAGTGCAGGAGACATGATCTATGATTCATAAACTAATCCATGACCCATCTGCATGTTTGTAGAACAAACTTCAGAAAAGTAGCCCCTCTCTGGAATTATTCACAAAAGCTTCTTAACGACCCATAGAGTGCACTATGATCCATAAAGGGTCTCGTACTTAATTAAAAATAACAACTTCTGTATTTTCTTCCAAAAATAAAGGCCAACCATGGAATCATGCAAATAAAACGCAAAAACACATTAAACCAACTAACATCGCATTGAGAACATACAAAATTCCAAGTTTTAAGTATCAAAAGTACTATATTTTGACAACACATCAAGGAGCCGGATGAACTTGGTCCTTATTAGCATTATCTTCCCTAGGAAATGGAGCACGTCGTGGATCCATCTTCGAAGTACGAAAGGACAAGGATTAGGAAACGAGAGTCTTAAAGAAACGATATTGTTCACAAAGAAGCGAATATTACCTAAATGTGTCATAGTCTCCTATTCCTGGAGGTGACAGGCTTCACACCTATGAATAAGACTCTAATAGATGCGACATGTTGGACTCCATAGGATGCTTTCAAACCTTATGCTTGGAGACCATTTTTATACGACTCGAATCTAGAGCTTAGCTATGATACAATGAATGTGGCACCCAAAGGCATCCCATCTAAGTCTCGTGTTCGTATCACAAGAATAGATAAGGTAAGACAAGCGTAACATAAGAAAATACACAAGTGAAAAATATCAATGTAGAAATCATAGTTTCCCTTAGGAGAAATTATATCAATTCAGAGCATTCAAAACATGCCTCTACATCATAAGATCTTAGTATGTACTAGAACACAACTTGCTAGCTCACCCTCAAGATATACATCAAATAAAAGTCATAACGTCTTAATGTAAAAGCATCATAAAAGGGTTTGTTCCTGAAGCATGAGAACTCACCAATAAGTCTTCAAATGCTCACTTTGAATTAAACCATGAATGGAAGAGTAGTCTCGTCATCCGTCCTTACATGGTTAGATCATGTAGACAAAGAATTATGCGTTAGTACTTGGAATGTACTACATATATAGGTATTCCATGCATCAAGGAACATCATATCATAACATTGATATGCATAATCATAATCAATAGAGCAAGTACACAATATGTATGAACAATGCAAGTTTAAAACTATGAATGGTATCATCATCAAAATATTTCATAATCGTAACATACATATGTGGGAATAAGACCATAATTGGCAATAAAACCATGCGGACTATTGTATAGAATCTTGATGTACCCTCTACAATGAGTGAAAGAAAAGTTTACTTTCCTAAGGTAGACTCGACCTAACCCTTTAGGCTAATCCCTAGCATGATAAGTGTAACATGAACATAAAAGATCACACCCTTTAGGCTTAACCTTAGAACAGTAAGAATCACATGAACATAATGCTAAATGGATCCATTAGGTAGCCTTATAGGCAAATAATCATTAATCTATGGTGGCACATAGTTATGAGACTTGAGGATTTATATACGGACCCTTAGGGATAGTTCCCTCACACAAGCTCATTCGGTTCTAAGTCATATATTATGGAATACATAAATCATGCATATACACAACTTTCAACATAACTTAAACTTCATTAAAATCATGCTTTTACAGCTTATAAAATAATCATCATAGCTTTATAAAACATCTCATTGTAGGAATAGTACATCTATATAGATTTTCATAAAGTGTGGGTAAACTCTCCATTTTATCATCATAATCATCATTGCATAAACATTAGGGTCTTAATGATCCTCACCATCATCATATCATCATAACATCACCATTATGATCCTCATTTAAAATATACTTTGTCATACTTGAAATCATATTTAGTAAAGTCATAGCTATCATAAGAAACTAGGGTCATGTGTGGGTTCATGAACAATTGAGTAAAAAATATGCAATTTAATAAAATTCATAGAGAAGTTATGCAATTGATATCAATTTAAATCATTAGTAAAGGAATCCACATCACTTTAACAAGCCCTAACCATCATATACTTGTAATCATATACTTTCACTTTGAATATCTTAGAAATCATGTAATACTTTATAATTCATGCATAAATAAGTATAATCATCATGTAGGAATCATAATCCATGCATTTGGAATCATATCATAAAAGCCCATAAAAATTATCATAAAACTTTGAGAAAAAAGAAGTTTGGATTAGGCTCCATGGATAAATCTAATCAATGAATGAAGCCCTACATACCTCAAGTGAGAATCCCCAGACTTGATGAAGAAAATTCTGGAAATCCTTAAGTCAAACATTCAAACTCTAGCTTCAATAGTGTCCTTGTCCAGAGAGAAAAATATTTGAGAGCCTTTGATAGAAATATGATAGTGAATAAGATAGAATAAATTAGGAATAGGATTTATAGGGAGTTAGGTCAATTAAGTTAGTTAGGATGGCCAAATTGACATAGTGTAGGAGCTAAATAAATTGAAAATGTCTAAAAATCCCTTCATTAAAAGTTTGTCAAAGCCATCCACAAGACCCCATCCGTAGGCCGTGGTTCCACCTATGGCTCGTGCTTTGGCTTCATATAACTCATGACACAAAAGTTGAGCTACTAAATTTGCACCTTCCATACCACCAATAAATAGTACGACCCTTTGTTCCTTGTATGGATCGTACACCCCTTCATGAGACCTTACTAGACTAAGAAAATATCAAGCTCTTCAAAGGTTCCTTTCACGAAGCTTTGGATGGGTTGTTCTTCCATTTATGGTTTTTTCTATTAATAATGTAACCACTTCCATAAACCCAAGAAATCCATTTTTTCTGGACTAAGGTCCACGAGGCCTTTCTACGGCCCGTGGTCTCATCCACGAGTCAAAGATTGGCTCGTTGAACCTGCTAGTTTTTATAAAACAAATGTCTCAATTCTTCATTTTCAGGCTATACAAAATGCATGGTGTTACATTTTATGCCTATCCTAATATCCCTAATCATTCCTTAGTCTATTTTATTACTTCACTCTCACTCCAACACTTCGTTTCTAAGAATTCAAGTCTTAAAACTCCATTCAAGCAAAACAATAAATATTCAAGCTAAGGGTTTCAAGAATGCTTACAAAATCAAGTCCATTTCATCTTAATCTTTCTAAATTGAAGCAAGATATGTGTGGTTTCATTCTTGATTTTCTTCCAATCATGAAGCCTAAAAAATCTGTTCCTTAAATTTCATGATTTCTAAGTTTGATTCACAAGTGAGTTTTATGATTTAGCTTCAAATTGAAATTAAGATGTGAATGATTATGATTATTTACATGAAACCTAATCTTCGAAAGGGGTGGTGTTTCCTTGAGCAGAGGTATAGTCTACCTTTAGCAAGTAGGCTACTCTTTCACCAGTGTAGAGGTAACATTGGGAGTCCATGTAATAGCTTGCATGGTCTTACATGTCAGTTTAGGTCCCATCCATGCTAGGTTTACATATTATGGCACTCATGCATCATAGTTGCAAGGCATATTCTTATGATATTCTTTCCTATATACTCCTTTCTATATATATGTGCCCTTGTCATCTAACAGTGAAATGTAGGTTATCATGTTCATATCACTGCATGTCTGCATACTTAGTATATTTAAATATACTAACACATACTTTTTTATCTACATGATCTAACCATGTAGGGACTAGATACTTTCCCCACCCACCTCTTCATGGCCAAATTCGATTGTGGAAGTTTGCTTGTAATGAGTCCTCTACTCCATGGACAATACCTACCTTTTATCTACCTATGCTATGTTATGACAACTTATGACACTCTATGTTCAAGGTGAGCCAGGAACATATCTTGGCCCCCATCACATTATGATTAGAGGCATTGTTAAACATTATGTTATGTACGAATCATGCTACATTATGTGTTCATGGAGGTTATCCCCAAGTTCTTACCCCATGCTTTGATATGTGTAATGTATGTGAAGTTGATGAAACCCTTGAGTCCCTACTTCTCCATAGATTGCGTCCTATGCTCCTTTTCCCCTACACTTACTTGTTTAAGTTCATATGATGTCAATCCCATGCCCCTATTCCCATAAAATACTTCCTACTTTTCCTAACCCTTAGTCTTGATTGTTATGTTTATTTCATGCTTTCTAAACAATGATGTGCTTATTTAATCTATGAAGCTTATTTGGGGACTTTTGAGTTCCCATTTACCATGTTACACCTAGGCCCTAGGCTTGGGTCGTGATATTTTATTTGGTACTCTCCACTTCTTGTTCTTCTTCATTACTCAATGCTCTAAATTGATTTTGTGGTTGTATATTTACTTTTTCCTAGACCATTTTTTGGGTTGTTTTTTGCATCCCCATTTCCATTTTCTTTGCTTAGCAAAGCCATCTACCTTGTCTTTTATTTTCTTTATGTAGATGTTACCTATGTCTTGCTGGCTCTTCCTATTATCACACAGTCTTACCTTTCTTTTTATTCTTATTTCTAGTCCCGCAATTTCTTTTCTCCTACTTCTAAAATAATTCTAGGTGTTTCACATAACACTATTGTTATCATGATCCTAAATCATATAAGTCATTTACTTGGGGAAATAATCATAGTAAATTCTTACCTACTTCTCATGACCTCCATAAAAGACGTCTTTATTGCTATTTTATTTTGCCCTTGCACAACTTGGACATGTTTGATTCTTTGTTGTCATATGCACTTGTTGGGAATTCTCGACTATACTGGATAGCAAAACAATATATACTCTACTAAACATTAGCGAAAGAGAAGGAAAATAGATCCATACAGTTGTAGTCAATGTCTGTTTCTCTAAATTGAACATCGGATCCCATTTTAGTGCTCACACTAGGTAAGGCCAATTTCATTGTGTAATATAGAATGTTATCTTCAATAATAGATGTACATATTCCTGTAATAGCGTTACTCTAATACAAACATGCTTGTGGCTAAGTAAACTGATCTTACATTCGCCTTTAAACTCGCATTACTTTTAAATTAATTTCCTTAGATCTTGAATATCAGGCCATCCATCATGAAACTTTCCAATCACTACATTTGAGAATTTTATTAATAATCATCTGATCAATGTTACCCTTCTCCCAAAGTACAATAAGTTTTCCATGTAAATATTTTATTGGCTTCGATAGGAGAGGCTTTATGGTCTTACCTATTCCCTTTAAAATGTTTACATACAAAACTATTAGAGTAGTAATAGTAGGCTAATCAACCCACGCCAAAGGATGACCACCATCCATCGTGGCATCGCCACCAGAGCTTTCATAAGGCAAGTATAGGCAGCAACAGTAGGGTTTTTAAAGAGAATTTTCTATTGATTTGATTGAACTATGTTGATCAAAGCACATCAATTTAATTGATATTATTTTACATGATTATGCATGATTTTCTTTCAATTACATGATTTTAAGTTGATTACATATGAACTAATAATTTTACCCTGATTTTCACTACAAGTTATGATAATGTATTTACAAGTCTTTCAAGAAAGCATATAAAAATGGTGATGTATGACCCTAACAACACCTGTTAATAAGGTAGGCTTCATAATTATGGAAAGCCTATACCCGCATTACATGAATCACATGAAATGACCTATTTTATGAGCAAATTTTTATGAGTTAGATTGGTAGCTATTGATTGTCTTACCCCATATTAAGTTCCATAATTTATGACAAACATGAACTATGATTTATAACAGGTCTTATGATTCATTGACAAGTACGACTCCTAATTATGATAAATATTTTATTGGATTTTGACTTAGCACCGATTGAACTTTTGAGGTAGAGACTTGACCAAAGGGGTCCTTAGTAGCAATATCGAGTTCCATAACTATGTTGCAACCATAGGATTATTTCCAATATATCCTAGCTAGTGGATCCACATATAGAGCATATTTACGACACTCATTTATCGAGGTAGAGTCTATCTTGGCAAGTAGATTCTCCTTTTTTCATTGTATAAGTATACATTAGGACTCCATGTAATAATTTGCATGGTCTTATTGTTGGTTATGGTTATATTCCATATATATTATATTTTCTCATGACTAGTACTTTATTATTTATGATTCTCGTCCTCTTATGATCTCTCCTATAATTTCATAATGCATTGGTCATATTTATGTTTTACTCATGTCTTACATTCATTCTTTCCTGTGCTACTTATGCATGGTCAATTACATATTATACTTTATGACATATTGCATTGCTCATATAGTTAGTACATTCCAAATACTAATACATACTTTTCTTGTCTACATTTTGTTGTAGTATAGGGGTTCAAGACCACACTTCCACCTTCCAATGCTAGTACTGAGGTTGGTGAGTCCTTATGATCTGAGGACATAGGAGTTGTGCTTTCTCGCTTATTCTAAACTTTGTGTTATCTAGGACGTGTCCTGGTAACGTTCATATGATTAAAGGCATTTTGGATATTATAGAAAGAGTGTATGTTTTTTTACTCCATTCCATATATGCCATGTTGTCTAGATATTCATGATTTCTTTCACGTTCTTGTTGTTTAACTTACCTTATGTATGCTGATATGCTAAGAGGCTTTGTTAGGGTTTCCTTGGGAATCCTAATCGCCATGTCACACTTAGAGCATATCTAAGGTCATTACAAATATGGTATTAGTACAAGATTTAAGGTGTCCTAAGGTGCCTGGAAGTTGCACCGAGTAGAGTCTTATTCATGGGTGTTAAGTACACCACATCTATGAGTAAGAGGCTATGAGGTGTTTATAAAATGTTTCGCCACATCTATGAGTAAGAGGCTATGAGGTGTTTATAAAATGTTTTACTCTTTCATGATTAATGTCGCACAATAGAATGTACTTTAAGACTTCCTCCTATAAGGATTGTTCTTTGTGATTTTCAAAAATGCCTTTAAGAAGAGCTCCACTTCAAAGAGAGGTTGATTTAATGAGGGACGAACCCCTCAAGACCCTAATAATTCATTAGCTGATCAAGTGACCAATGCAGAGTTCTAAACTACTATCTCTATGTTTGTCACACCCCTATTTTTCTCCCGCGCGTGGTGTTTTGGGAAATAGAGTTTTTCCAATTAAAGTGATATTTTGAAAAGGGATTATTTTATTATTTAGAGTCGCCACTTGGAATTGAGTTTTGGTGTTCCAAGTCACCGTTTTTTTTATCCCTAATCAAAAGGAAATGACTCTTTATTTTTTTTGTCTGCGAAACAAAGATCAGGTAAGGAATTCTGTTGACCGAGAGGAAGGTGTTAGGCACCCCTCGAGTCCCGTGGTTTTAGCACGGTCACTTTATTGACTAGTTTATGGCTTAATTCATTTTGAATATATTGTATTTATATGTTTTCAAAAAAAGGCCGTTTATCCGCCATCTTTAATTTATTTTGAACTCGTTTGAAACTGTTTTATTTTATTACTGTGGTGTGTTGGTAGCAGCGCTTTCCAACCTTGCCACGAATTATTATTTTATCACTTTATAGTTTTCAAAAGAAGGTTTATTTAATAAAGTGTGAGTCCTAATATTTGCCTATCATTTTTATCCACCTAATCATACTCCTAAATACAAGATCCAAAAAAATTATTTATTTAATATTCTAAAAATATTTATCCCTTAAAAGTAATATATATATATATATATATATATATATATATATATATATATATATATATATATATATATATATATATATATATTGCAGATTTTATTTCTGGTTTCATTTTATTTTCTAAAAAAATAAATTTAATTCATTATAATTAAACTTCATTTAAATGTCAATTAATTATATCTCTTAGAACATGGATATTTTTTGGATTTTAATCAAGAATAAGTTTTTTTAAAAATTAAATGTTTAAGCATGTAACATATAACCACATGTTATACCAAAAATGTTACTTTAAATGTAACAGTATAAAAAGTTCAAACATATTTCAATATTATAACATGAAAGTTAAACATGCATAGAATTTGAATAACTTTGTAACATTTGAATCAAGTATTATATAATCATGAAATAAAGTAACATGATGAAATTCAGGGGATACCTTTTGTGAAAATTAATTCACAAGAAGAAAAGACCACATCTAGGACCACGGACCTGAAATCCCGAAAGCAAATCTTGAACTCAACTTTTGTTTTTCTCTAAAATGTAGTATTTTTTCTACTGTGTTTGTGTATGTGGGAAAAAGGAAGGAATGTAGTTTATGATTTTTTTTATCAGTGTTTTTGTTGTCTTTTTTTTTTTGCTTTGTAGATGTGAAGAAAGAAAAGATGGATGAAAAATTATTTTTGTCTTCTTGTGTGTGTCGTGTGTTTTCTCCTTAAAATATGAGGGAGTAAGGAGTTTTTTGTGGGAGTATTATGGGGGTAGTTTAGGTGAGTGGGGGAGGAGTTAGAATTAATGGGTAGTTTTAGGATTATTTATTTTCTTTTGTCTTGTTTTTATTTTGAAAGAAGAGAAACAAAAGAAAAAGAGAAAAAAATATATATTACAAAACTATTTAAAATTAATAAGATATAGAACGTTTTAACTAGTTAAAACAAAAATATAATTAAGAAAGTAATAACAATACTAGATTGTTTATTAGAATCAGAATTAAAAAAACATATATTTTATAAATTTTCTCTTTTTTAGAACAAAACTAACATTAAAATATGACTCTATTTTTGTTGTTTTCAAATTATTCTAAATAAGATAAAAATATCTAATTTAGACTCAAAACTAAATATTTAAATATTAAAAAATAAATAAGCTAAATTTGGTCAAAAATTAGGTGTTAACAATGTTCGCTTAAGCCATGACTACTCAAGTCAACCAAGGGGCGGTAGATCCTCCAAATGTGGTTTTCGTATTATTAAGGGTGAGGGACTTTATAGGGATGAACCCTCTTGAGTTTCATGGGTGTATGTTGGATAAGTATCCACTAGATTTTATTGAAGAGGTGTACAAATTGTGGTTATCATAGTGGTTTCCTTGGAGGAAAAGGTGGATTTAGTGGTATATCAACTTAAGGGTGTTGGTCAAGTGTGGTATAATCAATGGAAGGGTGAGAGTCAAAATTTGATCACGCCCAAATTACTCCTCCCAATCAAGGTATAAGTGGTCCTTGTTCAAATATAGAACCTAATAATTGTTAGGGTTGATCCCACGAGGAATATGGTCTAGACTTGGAATAACTAAAGCAATTTGGATGAAATAATCGACTTACTTCAAAAAAGGGGTTTTCCGCAAGGAGGAAGATAGGATAGGGTTTTTTTGGAATGTTTTAATTATTGAGAAATGAGGGGTAAAAATTATTTTATCCCTTTTTATTTTATTTACAGGGTTGGGTAAAGTGGAATTTGATTCCACGAAACCCCAATTACCGGTTGTGGAATATTCTACAACCTGTGATTTTTTGTTTTGTGGTTTCAAAAGGTACTTTTGAAAGCCAGACATGTATGAATAAAACCATGAGTCATAGAATGTTCCATGGATCTAAGTTGTGTACCTAGATACCCCCAACACTTGGCAAAATTTCTAGAAAACTAACCTGGAATCAACAAACCTCCTTCACGACCCGTAGTCTTTTCTATGGACTATAAAGTTGGTTTGTGTATTTGAAGAACTCAATTCCTTCTTACTAGAATTGGTTCTATGGTCAGGTCCATGGTTCGCGGTTTAAACCACGAGCCATACACTGACACATAGAATCCAATTTCCTCAATTTTGGGACTGGTTTGCTGCCTTCACCCTGCTCCTCCACATTCTCATCAAAATATATTGATACACTACTACTTTCCAGCATGCAAGTCTAAAAGTACAACCAAAACATGAAAATCTAAGCTACCTATAAGTCCAGATTAAAAATCTAACACTAATATATGAAAACTACAACTAGTATCTTGGGCTGCCTTCCAAATAATGCCTGATTTATTGTCGCAACATCACTTAAAACACTTGGCTACTAAGACTTCATCAAGCATCCATACTTCCACTATCTTGACTTTATGAGAATTGCAAAAGTATGATATGATTCTCTAGACATTGAGTTTGAACCTCGTGCCATCTTTATATTCTAACTCAATAGCCTCATGTTAGAAAAAATGCATGACCTTGTAGGGACCCAACCATTTAGACTTTAATTTTCTAGAAAGTAACCTCAGCTTTAAATTGAACAACAAGACCAAGTCTCCTAGTGTGAACTGACAATGCTCGATGTGTTGGTCATGATACAGTTTCATCCTTTGCTTGTACGATATTGAGCTCTCATATTACATCAACAGAAACTCATCAAGTTTATTCAGTTGGCTCAACCTTGAGCTAGCCGCATCATTCCAATCCAGATTTAGCTTCTTGAGTGCCACATTACCTTGTGCTAAATCATTACAGGTAAGTGAGAAGCTTTACCAAAAACAAGTTTGTAAGGAGACATACCTATGGGAGTCTCTAATGCAGTCCGGTATGCCCATAATGCATCATCTAGCCTTCACGACCAATATGTCTGGTTTGCATTCGCTGTCTTCGATAAAATATATTTAATTTCCCTATTAGATACCTCAATTTTCCCACTCATCTATGGATGGTAAGGTGTTGCCGCACTATGCTTCACCTCATACTTCTCTAGAAGAGCGTTGAACAACCTATTGTGAACATGGGAACCTCCATCACAGATGATCCCCTGAGGAGTGCCAATCTATGAGAAGATGTTTCTTTTTGAAGAATATAGTAACACTTTTACCTTCATTGTTAGGAAGCATAACCACCTCCACCAATTTAGAGACGTAGTCCACATTTACAAAGATATACTTGTTCCCATGCAAACTGACGAACAACCCATAAAGTCTATACCCTAACATCAAACAACTGAATCATCATGATGGATATAAGTGGGAGTTCATGCTTTTGGGAAACTCCACCTTCTCTCGCAGGGAATTTTTCCTAGGTGCATGAGAGGTGTTACATTATCTCCCCCTTTGGAATATTCATCCCGAATGTAAAGGAACTATATGTAGGAGGAGTGATTAGAAAACCTCTAGCCAACATGAATGCAATCAATGCACTTAAACATCATTCTCAAAAGTTTCGAACATATACCTCAAAAATTGCCAAAACCTGTTACCATGAACATGTATGCATGCAAAAATGACATAAGGGATGAAATTTAAGACTTGGCATCATAGATAGGACTTAATTTGTTACCTTAGGCTTGAATAGAGTGGAAGAGGTATGGACATCGATTTTTTATGTCCGCTTCAGCTTTCCAAGTGGCACTTTCAACTTATTGATTCCTTCAAAGGACTTTGACGGATGCCACATCTTTGTTTGTCAGCCTCTTCACTTGCCTATCTAGTATTTCCATTGAGACTTCCTCATAAGTCAAGTTATCTTTTACAACAACCAAAACATCCAAAGGCACTATATAACTTGGGTCACCTACACACTCCTCAACATAGATACATGGAAGACCGGATGAACCATACTCATCTCCGTAGGCAACCTTACTAATTCTCCTCACAATTCTATAAGACCTTACAAACCTTTCTCTCAACTTTCCCTTCTTGACAAATCGGACTACACCCTTTATGGGTGAGACCTTCAAATACACCCAATCATCAACATCAAACTCAAGATCTCTCCTTCTCACATTGGAGTAGCACTTTTGCCTACTTTGAGCCGACTTCAATCTCTCCCTTATCAACCTCACCTTTTCCAAAGCCTCCATGACCAAATACGGTCCTAATAAGGCAGTTTTCTCCACATCAAACCACCTAATTAGGGATCTATAATGCCTACTATAGGGAGCTTCAAAGGGATCCATTCTAATGCTAGAGTGATAGCTATTATTGTAAGCAAACTCAATGAGTGGAAGCTGTTCATCCCAACTACCCTTAAACTCCAAAACACAAGCCCTAAGCATATCCTCAAGTGTTTGAATTGTCTTGAAAGACTATGCTAAGCTTGACTTTGGTACCAAGACCCTTTTGGAAGGATATCCAAAAGTGAAAAGTGAATTGAGTACCATGATTCGAAATAATAGACAATGGTACCCTATGCATCCTAACCAACTCATAGATATATAGGTTGGCATAATCTTCGGCACTATAAGTTGTTTTAACCTGTAGGAAGTGAACCAATTTAGTTATTCTATCATCAATAACCCAAATAGAATCAAAGTGGTTTCTAGTCTTTGACAAACCAATCACAAAATCTATATTGATCTCTTCCCACTTCCAAGTAGGAATTGCTATGTCTTGGGCTAGGACACCCGACCTTTGATGTTCGGCTTTGACTTGTTGGCAATTGTGGTAGCGGGCTACAAAATTGGAAATTATCTCTCTTCATACCACCCTACGAATGCATTTTCCTCAAGTCTCTATACATCTTCATAGATCCGGGGTGAATCGAGTAGGACGAATTATGTGCCTCTTTCAAAATCAAATCCCTTAACCCATCAACATTAGGCACACACAACCTACCTTGGTATCTAAGGACACCATCTCCCCCTGGGAGAAAACCTCCTCTCTACCATTCCTTGCCGTAGCTTTCAATTCTAGCTAGGTAGGTTCAAGGTCTTGCTTGGATTTGATCTCTTCAATCAAAGAGTATTTAGAGCCATCAATAACCACAACACCTCCATTTTCAACTTCATTCAACCTAACTCTCAACCTAGCTAACCGGTGAACTTCTCTAGCCGATTCCTTATTGCCATCATCAATATGAGCTACACTCTCCATGGACATTCTACTTAGAGCGTCGGCCACAATATTAGCTTTACCGGGATGACAGTGTACACTCATGTCATAATCCTTAATGAGTTCTAACCACCTTCTTTGCCTCAAATTAAGATCCCTTTGTGTGAACACATATTGGAGACTCTTTTAGTCGGTGAATATGTTTACATGAACCCCATACAAATAATGATGCCCTATTTTCAAAGTAAATACCATGGCCGTAAAATCAAGATCATGGGTTTATTACGTTCATTCACCTTTAGTTTCTGAGAAGTATATGCTATGACTTTGCCACTTTGCATCATTATAACCCCCAAACTAACCTTTGAAGCGATAGAATAAACCACAAACCCTTGTAACCCTTTCGGCAGAGCCAAAATAAGAGTGGATGTAAGTGTGTCTTTTAAAGTTTGGAAACTCTTTTTACATTTATCGGTCCAAACAAATTTTGCGTTCTTTTGTGTCAATTTTGTCAAAGGGGAAGCAATTGAGAAAAAACCATTGACAAACCTCCGGTAATACCCCGCTAAGCTCAAGAAACACCTAATATCTGTTAGAGTCGAGGGTTTAGGACAATTTCTTATCAGTTCTATCTTCTTAAGGTCCACTTTAATTCCATCACCCTACACCACATGCCGTAGGAATGCAACTTCCTTCAACCAAAATTAACATTTATCAAATTAAGCAAACAACCTCTCATCACTCAAAGTTTGCAACATTACCCTCAAATGTTTCATATGCTCGTCTTCAATTCCGGAGTAATCCAAAATATCATCAATGAACACTACAACAAACATATCAAGCTAGGGTTTAAGGACCCTATTCATAAGATCCATAAATATCGTCGGTGCATTAGTTAATCCAAATAACATCACCACATATTCAAAATGCCAGTATTTATTCCGAAAAGCCATCCTGGAAATATTACACTCCCTCTCCCTCATTTGGT
This sequence comes from Solanum rostratum, assembly GCA_029948455.1. NCBI lineage: Eukaryota > Viridiplantae > Streptophyta > Magnoliopsida > Solanales > Solanaceae > Solanum > Solanum rostratum. The sequence goes on from CM057055.1 coordinate 41,389,453, forward strand.
GGTATCCAAACTGAAGATCAATCTTAGAAAAAACACTAGCCCCTTGTAGTTGATCAATAGGTTATTTATCCTTGGCAAGGGATACTTATTCTTTATAGTGACCTTATTGAGTTGCCGGTAGTTGATACACATTCTAAGTGAGCCATCTTTCTTCCTTACAAACAAAACCAATGTACCACAAGGTGACTTACTAGGCCTTATAAAAACCCTTCTCCAATAAATTTTTTAATTAATCGTTCAACTCCTTTAACTCTTTCGGGGCCATACGGGAAGGGGGAATGGAAATGGGTTGTGTATTGAGGAGGATGTCTATACCAAAATCTATTTCCCTTTCTGGAGGGACATCAGGAAGCTCATTGGGAAAGACATCAAGAAACTCATCGACCACCGAAACCGACTCGATAGGAGGGACTTTAGACTTAATATCCCAAACCCTTATAAGATGGTAAATGCAACCCGTAGTAATCAATTTACAAGTCTTAAGACAAGAAACGAACCTATCCTTAACCACCAAATTATGACCTTCCCACTCAAAGACGGGCTCATTAGGAAATTAAAACTTAACCTTACGAGTTCCACAAGCAATGGAAACATCATATGCATGTAACCAATCCATCCCAAGAATAATATCATGATCCACCATGTAAAGCTCAGCAAAATCACTAGGCAATACTTTATGCAATGTAGACATGGGACGACCCCTATAGACTCTTCCAGCAATAATGGACTCACTAACAGGGTAAGACACCTCAAAGGGTTCACACAACAATTTGGGATAGACATAAAGCTTATTAGCAACAAAAGGAGTAATGAAAGAAAGAGTGGCACTCGGATCCAGTAAAGCATATACATCATAAACATCAAGCTTTAACATATCGATAACAACATCGGGCACCTCATCCATTCCTTGCCTCTCTTGAAGAGCGTAGAGCACCCCATTGTTGGCCTCCTTGTGCCCTTTGATCAACAAGAACACCTTGTCCTTGAGTACAACCATCTTTACCCTTGTTTTAAGCATAGTGACAATCAACAATCTTGTGGCTTACTTTTTCATACCCATAGCAAGATTTTAAATCCCTCTAGCATTTGCCACCATGATTTCTTCCATATTTTGGGAAGCTTGGAAGAGTCATCCCACCATTGCCACCTTGAACCTTAGGGTTAGGCACCCTTTCATTAGCAAATCTTTTGTTTTGAGAATTGGAGGATCCTTGGCCTTGGAATTTGTGACCTTGTTAGAAATAGCCACCCTTAGCATCGTGGAAACCACCATCATACCGATCCCTCTTAGACTCCCCACTCCTTCTCTTCCTATGTTTCTCCCCTTCAAGTTGCTCAGCATAAGTCATGAGCTGAGACAAGTCCATATCACCCACAAGCATAGCGGTGCTGCATTCTTCATTCACCAAGTTGGATACCCCTGATACAAACTTATTCATCCTTGCCCTAGAGTTGGCAACCAAGTGAGAAGCATATTTTGAGAGCTTGTTGAACTTAAGGGAATACTCCCTCACACTCATGGAGCCTTGTTTGATATTCATGAACTCCATCATCTTTGCCTCTTTTACTATAATAGGGAAGAATCGATTAAGGAAGGGGGCTTTGAATTCCTCCCATGGGATGGTATCATTGTTCTCCCTCTCTAGCTTTCATTGAGTAAACCAAATTTGTGCAACACCCTTGAGTTGATAGGTTATATGTTCCGCGTTATCCTCCAAACTCACCCCCATAATAGCAAGCACTTTATATATCTCATCAATGAATTCTTGGGGGTCCTCTTTCATCTTGGATCCATATAACTCCGGAGGGTTCATCCTTGGCCGAGGTGGGTGCATGAGGAGCTTGTGATCTTTTATTTAATTGGTTGTTCACGACTTGTGCCAACACGGAAATGATATTTTGGTATTTGATATGTGTGACCCCTTTTTCTTGGGGAGCTTAAGGAGCCGAAGGGGTCGAACCCTCCTCATGCGTGGGAGCTTTTTGTGTCATTTTCATTAGCTACATGATCTGAAAGAGCAAAAGACCACCCGTTAGGGAAAAGAAACCTTAATCTAAATTTAAAGCAAAACATAGATCATGAAGAAGTGAACCATTTCCTAAGATGCCTCATAGCCTCCTATTCATAGTTGTGGCACGCTTCAAAATCATAAACAAGACTCTACTTGATGTGGTATGTTGGATATCTGAGGACCATTAACAAACCTAATGCTCTGGTACCAAGCTTGTCATGACCCAATCCAAGGGCCTAGATGTGACACGGTGAATGGGAAACACGAAGGAGACCCAAATAAGCCTTTTAGAATATCGTTTGCAAATCCTTGGTTGCGGAAGCATAATTAACCAACAAGAAAGTAACAAATAATTCAGAGAGAAGCGGGACTTTGGACCCAAGCTATTTGGAGGTTTTAGGGTCTTGGGACTCCCATCTTATAATCAACATACAACAAGCATAAAAGGGAAAAATGGACTAAGGGAAGTCTTTCATAATTACATAAGCATAGTAGGATTCAAGCTCAATAAATAAATATCCATATCCAACAATACTCTCTAGTACAAATGGAACGAGGGTTAAGACATCTCATGAGCTTACCCTTAAAAGATAAAAATAAAAAATAGACATGTCTTAACAAAACCATGAAAGTAAAGTGGATATTGTCCCGGAAGTGGAGGACTCACCAATAGTAGTCTTCAAAGGATCCTTCTAGCTACGTGGAGGAGGAGGATGAATAGGAGCTCCAGTCCCTACATGGTTAGATCATGTAGGCAAAAGAAGTATGTGTTATTACTTGGAAAGTACTAAGTATGCAGGGTGCAATGCAACAAAGAACATAACCCATAATAATCAAGATGCATAATCATGATCAATAGACATAAGCTTAATATGATATGTATAATCAATGCTTAAGTCAAAACATGCATGGAGATAGTCAAACTTGCATAACATATCATACATATGTGGGAGGAGACCTTAACCGATATATAAGACCAAGTGAGATACCACTTGGACTCCTGATATTTACCTCCACACCAGATAAAGAGTGGTCTACTTGCCAAGGTAAACCAAACTTGACCCCACACAGTGGAGAACTTGACCTAGTTAGATCCACTAGTAAAAGCCCTTTTAGGGAAAATAATATGAAGGTATGGTGGCACATCTTTAAGAGTCTAAGACTTTATATAAGGGCCCCTTGGGTCGTGCCCTGCCTTAATTCTCTTTTGGTGCTAACTCTAGTTCCACTGAATACTTGACATAATTATAAATTTATGCATAACTTAAATGACTCATAAAATCATGATAACATGGTAAGAGTAGCTTATTCATGTACTTGACCCCAACAAGTGAGCATATACCTTACACTAGAGGGTAAAACATTTCATAGACTTGACCCCTTCTAGTAGGCATAACATTATACATGAGGTTAGGACTTGTAATATGTTTAACCCCTTCTAGTGAGCTTTAGTTTGTACATGAGGGTAAAATAGTTATCGTACTTGACTCCTTCATGTAGACATTATTTACTCACAAGAGGGTAGAATATAGTATAAGGGCTCAACATTTTACTTATAAATCATAGGAACTTTTCATGGGTTTAATACATGCTCGGGAGCCCATAATTTATCTTAACATGCTTGTCTTGTAATTCATGCAATAATCTTTCATCAACATAAGAATCTTTGTTATTTAAATTTAGTCAAACATGGTGGATATATGTACATATGCTTAAAATCATGCAATTCAAGAGTATAAGACAAGATAGGAGTAAAATCAATTCATTTGGAAACCATTCAATTCAACCCACCAACATTGTAGTAGGAATACCAATTTGGGTGTCATGAAATCCATCTTAAAAGTTCACAATCTTTCAGAGTTTACATAGTTCACATCATGCATGGCTTCAGTATATATAAATCACCTCATGGGATAAGCCTTCAATAGATATTCATGCTTAATCAATCAATACTTGAGGAATCCAAACTCAAATCATGTTTATAATGCATAATAAAGTTTACCCATGAGGTACTCCACCATAAATATCATGAAATTTTGTAATGTAGATGGATTGACTTCATGGGTGGAAGAATCCCCAAGAATGAAATCCACCTACCTTTAACATGAGATTTTCTTGAAGAAAAGCTTAAGGAAGACTTGAGGCTTCAATTGAGTTCTTGAAATCCAAAGCAAGTTAATGAGATATCTTCAATTTAGACGAGGGAATTGTAAGGAATAAGGACTTTTGGGAGGTTTTTTGAGTGGTCTAGGGCTTGAAAATGGCTTAAGAGTAAGGTATTCCCTCGTATATAGGTATTGGGTTATCCCAATTCCCCTTAAGTGAAAACAGAAAATTAAGGAACGTTTTGAACTAGAACGCGATAAGTCCACGATGCGATTTTGTTACGGAGTAGTACATTTTTGCATGAAGTTCACTTTTTCCCCTATTTTGGCGCAGGAATGGGTTTAGGCCCTTTTCGCACAAGTGGGCGACAAGTCCGTGATGTAGACTGGTCGCATACTTTTCTAGTTAAGCCCCGAATCACCCAAAAATTTTTTTTTTTTACTACGGGCCATCTAAAAGTCGAAGACCACCCCTTTCCTACATACGTTTTCCCCCTAAAATGAATATGGAGTCGGATTTACGAAATCATGCACGAATTTTGAGATATTTAAGAAATACACTATAGGACATGTTTTCAAGGCGCATGAAAGATATTACAAATGTCAAGCAAAAGTTAGATTACTATTTACTCCTACATTAAATTAAAATATTATAAAATATTTAATAAATTAAATATTAAATAGTAAATCTTCTTATTGGTACATGAAATACTTTTTAGCACTAACTCTCCATTAGGTAGATACAATAACTCCCACTATGTTCATCATAGTTTTTTAGTCCTATCTCTCATCCATGATCTAAAATGCGTTAATGTCATTTTTATAACAACTCTTTGTGTTCCTCAACCTATCATATAAATAGTGACATTTGACAATATTATACACACTTAAAACATTTGAAAAAAAATAAAAAAACCTCTATGCTCAGTTCTTTTGCCTGTTTTTATTTGTTTTGTGTAATATTTCTGTTTCATGTTTGTCGTTATTATATTTGTGTAGAATTCCAATATTTTGTTGTTCTTTTATTGAAAATTTTTAGTAGTTTGTTGCTTTGGTTCATGTGAAGACTAAAACAAATTCTTCAAACTTCTTTAGGAATGAACAACACTTTTTACTTTTTATTGGTGGAAGAACAAAGGTGAATGACTTGATCTTGTAGAAGGATTATTGTTGTTGTATCCCAAAAGTGGGATCTGGGGAGGGTAGAATGTATGCAGACCTTATCACTACCTCATAGAAGTAGAGTTGCGATTTCTTGGGAACCCTCATCTCAAACACCTATAAGCAGAATAAGCTAGATATGACAAAAAAGAAAGGAAAGGGAACAGAAAGAGCAACTATTAACGAAAAACACATGTCAATATGTAACACACATACGACAGATAACGACAACACATGATATAAAACACGCCTACTTCTGCTACCTTATTATACCTCAAGGCCAGACATCCACCTAACCCTACCAACAATTAGCTTGCTACTCTAATTCGGGACCTCCCCTCCTTTCTATCTAAGAATATGTACTCAGTGAGATCCAGTTTCGCCATATCTTGTCTTATCACCTCCCCCCAATACTTCTTTAGTCTACCTCTATCCCACTGTATAACTCTAAAAACCAACCTCTCGCACATCCTAACAAGGGCATCGGTACTCCGTCTCTACACATGTCCAAACCATCGTTGTCTTGCTTCCCACATCTTATCAGCCACCAGGGCCACCTCTAGCTTCACCCGAATGGTCTCATTCCTAATTTTATCCCTCATTGTGTGACCACACATCTATCTCAACATCCTCACCTTTGCGAAATGCATCTTCTAAACATGTGCATTTTATATTGGCCAACACTCCATCCTATACAACAAAGATAATCTAACCACCATTCTGTAAAACTTACCTTTGAGTTTAGGTGGTATCTTTTTGTCACACAATACTCCAGAAGCAAGCCTCTATTTAGTCCATGTTTCCCCAATACGATGTGTGACATCATTGTTGATATCGCCACTACTCTAGATGATGGACCCTCGAAACTTAATGTTTTCCCTCTTGGGGATAGGTTGAGTGGCAAGCCTTACATCAATGTCTTCTTTATCCCGCACAACATTGAATTTGCAGTCCAAGTAATTTGTTTTGGTCCAGCTCAGTTTGAATCTTTTGGACTCCAAGGTGTGTCTCTAAGCCTCCAACCTATCATTAACTTTAGTCCAAGTCTCATCAATCAATACTATGTCATTTGCAAATAGCATACACCATGGAACCTTCTCCTAGATAGATCGCGTTAACTGATCCATCACCAAGGCAAACATGAAAGGACTCAACATAGATCCTTGACGGAGTCCCATCTCAATAGGAAAATACTCTAAATCTCCTCCCACCATTCTTACCCAAGTTTTGGCTCTATCGTACATATCCTTAATCGCCCTGTTATATGCCATTGGGAAACCTTTCACCTCTAGACACCTCTATAGGACATCCTCTGGAACTTTGTCATAGGCCTTCTCGAGATCAATGAACACCATATGAAGGTCCTTCTTTCTTTCCCTATATTTCTCCACTAATCTCCGAACAAGATGAATTGCTTCAGTAGTCGACCACCCCGGCATGTGATTCTCCAAAATAGACATTACTCTTCTCACCCTCATCTCTGCCACTCTTTCCCAGTGACCTTCATAGTGTGACTTAACAACTTGATACCCTTGTAATTGTTACATTTTTAAATATCCCCTTTGTTCTTGTACAATGGAACTATTGTACTCCTCCTCCATTTATTAGGCATCTTGGCAGTTTTCATAATGGCATTGAACAGTCTAGTCAACCACTCTATGTCATCCTTGACCATGTTCTTCCAAAATTCTACCGGAATCTCATCGAGTCCAACCACCCTCCCTCTCTTCATCTTACTAATTGCCCTTCTAACCTCATCAACTCTGAACCTCCTGCAATAACCAAAATCATAATGACTTTCACAGTGTGCCAACTCACCCAACTCAATATTTCTATCTCCTTTTTCATTTAAGAGTTTATGAAAGTAAGCTTGCCACCCTAGTTTAATAGAAGTGTCATCCACCAACACCTCACTCTCCTCATCCTTGATGCACTTCACCTGGTCCAAGTCGCGAGCTCTCCTTTCTCTCTCTTTAGCGAGCCTATACAATCTCTTGTCCCCCACCTTTATTACTTAGCTCCTCATATAAGCGCTCAAGTGCTACTGTCTTAGCACTCATCGCCGCCATCTTTTCTTCTGACTTAGCCTTTTTATATGTCTCCTTAAGCATTCATTTTTTATCTTCATCCCTGCACTCCAACCACTTCGTGTAGGCAACCTTCTTATCTTTCACTTTGGCCTAAACTTCTTCATTCCACCACCAATCGCCCTGGCGTCCATCAAAGGTCCCTCTAGAAATCCCTAGTACCTTAGTAGCTACCTTTCTAATGCAACCAGCAGTATTGTCCCACATATTGTTCACATTTCCATTACTACTCCAAGCCTCTAAGTTTCTCAACTTTTCTTCCATCTCTTGAGAGAGGGCAGGAGTAAGGCATTCCCATCCAATCCTCGATTGGGCATAAATGACATTCTTCTTCTTTTCTCTCTTGATCTCTAAATCCATCACTAGAAGCCTATATTGAGTGGAAATATTTTCACTCAGAATAACCTTGCATTTCTTACATAGACTTCTATCGCCCTTCTGGAAAAATAGGTAATCTATCTGAGTCTTAGCTACCATACTATGGAAGGTAATCGAGTGGGTTGCCCTCTTCAGGAAACATGAGTTAGTAATAACTAACTCAAAGGCTTTGGCAAAATCCGAGAGAGACGTCCCATCTCCATTTCCTCTCCCCAAAACCAAAGACTCCATAAACATCTTCAAACCCACTAGTGGTTGCCCCGATATGCCCATTAAAGTCACCCCCAATGAAGATTTTTTCTGTCTCCGGTATGTCTCGCACAACTTCATCCTGATCTTCCCTAAAGAGCGTTTTGATTTCCTCATCTAGGCCTACTTGGGGCGCATACACACTAATTACGTTTACTACATGCCTACCAGCCACGAGTTCGATAAGCATCATCCTATCATTAACCCTCCTAACCTCAACCACATAATCCCTAAGGTCCTCGTCTAATAGGATACCTACACTATTTCTATCCCTAGAACCACCCGAGTACCACATCTTAAACCCATCCACATCCCGAGCTTTGGTACCTACCCATCTAGTCTCCTGAACACACGCTATATTAATATGTCTCCTCTTAAGAAATTTTACTAACTCTATGGATTTCCCTGTTAGTGAGCCTATATTCGACGATGCTATCCTTAACTTACATACGCCCAAGACGCTCTCACCGGCGCTACTCCTTACCCCCGACCCAAACCCCAATCGATGACATGACCTTAGTCTATCATTCAATCCTAACGTCACTTAACTTAAGAAGTAAATAGACTACTAAGCTACCAAAATCAGGAAGCGCTATAGTGAAAACTATGCAACCCAACAAATAGCACAGGGAATACACGATATACTACTTACTAATCACAATATGAAAAACAAGTACAAACAAGTGGATGAAGCACAATAACAGTAAGCAAGAAATAAACAAATCAATGTGCAATATTAGTGAGAAAGAATCAAGAATAATAGGCAGCCACATTCGGGAAACCAAGAAAGAGACGAGGTGTTATTCCAATAGCCCATAGTCCCTTGAAATTCGATCTCCTTGAGACATGAAACAAATTAGAAGGATCGGACTGATTTCAAGATTAATGCACAATATTCGTGAGAAAGAATCAAGAATAATATGCAGCCACAATATTAATGATAAAGAATCAAGAAATAACATCAAAAGATGAAATGGTGAAGGAAAAAATAAGCAAGGGTTAGAATTCACCGGGATGTTGATCAATATCTTGATTTCCTGGATTGAATGTTGCTGGAAAATGTTGGAAAATGAAAATTTTGAAAGTCGCTAGAAAACCACGCTAGTGTTTGTTTCTTGCTGCCTAATCTCGCTGGAATCTATATTCTGACCGGAAACTCTAATTTCTTCAAATGGATGAGGTAATTTCACTAATTCTTTCACCAAAAACCTCTAGTTCTTGTTCAATTCAATTTTCCCTGGAAGATTGGTATTATAATTAAAATTTGATAAATACTATCTGTCTTGGAGAAAATCTTTGATCTTGGAACCTTGATCCTTGTTCTTGAAAAAAGAAATTCTCTTTGTTGTTCCCTTGGAGTGGAAGGACTTGAAAAAAAAATTGGTCGAAAGACTTCTCTTTGATTCTTAAATTCTTGACTTAGAATCTTTAGAGTTCTTAATGAAGAGCCCTAATTCTTGAAAAAGAAGAATTAAGTAATCATTTGTTGGAATTCTTCAATTCGTTTTCTTGAAACCCTTGCGAATTTAAGAGAATCGTAACCCTGAGCTCAAGTTTGTTGACACCTACCAATCTTCAATTGAGATAAGTAAAGTGAAGTCTGTTCTCGATTTGATGGAGATAAGCAACTAGATAAAGCTTTGACAAAGACTTTATCAAATAAATTGAAATAAATTCTAGAAAAAAGTGAGCAATTTTAATGAACAAACGGGATATAACTTGAAGAAAAAAATAGAGAAAAGGACCAATAGAGAAGGCCCTACATTAAATTAAAGTATTACAAAATATTTAATAAATTAAATATTAAATAGTAAAACTTCATATTGGTACATGAAATATTTTTTACCACTAACTCTCCATTAGGTAAATACAATAACTCCCACTAATTATGTACATCATAGTTTTTTAGTCCTACCTCTCTTCCATGATCTAAAATGTGTTAATGTCATTTTCATAACAACTCTGTGTGCTCCTCAACCTAATACACTTAAAACATTTGAAAAAAAATAAAAATAAAATTCTTTATACTCTGTTCTTTTGCCTCTTTTATTTGTTTTGTGTAATATTTCTATTTTATGTTTATTATTATTATATTGTATAGAATTCTAATATTTTATTTTTATTAAAAATTTATAGTTGTTTGTTGCTTTTACACTCTCGTAGGTGTCGTATATTCTTCGTACTGATCAATGATGATTACAATATCGGGTACCCCTGTCATATATTTAATCCCGCCCAGATATGTTTGCAAGCGAGATAATTGTCTTTTCAAGATAGTTGCATCTCTTTTTGGGAGATGGTTGAGTCTCCCTGTTTTTTGTTCCATTTTTAAGTCCATGAACTTATGAAGTCTTGTTTCTGTAGTGGACAAATTTGTTAACATACCTCCAAGCCATTTTTTATTAACATAATGACACCGGACTCTTATTGCAGCCCACTCTACTGAATCAACTGCTTTATGTTTGGTACCAACAATTAAGAATTATTTTTCCCTACTTGCTGCGTCAAAAACTAAATCACAAGCTTCTGATAAAAAATGAGCAATTCTAGTAAGATTTGTAATATGAATACCCTTACGTTTTGCAGAAATATAAGGCGCCATTTTAGGATTCCATTTCCTAGTACTATGACCAAAATAAACTCCTACCTCCATCATCTCTTCCAAATTTATGTTCCAATATTTTCTTCTCATTTCTCCCCACAACCCCCCCCCCCCCCCTATTCTTTTTCACAAAAAAAAAGAAAAGATGAGGAACTCTAAACTGAAATAAATAATTGTTCTGATAGAACCTTCTTTTCTACCGTAGATTGGACGTAGATACACGACCCAAATTATTATTCTTTTCTATTCATTATACTTTTTATTGCCAAAGAGAATAGCAATACCAAATGCAGATAGAGAAAGAGATGGATCTGTTGTTAGGAATAATTAAATCCACTGCAAATAAATATTCCCTCTAGAATAGTTGTTAATATGAATAAGAGAAACTCTGTTATAGCCATTTCTGTACATTCAATGTACTCTGCGGATAGAGAAATACATAAAGTTGAACATAGTAAAATAAGAAATTGAAAGATTTCGTTGAAATTCGGATCTCGCAAAGAGAGAATGTGTTTTTTCCTCTGACTTTCTCTCTCATCCACGGTGCGAAGAAAGAGGGCTTTTCCCCAGCTACCGCTTTTCTTGGGAAACCGAAAGAGCTACGAAGGAAAGGGGTGCAGTTCATGTGAATATTAAAACGAATTCTTCAAACTTCTTTAAGAATGAACAAAGCTTCACTTTCTATTGGTGGAAGAACAAAGGTGAATGACTTGATCTTGTAGAAGGAGACACTATTTTATGTATAAAAATCAATTAGATTTTTTTTTACTACACTCTTTCTCTTAATCTTTGAACGAAATAAAAGAAGTCATGCATAAGAATATAAGATCATGACACTCTACTAACATACTCTGTGATGTAATTTGTAATTCTTTTAATATAGTTTGCTTGATCTTTTCATGATTAGATCATTGTACTATATTGATTGATAATAAATTATATTTAATTTGTTCTTATGGTTTTCTATACACACATATACATAGTTCTTAATTAATATTTTCTTAATCTGCAAAATAGAAACATGACAAATAATTTGATATGGAGAACAATATATAATTAAATTTTTAGTAATTTAATTCATGGAAGAAATCATGATTTATTTAACACTTTTCTGCATATATATTCTTATTTTTTCCTTTTATCTTGTTTTAATTTGACAAATGTAAATTCAATGTTTTAATTTTCGGTACCTTTTGATATTTCAAATTATCACTTCGTTAAAGCTATATTTTTATATTCCAAGCCCCTTTCTTTTTTTTTTTGAATTTTTAATTTGGTGAGATTCAATACTTGATATCCCTTAATAATCAAAAACTTATTATTGGATATTGATTTTAGCAGCCTTCACTTATATTTTAAACCCCATGAAATGGCTACAGAAGTCTTTTCATTTTTCATATTTTCCCTTTTCTTTGATTTTGTACCGGTAAGTCACATATTAGATAAGAAAGAATTCACATGTATTAATTTGCTTTCATAATTATAACGTTTTTAAATATTAAATATTTTCATCTTTCTTTTCTCTTGGAAAAGTGATACTTTGTTATCATATTTTAATTTGTTACTTAATATGATAAAATATTAAATTGTAGGTCCCAAATATTTAAATTATTTTTATCAAAAAATGAATAATATTCATGTAATAAAATAATTTTGAATATATTGGCAATTTAATATTTTGTCTCAATTTAAATAAAGTATACGTGCAATGCACGTGTTCGAAAACTAACGTATATATATCAGTCCGGTGTGATGGAAACACAAGTTTTTATAACCAGTCAGTTTTGGAATCCCATAATTGGTAGACTTTTGATCCTTCGCATTAAAGATAAGTTAACTAAAAGTGTAACCACATCTAAAAATCTTCCAATATATTATCACCAAATAAGATTTATAAACTAATATGTACAAATATAAAATGAATTAGTAATGTCTAGGCCACATTGAAAAAAAATCTAACATAACTTGTTTTGCCCACCTATTGCGAAGGCAGGAGAAAGACGCTTCTCCATTTTCTTCTCAAGTTTTTATTTTTATGGTTGACACATGATAATTTGGTCAATAAAAATTTAGTTAAATTATGTTAGAGATGAATTTAATCAATTAAATTTTAACTATTAAATCTAACTTATACCATATGGCAGCTATTAAAATAGAAATTTCAGAAAAATGAAAAGAGAACCCATTAGCATTTTTCAACACTATTGACTCCTTCAAAAGTTTGAATTCCCACATTTGGTGCTCAATATCCTTCATTAAAATAGGACAACCGTGGCAGCCCAACTTGAATTAGGCTTTGCATATCTCAGATGCTTGGATTTGACTTTACTAGATTGAATTCCAATTGCGCTACGTCTTAACTAATACAACAACAACATACCCAGTGAAATCCCACAAGTGGGGTCTGGGTACGTCTTAACTAATACTTTACCATATTATTTTTAATTTTTGTATTTGGATAGATATATTTCTCATTGGGCAAGAGTAAAAAATGCCTTTCAATTATACTTTGAGTCATTTATATTCTTGTACTATCAGAAATGGGTTAAAAATCTCCTGATTTAAACGACACTAACAGAAAAGAGTCAAAAATACTTTTGATTATACGTTGATCCAAAAATGCCCTTATCAGTAATACTTTGATCCAAAAATGTCTTATTGTTACCAAATGAGTCAAAAACGCCCTTCTTTAAATGAATGTATGTATGTATATATATATTCTTTTTAAACATATCGTATTCCTAATAAAAATATTATTTTTAAAGAATTCTTTTCTTGTTTTGTTTTTTTTTAAATAACATTAACTAATAAAAATGTAAGAAAATAATTTTTTTTTCTTAATCTCATTTTATCAATTAAAATAGAACATCTTACCCCTGGAACAAATATTATATATCATAAATATTAGATCATAGTAAGCCCAGCATTAATTTTTATATAGATAACAATAAAAATAGTAATTATAATAAAGCAAAAAAATAATAAATTTTTTTCGAATTGAAATAGAATAAATATTTACTAATAAAAAAAATACTATAAGAAAAATTATGTGTTTAAAACTAAAATAAATAATAAATTTATTTGAAAAGGGGGATTTTTGATCCATTAAATAATAATAAGGGCATTTGGATAAAAGTATTGACGATAAGGGTATTTTTGGACCAAACTATAAATGAAGGGCATTTATAATATTTTTTCAATTAATAAATATTTATCCTACTTCAATTCGAGAAAAAAATTTATTTTTTGCTTTACTATAATTACTATTTTTATTGTTATCTAAATAACAATTAATGTTACGTTTACTATGATCTTATATTTATAACATATATTATTTGTTATAGGGGTACAATGCTCTATTTTAATTAATAAAATGAGATTAAGAAAAAAATTATTTTCTTACATTTTTAAAAATAAGAAAAGAGTTCTTTAAAAATAATATTTTTATTAGGAACACAATATGCTTAAAAAGAAAAAATACATATATAGATTCAAGAAAAACATTTCTGACCCATTTGTAACAATAAGGCATTTTTGGATCAAAGTATAAATCAAAGACATTTTTGACTCTTTTCCGCTAGTGTCGTTTAACTTAGGGCATTTTTAACTCATTTCTGATGATACAAGGACATAAATGATCCAAAATATAAAGGAAGGACATTTTTTATCCTTTCTAATAGTACAAGGACATTCTTAACCTTTTCCCCCTCTCATTTAATTGTTAGATAAAACGTAATCTTATATTGGGTGAATTCATTTTAGCAATAGATGAGTCGGTGAAAATGAAAAGTTCCATCTGAAAATGCTAGTAGTCTCTTGTTGATGGTATGTTAATCTACTCTTATATTTCCTTCTTTATCATTAATTTTAATATAGTTTCCTTGAATTTACCTCTCATTATAATAAGAAGGGTATATTTGAACTGAAACTATGAATGTATATTTGAACAAAAAAAAATATAGAGATAAGTATTAAAAATATACCTAAACTGTATTCTCTTTCTGAATTATATATTAAAACTATTGAAAATGTTTGTTTCATACCTAAACTATCACTGATTGATTTGAGAAACACGTCCATCTTTTTTATTCCACTCTCACCTTCATCATGGTGCATGTACTGCACTCTATATTTTATTTTTATTTTTATTTTTAAAAATTACACCATACTCCACATAGACAAGACATTAGTGTGAGAATCACACCCATCTCTTTTACTTCACTCTCACCATGGTGAGTATACTACACACTCTATTTTATTTTTAAAATAATATTACATCACACTCCACATAGACAAGACATTGGCTTGAGAAACACACCTCTCTCTTTTATTCCACTCTCACCATGATGCATGTACGATACTCTCTCTTTATTTTAAAAAAGAGTAAATACATAAACACCCACCCTCCCCACCCACCCCGCCAAACTTGGCACCAAAACTTAGTTTAGTACCTTAACTACATGAGGGTTCAAGTACCCACCTTAACATCTTAAAACTCATTTTTTATCAACCTTCCCATCACCAGCCCAAGTAAAGGCTGTATATTATTGAGACACATGCTCTCTGATTTGTCAATGAAAATATTCTTTCTTTTCCTAATATGACCGGTCACCATCCCCAAATAATTAAAAGAACTCGTCCTCAAATTATACACCCGATCCTTCTAAACAAATATCCCTAATTTTAATTCCAATTCCAATTAAAACACAAACATCTTTGTTAACTCCGCAAACCTAGACGATCTCTAATTTGTTGATTTCATGGCATTGTGAAGGAATTTTGGTATTATTCGAGAAAATAAAGTTATCAGGCTAATTAGTAATTTTCATTTGGATAGTTATAGTTTTTGAATTTAGGATTTTTGACGGAGAAAATTTGAATTTTCAATGAGTTTTAGGTTACATCTAAAGCTTGATTTTTGTTATTCTTTTTAGTTTTACAATGGATGTGTACATCACTTTAAGATTTCACCATGGTAAAAAATTACAACAAAAATCTCGGATTAAATACACTGGAGGTATTGTCACTGATTTTGATAAATTCTCCTACTTTGAATTTGTTAATTATGTTAAAAAAATTAGATATAATTGTGCTTCTTGTATTGTTTATATTAGACCACTTAGAGCCCGTCATGTTGTAGAAGTGAAAAGTGATAGGGATATTATTGGTAATATACCTTAGTTAAAAAATGGAGATATTGTTGAGCTTTATTTGACCCATTTAATAAACGAAGTTGTTGTGCGCCCCTTCCCTGCCTTGAGTATGTAAATAATGAGGATAGAAAATCAAACCCTACTTTTGAAAAAGAGTTTGGTCAAACTTTCGAGGATAGTGAGAATTCAGGGTTTGCAAAGACTGCACAACCTGAAGAACCTATAGTGGTTGAAGAAGCTTTTATAGGTGAAAAACTTGTGGTGGGTAGAACTTCTGTTAGTGAATACTTGAAATTGATTGGAGAAGTGAAATAGAAATTAGTGAAGATTCAAACTATATAGATTTGTTAGATGAAGATTGTAGTGAAAAGGCTGTCAAAACAAAAAAGAGAAAAGAAAAAGTCTATAGAGCTGAAGGAGTTGATTTAGGAAAAAAAGGGAATTGATTTGGAATATAATAAGTATTTGTCCAAGAAACAAAGTACTTTAAAGGGTAAGATAATTGGAGATGAGTCATACTTAGATTCTGATAAAGATGTTAGCTTTGAAATAGATATTGATGAAGAAGTTGATAGGGAAATAGAGGTTGAACAACCTATAGGAAGAGAAACGAAAGCAAGAAGAGCAAAAAGAAATAAACATAGAGTTGTCTTTGATCCTACTTGTCAGTTAATAGTTTGGGAGACTGGTCTTACTTTTGAAAGTGTTAAGCAGTTTAGTGAAGCTATTACTAGATATGCAGTTCAAGAACATGTTGAATTGGATAAATATGTTAATGAAGCAACTAGGGTGAGGGTAAAGTTTACAGCTGGTTATCCATGGTTGCTGTTTGGAAGTTTTGATTCAAGAACATGAGATTTTGCGGGGAAGAATTATAATATAGAGCATGAATGCAATGGCATAACAAAAAATAAACTGGTGAATTCCAAGTACTTATCAGAACAGTATAAGGATGGAGTTGTCTGACAGCCTGGCATTAGAGTTTTTAAATTGCAAAATCTAGTAAAGAAAGAGTTGAATGTGTATGTTGGGAGCACAGTAGCAAGAAAAGCTAGAAATATTGTGCTACAACAAATTATGGGTTATCATGTGGAGGAGTTTAAAAGAATTCTGAATTATAGACATGAGCTTCTAAGGACTAATCCAAGTAGCATATGTGTGGTGAGACTTAGTGAAGAAATATTTGAAGATGGAAGAAAAATGTTTTGATTACTTTACATATATTTAGATGCTTTGAAAAAGGCATTCAAACCTGAATATGGAAGATGTATTAGATTAGATGATTGCTTTTTGAAAGGTTTTTCTAAAGGTCAATTACTTGTAGTTGTTTGTAAGGACGGAAACAACCAGATATTCAAGATGTTCTACCAAATGCAGGACAAAGAATGTGCGCAAGACACATTCTACCCACCTGGTCCAAAAATTTAGAAAGACGAAGAAACTGCTTTTGGAAATATGCCAAATCTACATTTGAAGAAGAATTGAAAAGAAATCTGGATCATATGGAAAGTTAGGAAATACGATCTGTGAGGACCTACTATAGTACAATATAGAGAAGTGGTTTAGGATGTACTTTAAGTACTTTAGCTGTTGTGACAGTGTTGCCAATAACATGGTTGAAAGCTTTAATTCATGAATTTTGGGGGCCAAGATACAAAACTATAATCACAATGCTTGAAGAAATAAGGAACAAAGCAATGAGAAGAATAGGACAACTGAGGGAGTTCTCTTATACTTGGATAACTGATATTTTTCCAATGGCCCTAAAGTGTTACAAAAGAACACAATAAAGTTAATGAAGTGTGACTTACATAAAGACATATAATTACTTCATTCGACCGATTACTAATATGCAAATGTGGCCATAGTCACCCAATCCTTCTGTTATACCACTTGATGTAAGAAAATTGCCAATAAGGCCTAGAAAGTGTAGGAGGAAGGAGCATAATGAAAACCGATGAGTCGTAGAATAACGACTCTTATGACACTTTAAGCGAAGGATTTTTGCACGTTCTCAAGAAAATATGTTGGTTTGATGTGTATGTTTTGGTACTTTGCAGGAAAATGACGAAGGCATGGAATGACAGAGAAATTGTGAGAAAAATTATAAAACAATCGGTGAAGTGGTGACATACGGAACCTCTGATGGGCCGTGTAACATCACACGGACCATGGGAGGGTGCGTGAAGGGCCCAACAAAAAGAAGCTGAAAATTGAGCCAAGTGAAAGACCACAGAGGTCTTCACGGACCATGTCACGGTACACGGACCGTGTGACCAACCGTGACCTCACACGGGCATAAAGCTGGACATTGAGCCAAGTGAGGGACCACGGAGGTCTTCACGGACCGTGTCATGGTACACGGACCGTGTGACCAACCATGACCTCACACTTGGTTTCACGCCCAAGGCAAGTTGCACGGGAGGCACACACGGACCGTCAAAGCTCTCAAGGGCCGTGTTATATGTCGTGAAGTTGACGGGACTTAGAAGAATCACCATCGAAAATAATAGAAATCGTGCAAGTGAAGACTCACGGACCGTAAAACCCAACACGGGCCATGTCAGTTTCCGTGAGAAACCAGGGGTGGTGACTTACGAACCCTGTGACAGTCCGTCTAGACTCACATGGCCCGTGTGAAGACCCGTACCCATGCCGAAGTCTATTTTCCTATTTTTAATTGGATTAGTTTTTTTCTTGTATATATATATATATTTATTTTATTCCATTTTTGAGTTGATGAATGGTGGAGTAGAGAACAAAAGAGAAAACAACATTTTGACTTTGTTTTACATTAGATTCATGTATTGTGATCATCTCTTCGAAGATTGTAACACGGAGTCATCGTTATTTCAATCGTAAGTCAATTACTATGATTTCATTACATTATTGTGGGCAACTTGTGTTTAACATGCTAGGCTAAACCCATAACTAGGGTTGTGGGAAGCATGACAATTCAATAAGATAACACAAACTGGGATAAATTTGAGGGATTGATCACTGCATTCATTGTAGAATTCTTCACTTTAACTTTCCCTAAATGAATCGACGCATTAGGGAAATCCCGTATTTGTTACATGCCCGAGAGGGATGTAGTGATTAGGAAAAGAGTTCTATAACAGAAATTTGGGATTTTTAACCTAGCCTAAGTACCCGAGACCGAAAGGTGAGGGTATTCTGAGATCGAGAATGAAGGTTGAAAGTACACACACTCTGAGATCGAAAGGAGATGAGTGAAATATAGCTAGGAAGGATAGAAAGGTGAACTAGGAATTAGCTATTTTGTTTGATCTTGTATGCGCAATCACGAATGAGTTTACCAAGCCAGTTTAGTTATCGTATTAGACGTCATGGGGATCACAACCCTAGCTTCTCATTAATTGTTTGAAACCCAGTATCAACATCCTTATTAGTCACTTTACAATAGGAGTTTATTTGAACAACGTAACCCCCCATTTACTTTGTGCAACTTTATCTTGGGAATAGAATTTACATCTGAAAGTCGATGCTAATAGAATCATTCTTACGCGTTCCTTGTGGGATCGACCTCAACTCTGGTTGAAATCTATATTTGACCAACGACCACTTTACTCTTCCTTTTGGAGTGTAAATTTGGGCGTATTAAATTTTGACGCCGTTGCCGGGGAATACGACGAAGAAATAGTCTATTAGTTGCTACTTTCAATTTGTAAGTCTAGTCCCTAATTTTACTTTTATTTCTTGTTTTTGTTTATTGTAGGGAACCAACTTTGCATGCCAAGTACTCAAAGTAAGTGTGAAGCACTTATTCCCAACGACCCCGAACTCACTAAGTCAATTCGCAGAATGAACACCCTGGACCGTGAAGCAGCAAGACAGAGGGAGTTAGCAGTGAATCCTACTGACAGAGTACACGATGGGTTGGGTGAGGATGATCTCGCCGATAATGTGTTACCACCGGTGGCACCGCTTTGACAGGTGCCACTTGTACCACCACAGTAACACCAACCCCCGTTGAGAACTCAAGGACCTCAGTATCCCCCAATAGTAAGCAATGATGATGAGGGTGCTGAGACCACTGGGGCAATAGTGCTGCCACCTCTGCCTGCTGGTGTCAAGTTCACTATCACTAGCAGGATGCTGCAAATGCTGCAGTTGAAGGGGCTGTTCAGTGGAGCCGCCACTGAGGATGCAAATCAGCATCTGATGAATTTCTTGGCAACATGTCAGTCGTCTGAGATCCCAGGAGTTAGTCAACAAGCACTGAGGTTGAGATTATTTCCATTGTCTCTGTCTGGTGAGGCAATAAGGTGGTTAAATGAGCTCCTGGGGAGAACTAAAGAAAGCCTTCTTAGAGAGGTTCTTCCCTGCTTCAAGGCAACTGAAGCTCAAAGATGAGATTGGATCTCACAAGCAACTGTCGAATGAAGCACTGTACCAATCGTGGGAGAGATTCCGACAAAAACTCAAGCAGTGCCTGAACCATCAACTCACAGATGAACACTTGAAGGAAGTCTTCAACAGGTTCTGCTACTTTGTTACCAAGCCAATCATTGATGCATCTTGTGGAGGGTCGTATGTCTAGAACGTTCCCGGACATAGTGGTGATCTTAGATCAGGTAGCAAAGAACAATAGGCATGGTACAATAGGGATGCAGACTGCTCTGGGATGGTCTTTGAGATGAGTGTAGAGCAACGAAAAAAAGGGGAAGAGCGGGATCAAGACATGTCCCATATGCGGACACATATAGACTTGCTGTCCAAGAGGTTCCTTGGTGGAGGTACGGAGAAGGTGAAAGCGATGGACACAATCCCTAGGTATGATGACCACATCGGCAACTACGATGAAGAAGCCTGATTTGTGGGCATCCAGGGGGGTTACCGGGGTTTTAACTCCGTAACCAAGGTCGGAACTATGGTCGTGATAACTACCAAGGGAACTGGCAGAATAGAGATGGCTACAGAAATCGAGAACACCAAAATGAGGGTGGTGGAAACTCAAGGCTATAGGAGATAATGACAAAGGTTCTTGACAAAGTGGAGGCCACGGAGGCAAGGGTGCGAGATGTGAAAGGAGAAATGTCCAATGTGAGGCAATTAGTAGACTCGCACTCCACCTCGATCAAGCAACTAGAGCAGCAATTGGGGCAACTTTCAGCTTCCATGAATCAAAAGAAGGCTGGGTCACTTCCCAGTGATACTGTGCAGAACCCGAAGAATGATGACCACTGCATGGCGATCACCACGAGGAGTGGTAAGGTACTTTTTAACCCTGTTGTTGCCAATGATGCAGGTCAAGATAAAACAGTTGGCAAGATACCTGGCCCCATGGAGGTGCTTGTGGATGATGGGGATAACGAGATTGATGCAGCACCAGCAGAGCCAAAGGTTGCCAAAGAGGCAACAGATGTGGACACTCCCAATACGCCAAGCCTGCCAGCCATCCCAAAGCCACTACCGCCATTCCCACAAAGGTTGAAAAAGAAGGCTGAGGATGGCAAGTTTCAAAAGTTTTTGTCTATATTAAAGGAGTTGTCCATTAACATCCCTTTGGTGGAAGCACTTGAGCAGATTCCAAGCTATGCTAAGTTTATGAAAGACTTAGTCACCAAGAAGAGGACAACAACGATTGAGCCAGCTGACAATCTACACCAATGTAGCGCCATTGCTACAAGGTCCTTAGTTAAGAAGAAGGGCGATCTAGGGGCCTTCACCATCCCGTGCACTATTGGAACCTATGATTTTGCATGGGCCCTCTGTGACGTGGGTGCCAGCATAAATTTAATGCCGCTCGCAGTGTATCAGCAGTTAGGCTTGGTAGCCCCCACATCCACTACCATGCGGCTACTAATGGCAAATAGATCAGTACAGAGTCCCGTGGGGATTTTGTGCGACGTATTGGTTCGAGTTGGCAGGTTCATTTTCCCTGTAGATTTTGTGATCCTTGATTGTAAAGTGGATTTCGAGGTGCCCATCATCCTCAGAAGACCATTTCTGGCAACTGGCAGGGCACTAGTAGATGTAGAGTGTGGAGAACTCACCTTCCGACTGAACACCGAGGAGGTAAAATTCAGTGTGTGTGCTGCCATGAAGAGGCCTAAGGAGTTGTCTGTGATGTCTGTCATGGATGTAGACGATAATTGTTTCTCAGAGATTCCAATAGAGGAAAAGATGACCATAGACACGCTGGCGGCAGTGCTGATAAACTTTCCAGGAGATGGTGTCGATGGGTACAAAGAGACCGTGTATGCATTACAGGGCATGGGAACCCGACCATTTGTTCCCCGAAAGCTGGACTTAGACTTGAAAAATAGGCCAACACCACCAGCGAAACCATCTATCAAGGAGCCTCCTTCTGTGGAGCTCAAGGATTTTCCCCAACATCTAAGGTACGCATTTTTGGGCGAAAATAACTCTTCCTGTGATTATGGCTGCAGATCTTCAGGAGGACCAGGTAAAGGCACTGTTGGGGGTCCTCCAAAAGTTCAAGAAGCTATTGGTTGGACCATTGCAGACATTATCGGAATCCCTCCAGGAATCTGCACTCACAAAATCAAGTTGGAGGATGACTGTGTGCCCAACATCAAGCATCAGAGAAGGCTTAATCCACCCATGCAAGAGGTGGTGAAAAAGGAGATCATCAAGTGGCTAGATGTTGGGGTGGTATACCCCATCTCGGACAGTAAATAGGTGAGCCCAGTACAGTGTGTCCCAAAAAAGGGGGGGCATGACAGTGGTGGCTAATGACAAGAATGAGCTTATCCTTTTGAGACCTGTCACAGGGTGGCGAGTGTGCATGGACTATCGGAAGCTGAACAGATGGACTTTGAAAGATCACTTCCCCATGCCCTTCATGGATCATATGCTTGACAGGTTAGCAGCACGAGGGTGGTATTGCTTCCTGGATGGGTATTCAGGTTACAACCAGATATCCATCGCTCCGGAGGATCAGGAGAAGACTACCTTCACTTGCCCGTATGGGATGTTTGCCTTCAGGCGGATGCCATTTGGGCTTTGTAATGCCCTGTCCACTTTCCAACGTTGTATGATGTCAATCTTTTCAGACATGGTCGAAGATACCCTTGAGGTATTTATGGACGACTTCTCTGTGGTGGGTGAATCCTTTGACGGTTGTCTGTTGAATCTTAGCAGGGTACTATAACGCTGTGAAGAGGCTTAGTTGGTGTTAAATTGGAAGAAATGTCATTTCATGGTCAAGGAGGGGATAGTCCTTGGCCACAAGGTTTCAGATAAGGGCATTGAGGTGGATAAGGCGAAGATCAAGGTTATTGAGAAGTTGCCACCTCCCATATCAGTGAAGGGGGTTCGAAGTTTTCTTGGGTATGCGGGCTTCTATGGCAGGTTTATCAAAGACTTCTCTAAGATTGCACATCTATTGTGCAAGCTATTGGAGAAAGATGTGAAGTTTCGGTTTGATGATGCATGCCGGCATGCCTTCGAGACTCTGAAGCAAAAGTTGATCTTTGCACCCGTGGTAGTTGCACCTGACCGGGGTGCCCCATTTGAGGTGATGTGTGATGCGAGCGGAGTTTTTGTGGGTGTTGTGCTGGGGCAAAAGCGCAATAAGATCTTTCATCTTATCTACTACGCCAGCAAGACCTTGAATGACGCTCGAAGGAACTACACTATGACTGAGCAGGAGTTGCTGGATGTGGTGTTCGCGTTTGACAAGTTCTGGGCATACCTATTGGGTACAAAAGTGATTGTGCATACAGACCACACAACACCTCGATATCTCATGGCAAAGAAGGATGCTAAGCCACAAGTAATCCGATTGGTGCTCCTGCTACAAGAGTTTGACTTCGAGGTGAAAGACCGAAAAAACCATGGAGAACCAAGTGGCAGACCACTTGTCAAGGTTGGAAGATGAGGCCAAAGCTAAGGATTGGTTGGACATCGATGATTTGTTTCCTGATGAGCAGGTATTGGCAGCTTCGGTTGATTTAATCCCTTGGTTTGCTAATTTTGCTAACTTTCTGGTGAGCGATATTATGCCTAAGGGCCTTAACCCTCACCAGAGAAAAAAGTTTCTTCATGATGTTCATAGGTACCTTTGGGATGAACCGTACTTGTTCAGAACATGCGCAGATGGGATCATCAGGCGGTGCATATCGGAAGCGGAGATGTTGATTATCAAGGAAGCCTGCCACTCTTCCCCAGTGGGGGGCCATCATGGTGGTGCCAAAATAGCGAAAAGGATCTTGCAATGTGGATACTACTAGCCACCATATACAAGGATGCACGTGATACAGTGCGCGGATGTGATCAGTGTCAGCGCCAAGGCAACGTCTCCAGGCGTCACGAGCTCCCAATGACATCTCCAGGCGTCACGAGCTCCCAATGACTCCTATCCTTGAAATAGAAATATTCGATGTATGGGGCATTGATTTTATGGGTTCGTTTGTGAGCTCCTTTTGAATGAAGTACATCTTAGTCGCAGTGGATTACGTCTCCAAATGGGTGGAGGCAATAGCACTGCCTAACAATGAGAGCAAAAATGTGGTACAGTTTCTGAGGCAGAACATCTTCGCCAGGTTTGGGACACCCAGAACTATCATTAATGATGGGGGTTCCTACTTCTGCAACAAATCCTTCCGGGCTGTACTCGCTAAGTATGGGGTGCAACAACACAAGGTCGCAACACCTTACCATCCGCAGACGAGTGGGCAGGTTGAAGTATCAAATAGGGAAATCAAGGAGATCCTGACCAAGTCTGTGAATGCCACAAGAACGGACTGGGCTCGGAAGCTAGACGATGCACTATGGGCCTACAGAACGGCTTACAAGACGCCCATTGGTATGTCCCATATCACTTGGTGTTTTGTAAGGCCTATCATCTGCTAGTGGAATTGGAGCACAAGGCGCTCTGGGCTCTTAAGGCCCTGAACATGAAATGGGATGAGGCAGCCAATGCGAGGCTTGCTAAGCTAAATGAACCGGATGAATTTCGCCTCCAGGCTTATGAGAGTGCAGCACTATACAAGGACAAGATGAAGTCCCATCATGACAAGCTTATTGCACCAAGGAGTTTCAATGTTGGTGATAAGGTTCTGCTGTACAACTCAAGGTTGAGGTTGTTTCCAGGAAAGCTGAAATCGAGATGGTCTGGCCGTACAAGATTGCTCAGGTGTTCCCACATGGTGCAGTTGAGCTGGAAACTGATGAAGGGCACCGTTTCAAAGTTAATGGGCAGCGAGTGAAGAAGTATTTGGGTGTTGTAGATGAAACCTCAGTGATTGAGGTCTTACAGCTTGACGAAGTCTGAGTAGTCAACACAACCGCATCGAGCCGTGATGTTAAACCAAGTGCTTAATGGGAGGCAACCCATCAATAAAAAATGTATATTTTATGTTATGCATTGCATTGTTTTTTATTTTTGGCCCCAGGGTAGGATGAGCACTGTGAAGAGAGGCATGAGCATACGTGCGGGTGAAGGGTGTAACACAAATGCACAACAATAAACTGGCAGAGGAGAGTCACACGGAGACCTAAATGGCCCATGTGCCGCCAGACGGACCATTTAACGACCCGTGTGGCGTGTCGCCCAGGTAAGTGTTCCACGGTTCAAAGGCTGAGCACACGGTAGGGTTACATGGACCGTGTCACGCGACACGGACCATTTCCCAATCGTCTAGGTGTCGTGTTAGGTTACTGTCCCAAGGAGAGTCACACGGAGGCTTGAACGACCCGTCTGAAGCCAGACGAACCATTTAACGGCCCGTGCAGCGCGTGGCCTAGGTAAGTGTTCCACAATTCAAAGGCTGAGCACACGGTAGGGTTCACAGACCGTGTCACAAAACACGGACCGTTTACCCAACCGTATCGATGCCACCACAGGATTGGGTATTTATACCCTTTCCCACTTACTTTTTATATTTCACTCTCTCTCTATCCTCTAACGAAATTTTTTCCTTTCTCACCCCCACAAAAATTTTATCTCTTCTTATATGATTTGTGCAACACTCTCACAATCCATAGCACTTCCCTTGGGCGATTTTCTTGTTCTAACTTCAACTCTCTCTTGTCAAGTAAGTTTTTTTAGTTTGTCTTTTTTTTTTCTTTTTAGTTTAAATTTTCTCTAGTTTTGAGTCTATGTGTGAATCTATGCTTCCCTCTTGGTTCATTGCGTGTTCTATGATACTTTGGTGTACAAATTCTAGAAGATTTTGTGTAGGGTTAAAGTAAATCACCATTGTTGAACCTTGGATTCTTGAACATGGGAGTTTTGTGATTTTAGGGTTTCTAGAGTTAAATTAATGATGTCTTGGGTACGCTAAGCAAATATAATGGTCTATCTTGTGTGCTATATGCCGAACTTCAGGAATGAATATGTGATTTCTTGGCTTTGGGGCTAACTAGGGGTGACGAGTGATTCACAGTACGTTACACGGACCATGTCATACTACACGGGCCGCGTAATAGTCCGTGAGAAATCACTTATTGCCCTGACATGGAGCACCTCTCACGAACCGCCCTCATGGACCGTGTTACTCTAAACGGGCTATATGGCCATCCTTGTTAGGTAACTTAGCAGCTAAACCCCAAAGTCACTCACACAAGCTTTATCATGGAGCAGCCAAACCCCAATATCACTCACACGGGCCTTATCACGGACCGTGCAATGCCACACGACCCGTGTAAGGCCCTTCGTGCCAGATTACTTCCTCACCTAAGGCTGCACTGTATTGATCCTCGTTAGTTTCTATATGCATCCTAGTGAAAAACTCCCTATGATAGACCAGGTGACGCTACTCTTAAGGGTTTTGGTCACTTTTATAACACAGGGGAAGTCTGAGTACCCACTCGTGTGTCGTCCTACATATTCCGACATAACTAACTGTTTTATTCCTTGTGGTATTTGCAGGCAACATGGCCCCCCTTCTGAGACCACACCAGCCTAGGGACGAGCATGATTCATGTCTCCGGGATTCGATCACTGAGTGCATTAGTCAGCAACAGGAGAGTGACTTAAGTGATGACTCCTCGGGAGGGTCCGATGTACAATGCACCGGCAATGCCTCCCCTCACTCCCCTCGTACTACAAGAGCTCGTGCAGTGGGCCAACCTATAGCCCCCCAGTCTGAGGAGGGGGTAGGAGTTGAGGGGGAGGATGAGGTCCCGGAGCAGGAGGATGAGGCAGGCACACCCGAAATAGTTGAGCACAATGCGGAGGATGGCGATAACATCCTGGTCCTCCGAGATAGTGACGATGAAGCCATACACCAGGCGATTTCTCGGACACCTGACCCTGAAACTGCAAAGTGGCTTCTCGTGTTCTTGCGAGGATGATGGACAGTCCCCGGTGCTAAGGAGATCTATGTGAATGGCCTTACTAAAGGCTTAGGGGGATTCTAACGGAGATTGATCATTTGGATGGGGTTCTGGAGATAAAGAATGCATTTGAGGCCTACCAGTTTGGGTGGATGGCACAACCACCCGGTCACTACGGGCCAGACATGATTGCTGAATTCTAATCCAGCTATGCTGCCAACTTACTAAACACCATCGAGGGTACTCAATCCAAGAGAGTGAAGAGGCAGCTGACCTATAAATGGTCCCCACGAGAATATGTCACGGTGTGTAGGGAACAAGTAGACATTTAAGAAACCACCATCAACAGATTCTTATTTGGGCCAGACTACCGAGCCCCGCCAGACGGCTTATTCATCACCAGGCATCTGCGGATCACGAACGAGACCCAAATGTCTGATCCCACTACATGGGCCATGCGACTTAAATGGATTGCGGAGCGGATCGCTGTTCAAGAAGCTGAGGCCGCATGGGTTTCAAACCCCAAATTTCCTATCACTAAGGCATCCCTCACCTTTGTAGCAAAATTCTGGTGGTTGGTGGTGCAGGCCCAGCTGCAACCCACAGCTAATGAAAACACGCTGCAACCGTCCCATGCCTTATTGGTAGCGTGCTTGATCGCGCAGTATGGAATTAACGTGGGTTGGGTCATTGCCCTAGTGATGAGGGACCGGGCCCTATCAGACAGAGCAGGTATGTCTTTTCCATGCCTGATCCAAGCGCTTTGCAAGCGGGCCCATGTCCCTACCACCCATTTCCTAGATCGAAAGATGGCCCCGAAGGGTGTAGTCAACATTGCTATGATGAAAGATGTGTAAAACCCGCTTTTCCACAGTAAAGCACGCCGACTTGGATTGCCTGCAACGCTTCTGCGGGCACCTCCCCAATAGCCCTTGTCTTTTGAGGAGCACACCACCGCCCCATAGTCAGGTATGGCTTCTGAGCAGCCCAAGGGTGGGGGTGCAGCTCCCCAGATGCAACAAGGGTACGCTTATGTCCGTTACGAATTTTCAGCCCGAGTGGTGACAGACTAGCAGCAAACACGGGCGGTTATTGACCAGATAGTGGCACGGTTGCCTCAGTAGTGCAGTCTCACGTTCAGCAGGAAGAGGATCATCTCCGCGCAGAACTATTAGGCCAAATCAGCAGCTTGCAAGAACAGGTCAACACCTTGGAGGGATACTTCCATAGCATGTTTGGAAGTATATCCAGTGAGGAGATGTCCAATTTGGTGCAGACTATGCATGACATGAAGGCTGAAATTGCACAGCTGACAGCCCAGTACAATAACACTGTTCAAGCACCGGCTCCATCGCTAGAGTCTCTGATGTCATTGTTCACTACCCCGGTGGAACCGAGTTTGGACGATATATGGGGCATTCCGCTCGCGCCAGCTATTGTCCAGGTGCAACCCTCGGAAGCATCCAAAAGAAAGGACAAAGGAAAGCGTCGCAGCCATCGCAGCAACCCTCCGGAGGATCCGCAGCAAGAAGAAGAGAGGATATTGCGCAGGGCTATGAGAGCCTAGCGCTAAGCAGTTGCAGAATAGGAAGAGAGAGAGCGACTAACATATGAGGCAGCTCGGACAGGTGCCTCCGGGAGCACTGTCGGACCGAACGCGCCTGTTGATGACACAGACCCACCTGGTGGGTCTAACTACGACGGCCCGACTGACGCCTAGAGCGTCCCAGATATGTTTTAACTCCATTCTATGCTTTATTGTTACTTATGGTGCAATGAGGGCATCGCACAGTATTTTTGGAGGGGGTGGGGCATCCTGAACCCTGAGGAGTTTTTCTTGCCATGTTTCTTTTCTGAAGGTATATTATCTAGTAGAACTGGCATGTTTAGGTCGTAATATTTTATGTTTTTGTAAAATACATGTGCTTACATTTGTTTAGGGTAACCCTTGTTTTAAGTTTAGCATTAACAATGTTGTAAAAAGCTTATATGTGCATGTATCCCATCCTGACAAACTGTTATGCATTGTGAAAAACATGTTATGCATGGTATGGTTGGCTCATTGACAATGAAGTGTGACTAGGTTGATCTGCACTAATTAGTGTAAGGGATGTGCCCCGTGTGTGTGAGCGTGTTTGTTGAAAAATCCAGCAGCACACTCGTATGCTAGAACTTGCCTGGTTAGTCCCACTAAAACAATTATATGATTGGATTAGGATAGGATCTTAGGCCATCTTTGTTGTGAAGTCACTTAGCCTGAAATCAACCAACCAAATGAAATTGCTCCCGTTGAACCAAAAGTTGAGCCTTAATAGACCTTTTCTTTGTAATCACCCAACTCACCGTCCTAACCTATCTGCAGATCTTTACTTTGGCCCTGGTCTCTCTAAGGACATTGTGAACCTCAAGCTAAGCCAAAAGCCTAAGTTGAGGGTGGCTTGCACTGGCCCTGGTCCGTTAAAAAGACATTATGAACCTTAACTCAGGCCAAAAGCCTAACTTGAGGGTGACTATCGTAAGAAAAACAGGAAAGTAAGTATGGGAAAGAGTCAAGTGACGAAAGGAGAAGGGAAGTTTGGGGTGTGACCATGAATGAAAAAAAAGAAAAGAAAAAAAAAACCAGTGAAGTCACTCCCAACTACATAGAAAGTTGGAAAGATAGGGGCAATAAGAGTTTGGAGGCCGAAAGTAGAGCCTAAGTCAAACCAGTGTCTAGGAAGGGAAAATTAGTCACTTTGATCCTAAATTTACCTCACCCCAGCCCGAGGCTACATTACGAGCTGCAAAAGTCCTAAAGTGATCCTTAAAAGGTCATTCGAGAGTACGATGGTGAAAATAAGGGCAAACGTATGGTCTATACTTGTGTGTCGGTGGAAAGCTTTGTTCTGAGTGCGAGGGTCTACATTCCAGTCTTTGTATTGCATTTATACACTGTGTGTAAAACTTCCTTGTAGTGATGACACTATCTTTGCACTGATTGGTTGCTTATACACCTGATTTATCTTTGTTCCGGATCATATGGAGGCTGACTATACATGTAGGCTGCCTACCGGAATCTGTGCAGGTCGGTTTAGGGTGTAAGCACATTTAGAGCATGTTTCTTTGAGCATACATCGTAAAATGAAAGGGTTACCCATAAGATTAATGAGACACTTGTATTTATGAGTGATTTGTCTGTGTCGTCATTGCTTGAGTACAAGCAAACGTTCTAAGTTGAGGGTGTTGATGAGTCATAGAAATATGACTCTTATGACGCTTTAAACGAAGGATTTTTGTACGTTCTCAAGAAAATATGTTGGTTTGATGTGTGTGTTTTGGTACTTTGCAGGAAAATGATGAAGGCATGGAATGACAGAGAAATTGTGAGAAAAAGAATAAAGAAATTGGTGAAGTGGTGACATACGGACCTCTCAAGGGCCGTGTAACATCACACGGACCGTTGGAGGGTGCGTGATGGGCCCAACGAAGAGAAGCTGAAAATTTAGCCAAGTGAGGGACCACGGAGGTCTTCACGGACCGTGTCACGGTACACGGAGCGTGTGACCAACCGTGACCTCACACGGGCATGAAGCTGGAAAATGAGCCAAGTGAGGGACCACAGAGGTCTTCACGGACCGTGTCACGATACACGGACCGTGTGACCAATCGTGACCTTATACTTGGTTTCACGCCTAAGGCAAGTTGCATGTGAGGCTCACACGGACCGTCAAAGGTCTCACGAGCTGTGTTATATGACGTGAAGTTGAAGTGACTTAGAAGAATCACTGTCGAAAATAATAGAAATCATGCAAGTGAAGACTCACGGACCGTTAAACAGATCGTGAAACCCAACACAAGCCGTGTCAGTTTCCGTGAGAAACCAGGGTGATGACTTATGGACCGTGTGACGGTCCTTCTGGACTCACACGGCCCGTGTGAAGACCCGTATCCATGCCGAAGTCTATTTTCCTATTTTTAATTGAATTAGTTTTTTCCTTGTATATATATATTTACTTTATTTCGTTTTTGAGTTGTTGAACGGTGGAGTTAGAGAACAAAAGAGAGAACAACATTTTGACTTTGTTTTACATTAGATTCGTGTATTGTGATCATCTCTTCGAAGATTATAACACAGATTCATCATTATTTCAATCGTAAGTCAATTATTATGATTTCATTACATTATTGTGGGCAACATGTGTTTAACATGCTAGGCTAACCCACAACTAGGGTTGTGGGAACCATGATAATTCAATAAGATAACACAAACTGGGATAAATTCGAGGGATTGATTACTACATTCATTGTAGAATTCTTCACTTTAACTTTCCCCTAATAAGTCGATGCATTAGGGAAAGCTCGTATTTGTTACATGCTCGGGAGGGATGTAGTAATTAGGAAAAGAGTTCTATAACAAAAATTCGGGATTTTTAACCTAGTCTAAGTACCCGAGACCGAAAGGTGAGGGTATTCTGAGATCGAGAACAAAGGTTGAAAGTACACACACTCTGAGACCGAAAGGAGATGAGTAAAATATAGCTAGGAAGGACCGAAAGGTGAACTAGGTATTAGCTATTTTGTTTGATCTTGTATGTGCAATCACGAATGAGTTTACCAAGCCAGTTTAGTTATCGTATTAGACGTCATGGGGATCACAATAGCTTCTCATTAATTGTTTGAAACCCAGTATCAACATCCTTATTAGTCACTTTACAATAGGAGTTTATTTGAACAACGTAATCCCCCATTTACTTTATGCAACTTTATCTTGGAAATAGAATTTACATGTGAAAGTCGGTGCTAATAGAATCATTCGTACGCGTTCCCTGTAGGATTGACCTCAACTCTGGTTGAGTTTTATATTTGACCAACGACCTCTTTACTCTTCCTTTTGGAGTGTAAATTTGGGCGTATAAAAAACAAGGCAGGTAAATTATCCAAAAAAAAGGTGTGGGCGTGATTTCCAGCCTTAGTCATGAAAAGGGTCATAATGAAGGGGGTTGTCATTTGGATGATCAAGCTAATACAAGTAGAGGAAGGGGAAGATCAAGAGGGACATGTTCAAGAAAATCAAGTGTTGGATCTTCTGTAGCACCAAATGAATTAGAAAGAGATACAAAAAGGCCAGAAGGTCAACCAAGAGGTTCTAAAATAGGCAAT
This sequence comes from Solanum rostratum, assembly GCA_029948455.1. Taxonomy (NCBI): domain Eukaryota; kingdom Viridiplantae; phylum Streptophyta; class Magnoliopsida; order Solanales; family Solanaceae; genus Solanum; species Solanum rostratum. The sequence goes on from CM057055.1 coordinate 41,421,610, forward strand.
ACTTAATTAGTTATTTTACAACTGCATAATGTTTTTCATTTATATTTTTGTAAATTACTTGTGTCATAGGCTAGTGTTGTTACTAGTGTCACTGAAAAAGGAAAATGAACTGATGTTGCTGCTGATGTTCCTGGTGCCACTGGAAGAGGAAGACAAACACCTTTTAAAAGATCAAGAATGGTTGGAACGGGAGTACTACATACACAAAGTGATTTTACAACCCACAATCTAAATTCTCTTAATTATTTTACTTACTAGTCAATTTAAACTTATCAAACATCTGATACATATATTTTTGTGTTACTAGCCTGGGATGCCCATGAACTCCTCCATAGCGACTAGAAATCGAAGGCCTTATAAACCAAGATCAAGTGTGAAATGGAACGGAAAGACTGTTATAATCCAGCATGATCTTCAAAAGATGAGAGAACATAAAAGAATGAGGATAATGTCCAAGGTTGCTAAAATGAATCAGTTGAGCCAAAGCTCATCAACTTTTTAGTAAATGAAGATGAAGATGATTTCTCTTTTTTTCTATTTTGAAACAATAACTGTAGTTATTTGGTCTACTTATTACACAATTATGCGGTAATAACTGCATTCATTTGATGTGTATTTTGTGTTGTGACTACAACTTGTTGTTCTGACTGTAGTTTGGTGTTTGTTTGTGTAAATTGGTGTGTGACTATAATTTGGTGTTTATATGATGCAATTTTAGTTACAACTTTGATTTCTCATGTTTATAATATGCAGTTAGAAGAGGCTATATCCGAAACAAAAATAGAGATTTTGCGAAATGAACTACATTAAATTAGTAGACCAATTAAAAATTCATTACAAAGCAAGCTACACCTAATTAATTACAACACAAATAAAGGTAGACACAAGAGCCTAAGGTAACTTCATTGAACATTTCTTCATATATATAACCCGAAAATAAATAGCTTATAACTATAGATACAACACAACAACAGACCACAACAAAGAAGAATACATTCTCCCTAGTTCTCCTCCATTTCTTCTCCCTTTCTTTCAACTTCTCAACCTCTTCTTCAACTTTTTCAATTTCATATACGGGCAATTATCATCTTGTTTGAAATCTCTAGGCTTGTCAACATCTTCAGAAGTCTTGATTAATTTCTGGCATTTGTTGACTAACATTTAAGAAGATTTCACTAAATTCTCAACTCACCCAATTTCTCTATTAGTTTAAGAATTACAAATTTGGACCTTGGATCAATATTTTCCTTATCCCTCCAACACCAAAAGTAGTAAGATCTAGGACCCTTCAATAACAAAAAATTATGAACGAATTAATGGTCAATCAAAATTCTCAATCTTCAAAAATAAATGAATTGCTCGTTCTTTAACCTATAATAAGGACATGAGCAATATCTTCTCCCAGGATTACTTGAAGTCCAAAATGTTTTTAAATGCACAATGAATCCATATTTGCGGCGAACTTTCTCCTTCACAGTAGGATCATCCTCCTCCATACAAAGCTTAGTCAAGTTAATCGATCGCACTGTGTGCTATAATGTTGTGCAAGAAAAAACTGACAATAAACAAAAAAGAGAAACCAAAAATCAAAACAATAGATGAAGTAATATGCAGTTGAATTTTACCTTTTCTCCGATGAATAAATACAAAATTATTCCTTCAAATATTTATCCTTAAGGTTTGAACTATTAAAATTTGAGGTGAATTAACTAAAATATAAGAAATCTTTTCAGAATTTTTGGATTGATTGACGTGAGGAAGAGATGAAGAAAAACAGAGAGGAAGAAGAGAAAATTAGAGCTTTTGAAGCAGTCCAAGTTTACCATAAAAGTAGCCCAATTAATTTATTATGTTTTCTAAAAAAAATTATTAAGTTAAATTGAATAATTAATGCGCCCAAGATAGACATATGCACGCTCGCATTAGGCTGGTAATGAGAGTGTTGATAAAAATGAGTTTTAAGATGTTAAGGGGGTACTTTGTATCCCCGTATAGTTAAGGTACTAACCTAAGTTTTGGTATCGATTTTTTTTTGGTGGAGGGGGGGGGGGGGTAGTATGTATTATCCCTTTTTAAAAAATAAATACTACATCACACTCCACATAGACAAGACATTCCACATTGACAAAAAAATAAATATATTATAGTATTAGTTGAAGTTAAATATTAAAGTATTATTATTTTTAAAAAATTATATAAAAAATTTAAAATAATTTTCTTACCCCACTCCACCACTTCCTCTCACCATAACCAATCAATGTTTTTAATTTTTTTTAAAAAAGAAATTCTTACTCGATCCCCCCTCCAATTTAAAATAATAATTTTTATATTATTTTAATAGTTTTTAGAAACAAAAATACTACCTTACCCACCACTAAGATGCATTTCTCAAACTAATAAGTGATTGTTTAGATTGAAACTCATACTCGCAATAATTTAAATATGAAATTAAAAAAAAAAAAGATAAATTAAGTGTGTTTGACACTTATCTAAAAAGTATAAGGAGTGCTATATTTAAGAGTACTTGAGAATATATATGACCATTTTCTGTTTTATAAATTCATGTCTCTTATGAGTAAGGCTTGAAGATACTATTAGTATTAAGAGTTGCACCAAATTTGTGGAGAAAACAAAACTGAATATTCAACTATATACATTGCACTCCACAACAAGAATGAACTTTTTTTTTTGAATGTCGTGATGGTAAAGTGAAGTTGGGTCTTTGATAAAGTTGGTAAGGTTGGAGGAAGGGAAGCGTGATGATATATATGATGGTAGGTAATGAGAGTCGTGAAAATTTTCTTGTCCCTACCAGCACTTTCTTTTAAAAAGTTTTCTTTCCCTTTGTCCCTAACTACACTTTTTTAAAAGAAGTTCTTTTAAGTTTATGTTATATATACGACCATGGAATGAATTTTTACGCTATCAAGTACTATTTTTTTTACTTATGGTAGTAGATAATCTATTGTATTTTGAAGATCTCAAATCTCAAAAAGCTTATAATATCTTAAATATATTAAGTGGTCTAAAAACGGGAAAAAATATTTTATATGTGCAATATATATGACTTCATTTGTTTCTTTATATTGTAGAAGTACACAAGTCAAACTTTATTGTTTCTATATATACAACATATATATCTCTTTCTTTAAAGCCAAAAAGTTATATGAAAAGTTCAATCTTGGATATTTGACAACAGAAAATGTTGTCTTAGAACAGATTTAGTATATTCAATGCCTCATTCCTTGACTAAAATTCTTAGCATTCAAATGTATTAAACATTTTCAAACTGAAAATTCAAATGTATGAATATGAGGACATTTTGCTCCTCCTGCGCCTAACCAATCAGTCAAAGAAATATACCTATTTAACTCCTTTATATATAGGGATCATCCTTTTCAACCAAAATTGCAAACCCAACCGTTTATTTTTTTTCTTAACAAATAAAAATAAAAATGATGAAGTGCTTCAACACTTGTTTCTTGGTTGTAAATGCCTTCTTAATAATCCTCTTTCTTTTCTTTTCCAATAACTGCATGCAAGTTGAGGGGTTGAGACCCCTTAAAGAACAGTCTTTCTCTTCGATGGTAGAAAATTTCGTTATACAAACAGCATACTCTGGGCCAAGTCATCGTGGAAGAGGTCACTAATAGCAAATTCAAAATTATTGTTCAACTATTATACATAAACGTGGCCTTTAACTTGACCTCATCTGACATTTATGCCCTTTAAATTTTGATATATATTCACAAGTAGATACTTACACTTGTATAAATTTAGAGACATACATGTCCTATTTAGCATCTTATGTGGTAGTTCACGTCCGACGTGGCATTCTACAATGATCATGCCATTTAGGACGTTCATGTCTACTTATTCAATTTATACAGGTATGTATTTGTGCATATCCAAAGTTAAAATGCATAAACATACCCGTTGAAATAAAGTTAAAGAGCAGATTTACGTATTATACCATTATTAATCTATTGTTTTTCTTTAAATTTTTTTGCTTTGTATGTTTATGGTTTTCTTTCATAACTGTATACAATTCCTTGACAGAGTAAAGAATTGATGAGAAATTAATATAACAAAAATTAATATACTCTCGTATGTTTATGCTGACTGCTTCTTTTAATTGTTTGATCTCTCTCTATCTCTACATAGAATATTCGAACCGAAAATAGTAATTTTTTTAAAATTCTAGTATTTTGTATTAGGTCCGCCACTAAAACAAAGATTTGAACATCTACTCGATTCTAATTCAATAAGCGAGTTCTTATAAACACTTTTTTTTTATTACGCATAAAAGTTCAGAGGAACTCATTTGTAAAAAATATGACAATGTAAATAAACAATAAAAGTAACTCATCTCTATTTTCAAAAGCATTCGACATCTTTCAAGGACCTAGTCCAAACATGTACACAACTTCTACTCGAGGAAAGAGTATGCAGAAGATGATAATGACGAATACTCGCCATCCCAACGCTTCAAACAACCTGAAATATACCTGCACGCCAAATAGTGCGGCAAGAGTTGTATCATTAAGGCACACGTACCGAAGGCATCATCCATGGATTAGAATTAGTTCCGCGCAACACATCATAAAATCAAAATACAACATATATCATACTTTCACAACTTATATATTTCAATAATACATTACCCTCTTGCCTTAGTATTTTACAGAAGATTAGAGTTATATTACTATGTTCTTAGCTCAATTTCTAGCCATATCATTAACATTCTTTTTACACGTAACCACTTCAAGGATAATCAACACGGTAAGTAATAATAGTAAAAAATTCAGTATAATTTTACGATGTAGCATCCGAGGAGGGTAGAATATACACAGATCTTCCCATTATCTTAGAAGTAAAAAAGATTGTTTCCGATAGACATTATCAACCGTGTTATTATTTGACAATTTCTTCTTCATTCGACATATACCATTATTCAACTACCAGCAGTTTAATTCGCAAAAAGCATTAGACCTATGACACTTTTCATCTTTTTACCAGACATTGCCCACAGCCGAAATCAATCCAGCACAACAATATCAGAGTAATTCATAAATATCAGGCATCGCAGAAACAAAAATGCAAATCAACAAGATAATTAGATAGGATCCATAACATGAAACCAATATATATATACACAAACTCACATACATACAAGCTCTGCAATTAATTAAGAGAAATCATATTCCCACTTATCTCACAGCTGTATAATCTTTGTGTCTCATCAGTCTCATGATCTGTCACTTATATGGTCACTCATTTGTACACACATGCTAAATTGATATTTATAATCTTATCAATCTTGACATGACTTGTAGGGGCACCCTAGGTGTCCATGTATATATCATATTAGTGTGGTACTTGATCCATCACTTATACCAGTGTGCTACCCAATCAAACACGCACAACCGTTTGTCTGTAAGCCCCCATCAGACTTGAGATGCTCATCATAAGGATAATATATGTATTCGCATTCTCTCACCATATCTCACTACGCCATCTAATCAGTTATCTTTCGGAACAACAAAACAAGCATAATAGAAATCACAAGTATACATTGAAAACATAAGACATTAAAGACAATTTTTGATAATTCACAACATATTAACACAAGCATTATCCATAAATATCAGTCACAAGCTATCTAAGAAGCCTAAGCAACATGCTTTATAAATGCATATCACACGCAAAGAACTAGTAAGTCTAACTCCCGATAAATTTTGTCAAAATGTTGGCCACATTCCATGGATAATGGTCCGTAACTTCCATAACCTCCATGGATGTGGTTTGTAACTTCCATGGAAGTTGCAACTATCACTACATCCACTACCAATGGAGGTTACACAACTAAAACCACTAATCCACTACTTCTTTAACTTCCCCACTACTCCACTACACCACTACTCTTCAACTTCCCACTAACTTCCCACTAACCGCTAACTCCCCACTACTATTCTTGATGGTATAATAGCTATAAACAGTGGGTGCATGTAGTTCAAAGTCCCTAAGCACAAATCTCTTTCTACACTCTACACCATCTTAAGTGAGGTTTGAGTGTTTAGAACACTTATCAGAAGGTGGAAAGCAAATGACGCCGTTTCTGATTACATCGCCAACAATGGTTGGAGGTATATTAATCTACAATTCTGCTGCGCTATTGCTCTATGTTTCCTTACATTTGGTATCCGAGCGATTGTTGTATCTCTACCTTGTTGGTTTTTCAAATTTGCAAAAATCATTAAGAAATGGGTCTTAAACTTTAAATCTTATTTTAAAACTTTTGGTGCAACCTAATGTTAGATTTCTTATGAAAATCAATTTTCAAACATTCATATGATTTTAAATATTATCTATGGTTGCTATACTAACTTATTGTTGAGTTGTAGTGTGTTTGTCTAGCACAACTATAAGATTTGATGTCTAAGTGATCTTTATAATTTTTATTTAATTAAGACTTAGCCACAACAATCTTCATTAAATAAAATTATATATATTATGTTTAGGATCACATAAGATATAGATGTTAAATCAGAATAATGTCTAAGTGATCTATAATATTATTTGATTAAACATTAGCCACAACATCTTTAATTGAATAAAATTATAAAAGTTGATCACATAAATAAATTTTAGACGTTAAATTGTGATTAATCATGCATGATATAATAACTTAATTTCTTTGTTATTGAATTACATGATTAATTAAGATAAAATGTTAAATATTCTTCATAATTACCCGAAAGAATTCTAAAAAAGAGTTCAATAGTTTTATCATAAAGATAAAATATCATGTTGGTAAATTAATAATTCTATCATAAGTGTGAATCTACTTGAATTAAAAATTTAGCCCACACATGCAATTTTTATGTCAGTAGATTCAATTTTACTTGCCTCAAATTTATTAAGCATGTATATATATTTTACGAATATGCAACCTGTAAATTTCTCTGAAATTGTGATATTCCCGAACTCAATGGTGAGAACTATAGGATCTGGAAAGAGAGAATTCTTCTACACTTGGGTATATGGACATTGGTTATGCTATCAAGAAAGGCGGACTACCTATTAATGAAATCAACATTCAAAATGAGATTGCTCTTTATGAACAATGGGAATGCTCTAACCGTTTGAGTGTTATGTTCATTAAGACCAAAATTTCTGTTGGTATTCGTGGTTCTGTCAAACAACACAATAATGTCAAGGCATTACTAAAGGCTATTGATGAACAATTGAGACTTCCAATAAGGTACTTGCCAGCACCTGAATTATGAAATTCTCATCAATGAGGCGCATTAGTGTGAGAGGTATGCGTGAGTACATCATGAAAATGCGAGATCTAGCAACTCAATTAAAGATTCTTGAGGTTGAAATGTTGGAAACTTTTCTTATACAATATATTTTGAATACTCTACCTGCACACGATGGTCCCTTCAAGATCTCTTACAACACACATAAAGATAAATGATCTATTAATGAACTTATGGCCATATGTGTTCAAGAGGAAGGTCGACTATTAATGAAAACAGGTGAAAGTGCACTCTTGACTATTCAAGGAAAGAAGACTTACCAAGCCAATAAAAAACGGAAAGGAAATGCACCACTTGAAACTGACATTAAGGAAGAATCCAAGTGTCGCTTCCGTAAAAAGAAGCGACACATAAGATAGGATTGTGTTAAGTTTCAACAATGGCTTGTTAAGAAAGGTACTTCAATCTACTTTGTTTGATATGAAGGTAATATGATTGATGTTAATCATAGCATGTGGTGGATTAATTCTACTTCTACAATCTATATTACAAATTTCTTACAGAATTTAAGAAACCTGTGAAAGTTAGTGGGAGCTGAGCGAAGAATCTATTTTGGAAACAAGATGTAATCACATGTGGAATCTATTGAAATGCAATTTAGTTCTAAGTAGTGATTTTTTAGAGTTAAAAAAGACCTTTTATGTTCCTAATTTTTCTAGGAATTTAATTTCGGTATCAAGACTTGTACCTTTTGGATACTTCTTCCTTTTAGAAGGTGATTCCAAAACTATTTTATAAATCCAAACTTATTGGATATGGTACATTGTCTGATGGTCTGTACTCTCTTAATTTACAAAATGATTCTACTCATTATGTTATGCATGTTCAAGATAGCACCAAACGATGTATTATGAATGAAGATTTCTTTATTTTATTGCATCAGAAATTGGGATATATCTCCATAGATAGAATTAAGAGATTAGTAAATGATAGAATACTTAATACTTTAGACTTTACTGATTTTGATACTTGCGTGGATTGCATTATAGGCAAGCAAATCAACAAGTCAAAGAAAGGTGCCGCTAGGAGTTCAACCATATTAGAAATAATACATTCAGATATATGACGTCCAGATATGGATGCATATGGTCTAAAATATTTTATCACATTTATAGATGATTACTCATGATATATGTATCTCTACATGCTTCATAATAAAAGTGAAGCATTAGAAGCCTTTAATGTGTTCAATGTCGAAGTAGAGAAACAATGCGGAAAGCAAATTAAAATTGTGAGAATTGATAGAGGTGGTGAATATTATGGTATATATATTGAGGATGGATAAGCTAATGATCTGTTTGCTGAATTTCTTCAACAAAATGGGATTGTTGCCCAATACACCATACCTAGTTCTCAAGATCAGAATGGTGTAGAAGAAAGAAGAAACATAACATTATTTGACATGGTGCGTAGTATGTTGAGTAGCTCCAAGCTACCTAAGTCCTTGTGGGTTGAAGTTTGTAAGACAACAGTGTATATATTAAATCGTGTTTCGACCAAGGCTATTCCAAAATCACCTTTTGAATTGTTCAAAAGTTGGAAATCTAGTTTAACACATATATGCGTATGGGGATGCCTGTCTAAAGTGAGAATTTACAACCCACAAGAAAAGAAACTAGATCCTAGGACCATCAGTGGATATTTCATTGGATATGTCGAAAGGTCTAAAGGATACAAATTTTACTGTCCATCTAACAACACTAGGATTGGGGAATCAAGAAATGCAAAATTTCTTGTGAATGACTTAATTAGTGGGAGTGATCAATTTCATAATATTATTTCTGCAAGAGATCGTCCTTCCACTTTGAGTCAAAGATTGATTGTCGTTCATAATTCCCCTTAAGTACAATTAGGTGTTGAACAACCAATCACTGAGATTCCACAAGGTGCTGAAAATGTTCCTATAGATCAAGTTGTTCAAGTAATTCCTAAAACTCGTGAACAACTAGTTGAACAACATGATCCACAAGAAAATGTTGGTGCAACATTAAGAATATCTACTAGAGAAAGAAAATCAGCAATTCTTAGTGACTTTGTTGTATATTTACACGAATCTGACATTGGAGTAAAAAAATGATCCAGAGTCTTTTCACAAGCCATGAATTGTAAAGAGTCTGAATTATGGTACAATGCCACAAAAGAAGAGATGAATTCCATAAAAAGTAATGAAGTCTGGAATCTCGTCGAGTTTCCTAATCGTGTTAAAGCCATTGGATGTAAATGGATCTTTAAAACTAAAAGGGACTCATTAAGCAACATAGAAAGATATAAAGCAAGACTTGTTGCTAAAGAATTCAATAAAAAGGAAGGAATTAATTATACATAGACAAATCTCTTTCTACACTCTACACCATCTTAAGTGAGGTTTGAGTGTTTAGAACACTTATCAGAAGGTGGAAAGCAAATGACGCCGCTTCTGATTACATCGCCAACAATGGTTGGAGGTATATTAATCTACAATTCTGCTGCGCTATTGCTCTATGTTTCCTTACATTTGGTATCCGAGCGATTGTTGTATCTCTACCTTGTTGGTTTTTCAAATTTGCAAAAATCATTAAGAAATGGGTCTTAAACTTTAGATCTTATTTTAAAACTTTTGGTGCAACCTAATGTTAGATTTCTTATGAAAATCAATTTTCAAACATTCATATGATTTTAAATATTATCTATGGTTGCTATACTAACTTATTGTTGAGTTGTAGTGTGTTTATCTAGCACAACTATAAGATTTGATGTCTAAGTGATCTTTATAATTTTATTTAATTAAGACGTAGCCACAACAATCTTCATTAAATAAAATTATATATATTATGTTTAGGATCACATAAGATATAGATGTTAAATCAGAAAAATGTCTAAGTGATCTATAATATTATTTGATTAAACATTAGCCACAACATCTTTAATTGAATAAAATTATAAAAGTTGATCACATAAATAAATTTTAGACGTTAAATTGTGATTAATCATACATGATATAATAACTTAATTTCTTTGTTATTGAATTACATGATTAATTAAGATAAAATGTTAAATATTCTTCATAATTACCCGAAAGAATTCTAAATAAGAGTTCAATAGTTTTATCATAAAGATAAAATATCATGTTGGTAAATTAATAATTCTATCATAAGTGTGAATCTACTTGAATTAAAAATTTAGCCCACACATGCAATTTTTATGTCAGTAGATTCAATTTTACTTGCCTCAAATTTATTAAGCATGTATATATATATTTTACGAATATGCAACCTGTAAATTTCTCTGAAATTGTGATATTCCCGAACTCAATGGTGAGAACTATAGGATCTGGAAAGAGAGAATTCTTCTACACTTGGGTATATGGACATTGGTTATGCTATCAAGAAAGGCGGACTACCTATTAATGAAATCAACATTCAAAATGAGATTGCTCTTTATGAACAATGGGAATGCTCTAACCGTTTGAGTGTTACGTTCATTAAGACCAAAATTTCTGTTGGTATTCGTGGTTCTGTCAAACAACACAATAATGTCAAGGCATTACTAAAGGCTATTGATGAACAATTGAGACTTCAAATAAGGTACTTGCCAGCACCTGAATTATGAAATTCTCATCAATGAGGCGCATTAGTGTGAGAGGTATGCGTGAGTACATCATGAAAATGCGAGATCTAGCAACTCAATTAAAGATTCTTGAGGTTGAAATGTTGGAAACTTTTCTTATACAATATATTTTGAATACTCTGCCTGCACACTATGGTCCCTTCAAGATCTCTTACAACACACATAAAGATAAATGATCTATTAATGAACTTATGGCCATATGTGTTCAAGAGGAAGGTCGACTATTAATGGAAACAGGTGAAAGTGCACTCTTGACTATTCAAGGAAAGAAGACTTACCAAGCCAATAAAAAACGGAAAGGAAATGCACCACTTGAAACTGACATTAAGGAAGAATCCAAGTGTCGCTTCCGTAAAAAGAAGCGACACATAAGATAGGATTGTGTTAAGTTTCAACAATGGCTTGTTAAGAAAGGTACTTCAATCTACTTTGTTTGATATGAAGGTAATATGATTGATGTTAATCATAGCATGTGGTGGATTAATTCTACTTCTACAATCTATATTACAAATTTCTTACAGAATTTAAGAAACCTGTGAAAGTTAGTGGGAGCTGAGCGAAGAATCTATTTTGGGAACAAGATGTAATCACATGTGGAATCTATTGAAATGCAATTTAGTTCTAAGTAGTGATTTTTTAGAGTTAAAAAAGACCTTTTATGTTCCTAATTTTTCTAGGAATTTAATTTCGGTATCAAGACTTGTACCTTTTGGATACTTCTTCCTTTTAGAAGGTGATTCCAAAACTATTTTATAAATCCAAACTTATTGGATATGGTACATTGTCTGATGGTCTGTACTCTCTTAATTTACAAAATGATTCTACTCATAATGTTATGCATGTTCAAGATAGCACCAAACGATGTATTATGAATGAAGATTTCTTTATTTTATTGCATCAGAAATTGGGATATATCTCCATAGATAGAATTAAGAGATTAGTAAATGATAGAATACTTAATACTTTAGACTTTACTGATTTTGATACTTGCGTGGATTGCATTATAGGAAAGCAAATCAACAAGTCAAAGAAAGGTGCCGCTAGGAGTTCAACCATATTAGAAATAATACATTCAGATATATGACGTCCAGATATGGATGCATATGGTCTAAAATATTTTATCACATTTATAGATGATTACTCATGATATATGTATCTCTACATGCTTCATAATAAAAGTGAAGCATTAGAAGCCTTTAATGTGTTCAATGTCGAAGTAGAGAAACAATGCGGAAAGCAAATTAAAATTGTGAGAATTGATAGAGGTGGTGAATATTATGGTATATATATTGAGGATGGACAAGCTAATGATCTGTTTGCTGAATTTCTTCAACAAAATGGGATTGTTGCCCAATACACCATACCTAGTTCTCAAGATCAGAATGGTGTAGAAGAAAGAAGAAACATAACATTATTTGACATGGTGCGTAGTATGTTGAGTAGCTCCAAGCTACCTAAGTCCTTGTGGGTTGAATTTTGTAAGACAACAATGTATATATTAAATCGTGTTTCGACCAAGGCTATTCTAAAATCACCTTTTGAATTGTTCAAAAGTTGGAAATCTAGTTTAACACATATATGCGTATGGGGATGCCTGTCTAAAGTGAGAATTTACAACCCACAAGAAAAGAAACTAGATCCTAGGACCATCAGTGGATATTTCATTGGATATGTCGAAAGGTCTAAAGGATACAAATTTTACTGTCCATCTAACAACACTAGGATTGGGGAATCAAGAAATGCAAAATTTCTTGTGAATGACTTAATTAGTGGGAGTGATCAATTTCATAATATTATTTCTGCAAGAGATCGTCCTTCCACTTTGAGTCAAAGATTGATTGTCGTTCATAATTCCCCTTAAGTACAATTAGGTGTTGAACAACCAATCACTGAGATTCCACAAGGTGCTGAAAATGTTCCTATAGATCAAGTTGTTCAAGTAATTCCTAAAACTCGTGAATAACTAGTTGAACAACATGATCCACAAGAAAATGTTGGTGCAACATTAAGAATATCTACTAGAGAAAGAAAATCAGCAATTCTTAGTGACTTTGTGGTATATTTACACGAATCTGACATTGGAGTAAAAAAATGATCCAGAGTCTTTTCACAAGCCATGAATTGTAAAGAGTCTGAATTATGGTACAATGCCACAAAAGAAGAGATGAATTCCATAAAAAGTAATGAAGTCTGGAATCTCGTCGAGTTGCCTAATCGTGATAAAGCCATTGGATGTAAATGGATCTTTAAAACTAAAAGGGACTCATTAAGCAACATAGAAAGATATAAAGCAAGACTTGTTGCTAAAGAATTCAATAAAAAGGAAGGAATTAATTACACATAGACAAATCTCTTTCTACACTCTACACCATTTTAAGTGAGGTTTGAGTGTTTAGAACACTTATCACAAGGTGGAAAGCAAATGACGCCGCTTCTGATTACATCGCCAACAATGGTTGGAGGTATATTAATCTACAATTCTGCTGCGCTATTGCTCTATGTTTCCTTACATTTGGTATCCGAGCGATTGTTGTATCTCTACCTTGTTGGTTTTTCAAATTTGCAAAAATCATTATGAAATAGGTCTTAAACTTTAGATCTTATTTTAAAACTTTTGGTGCAACCTAATGTTAGATTTCTTATGAAAATCAATTTTCAAACATTCATATGATTTTAAATATTATCTATGGTTGCTATACTAACTTATTGTTGAGTTGTAGTGTGTTTATCTAGCACAACTATAAGATTTGATGTCTAAGTGATCTTTATAATTTTATTTAATTAAGACTTAGCCACAATAATCTTCATTAAATAAAATTATATATATTATGTTTAGGATCACATAAGATATAGATGTTAAATCAGAATAATGTCTAAGTGATCTATAATATTATTTGATTAAACATTAGCCACAACATCTTTAATTGAATAAAATTATAAAAGTTGATCTCATAAATAAATTTTAGACGTTAAATTGTGATTAATCATGCATGATATAATAACTTAATTTCTTTGTTATTGAATTACATGATTAATTAAGATAAAATGTTAAATATTCTTCATAATTACCCGAAAGAATTCTAAATAAGAGTTCAATAGTTTTATCATAAAGATAAAATATCATGTTGGTAAATTAATAATTCTATCATAAGTGTGAATCTACTTGATTAAAAATTTAGCCCACACATGCAATTTTTATGTCAGTAGATTCAATTTTACTTGCCTCAAATTTATTAAGCATGTATATATATATTTTACGAATATGCAACCTGTAAATTTCTCTGAAATTGTGATATTCCCGAACTCAATGGTGAGAACTATAGGATCTGGAAAGAGAGAATTCTTCTACACTTGGGTATATGGACATTGGTTATGCTATCAAGAAAGGCGGACTACCTATTAATGAAATCAACATTCAAAATGAGATTGCTCTTTATGAACAATGGGAATGCTCTAACCGTTTGAGTGTTACGTTCATTAAGACCAAAATTTCTGTTGGTATTCGTGGTTCTGTCAAACAACACAATAATGTCAAGGCATTACTAAAGGCTATTGATGAACAATTGAGACTTCAAATAAGGTACTTGCCAGCACCTGAATTATGAAATTCTCATCAATGAGGCGCATTAGTGTGAGAGGTATGCGTGAGTACATCATGAAAATGCGAGATCTAGCAACTCAATTAAAGATTCTTGAGGTTGAAATGTTGGAAACTTTTCTTATACAATATATTTTGAATACTCTGCCTGCACACTATGGTCCCTTCAAGATCTCTTACAACACACATAAAGATAAATGATCTATTAATGAACTTATGGCCATATGTGTTCAAGAGGAAGGTCGACTATTAATGGAAACAGGTGAAAGTGCACTCTTGACTTTTCAAGGAAAGAAGACTTACCAAGCCAATAAAAAATGGAAAGGAAATGCACCACTTGAAACTGACATTAAGGAAGAATCCAAGTGTCGCTTCCGTAAAAAGAAGCGACACATAAGATAGGATTGTGTTAAGTTTCAACAATGGCTTGTTAAGAAAGGTACTTCAATCTACTTTGTTTGATATGAAGGTAATATGATTGATGTTAATCATAGCATGTGGTGGATTAATTCTACTTCTACAATCTATATTACAAATTTCTTACAGAATTTAAGAAACCTGTGAAAGTTAGTGGGAGCTGAGCGAAGAATCTATTTTGGAAACAAGATGTAATCACATGTGGAATCTATTGAAATGCAATTTAGTTCTAAGTAGTGATTTTTTAGAGTTAAAAAAGACCTTTTATGTTCCTAATTTTTCTAGGAATTTAATTTCGGTATCAAGACTTGTACCTTTTGGATACTTCTTCCTTTTAGAAGGTGATTCCAAAACTATTTTATAAATCCAAACTTATTGGATATGGTACATTGTCTGATGGTCTGTACTCTCTTAATTTACAAAATGATTCTACTCATAATGTTATGCATGTTCAATCTAGCACCAAACGATGTATTATGAATGAAGATTTCTTTATTTTATTGCATCAGAAATTGGGATATATCTCCATAGATAGAATTAAGAGATTAGTAAATGATAGAATACTTAATACTTTAGACTTTACTGATTTTGATACTTGCGTTGATTGCATTATAGGCAAGCAAACCAACAAGTGAAAGAAAGGTGCCGCTAGGAGTTCAACCATATTAGAAATAATACATTCAGATACATGACGTCCAGATATGGATGCATATGGTCTAAAATATTTTATCACATTTATAGATGATTACTCATGATATATGTATCTCTACATGCTTCATAATAAAAGCGAAGCATTAGAAGCCTTTAATGTGTTCAATGTCGAAGTAGAGAAACAATGCGGAAAGCAAATTAAAATTGTGAGAATTGATAGAAGTGGTGAATATTATGGTATATATATTGAGGATGGACAAGCTAATGATCTGTTTGCTGAATTTCTTCAACAAAATGGGATTGTTGCCCAATACACCATACCTAGTTCTCAAGATCAGAATGGTGTAGAAGAAAGAAGAAACATAATATTATTTGACATGGTGCGTAGTATGTTGAGTAGCTCCAAGCTACCTAAGTCCTTGTGGGTTGAATTTTGCAAGACAACAGTGTATATATTAAATCGTGTTTCGACCAAGGCTATTCCAAAAGCACCTTTTTGAATTGTTCAAAAGTTGGAAATCTAGTTTAACACATATATGCGTATGGGGATGCCTGTCTAAAGTCAGAATTTACAACCCACAAGAAAAAAAACTAGATCCTAGGACCATTAGTGGATATTTCATTGGATATGTCGAAAGGTCTAAAGGATACAAATTTTACTGTCCATCTAACAACACTAGGATTGGGGAATCAAGAAATGCAAAATTTCTTGTGAATGACTTAATTAGTGGGAGTGATCAATTTCATAATACTATTTCTGCAAGAGATCGTCCTTCCACTTTGAGTCAAAGATTGATTGTCGTTCATTATTCCCCTTAAGTATAATTAGGTGTTGAACAACCAATCAATGAGATTCCACAAGGTGCTGAAAATGTTCCTATAGATCAAGTTGTTCAAGTAATTCCTAAAACTCGTGAACAACTAGTTGAACAACATGATCCACAAGAAAATGTTGGTGCAACATTAAGAATATCTACTAGAGAAAGAAAATCAGCAATTCTTAGTGACTTTGTTGTATATTTACACGAATCTGACATTGGAGTAAAAAAATGATCCAGAGTCTTTTCACAAGCCATGAATTGTAAAGAGTCTGAATTATGGTACAATGCCACAAAAGAAGAGATGCATTCCATAAAAAGTAATGAAGTCTGGAATCTCGTCGAGTTGCCTAATCGTGTTAAAGCCATTGGATGTAAATGGATCTTTAAAACTAAAAGGGACTCACTAAGCAACATAGAAAGATATAAAGCAAGACTTGTTGCTAAAAAATTCAATAAAAAGGAAGGAATTAATTACACATAGACCTTTTCACCTGTGTCTAAAAAGAATTTCTTGCGAATTATATTGGCATTAGTAGTGCACTTTGACTTAGAATTACAATAGACGGATGTGAAAACCACATTTCTCAATGGTGATCTAGAGGAGGAGGTTTATATGAAACAACCAGAAGAATTCTTTTCTAGTAATGGTGTGCACTTGTTATGCAAGTTAAAGAAATCCATATATGGAATAAAACAAGCCTCTCGTCAATAGTATTTAAAATTTCATAACGTCATCTCTATATTTGACCTCGTTGAGAATATTATAAATCAATGTATATACCAGAAGGTTAGTGAGAATAAAATATGTTTTTTGGTTCTATTTGTGGATGATATCTTACTTGTATCCAATGATAAGGGAATGCTACATGAGGTGAAATAATTTCTCTCTACAAGATATGAAAGACATGGGTGATGAATCTTATGTTATTGACATTGAGATTCATCGAGATAGACATCAAGGTACCTTAGGTCTATCTCAAGAATGTTATATCAATAAAATCTTGGAGAGATTTCAAAAGAAAGATTGTTCACCAAGTGTAGCTCCCATTGTGAAGGGTGACAAGTTCAATTTGAAACAGTGCCCGAAGAATGATCTTGAGATGGAGAAAATGAAGGACATTCCATATGCTTCTGCTGTCGGAAGCTTGATGTATGCTCAAGTTTGTACAAGATCTGACATAGCATTTGTTGTTGGAATGTTAGGAAGATATTAGAGTAATCCAGGTCTTGACAATTAGAAAGCTGCAAACAAAGTCTTAAGATATCTTCAAGCTACAAAAGACTACGTGCTTATGTATAAACAATCAAATGATTTGGAAGTCATTGGATACTCTGACTCAGACTTAGCTGGTTGTGTTGATTCATGAAAATCAACTTCAGGATATATTTTTCTATTAGCCGATGGAGCTATATCTTTGAGAAGTGCAAAACAGACTCTGGTCACTACTTCCACTATGGAGGCTGAGTTCGTTTCTTATTTTGAGGTTCCTCACATGGTGTATGGTTAAAGAGTTTCATTTTTGGGCTTAGAATTATCGACTCCATAACTAAGCGATTGAAATTGTATTATGACTATTCAATTTCTTTCTTTATGGCTAAGAATAACAAAAGTGGTAGTAGAAGCAAGCATATTGACATCAAATATCTAACCATAAGAGAACATGTTAAAGATAAGAAAGTGGTCATTGAACACGTCAGTGCTGAAGCAATGTTAGTTGATCCAATAACTAAAGGCATGCCACCACATAAATTTAAGGATCATGTAATCACAATGTGACTTAGTCCCAGTGTCCGAGTATGTAACATATTTTTGTAACTATTAATGTTCATGAAACTCTATTTTATGTGATAATTCTTGTTAACTGTGCTTACATTCTGTTGTACTTTTAGAATTATCACTAAAATATGGACCTAGAATAAGCATTGAATTTATTCATAAATTTATGTGGGCTAAGATTTAGAAGCATATTATATTATGATACATGAAAGATACTACTCGCCTTCAGAGGAACTGTCACCATGATTCATGTATTATGTTTTACTTATGAGATTTGAGTGACGGACCAAGTGGGAGAATGTTGGAATGTTGGCCACATTCCATGGATAGTGGTCGGTAACTTCCATAACCTCCATGGATATGGTTTGTAACTTCCATGGAAGTTGTAACTATCACTACATCCACTACTCATGGAAGTTACATAACTACATCAACTAATCCACTACTCCTTTAACTTCCCCACTAATCCACTACTCCACTACTTTTCGACTTCGTACTAACTTCCCACTAACAGCTAATTCTCCACTACTATTCTTGATGGTAGAATAACTACATATAGGGGTGCATCTGGTTAAAGGTCCCTAAGCACAAATCTCTTTCTACACTCTACACCATCTTAAGTGAGGTTTGAGTGCTTAGAAGACTTACCAGAAGGTGGAAAGCAAACGACGATGATTTCGTCTACATCACCAACAATGGTGGGAGGTATATCAATATTTTATTCCATTGCACTATTGCTCTATGTTTCCTTACAAATTTATTATTTATCACTGTTACACCGCATATATATTATCACATTTGGCATTATTAATTAGTTTTATAGGTAACATTTATCATGAATATTTTTTTTTACCAATTTTAGGCCTCATCACCTTCTCAACCAATTATCAAACACTTATTAATATCATATTTTAACATTCATTAATAATTCATTCCTCTTTTTCACCTTGCACATTATGATCAATATTTACGTATCTATTTGTGTCACCATATAGACCTAGGATATAAGAGTGGCATGGCGAATAAGAACCCAAGAATCCCCAAACAAGCCTCAAAGTATCCATAATCACATTAGTGGTTTGAAAGCGTATATAAATAGTAATCACATAGTTCCAAGGGATGGGAACATAGGACTCACGCTATGGAAATGTCATAATATTAAGAGATTAACATGGATTCACAGAGTAGAAAATACATAAGCACTAAGAGGCGGATAAGTATAACTCACTCTATGAGGGCAATATGGGACATAGGATCTTCCACAATTTCACATCAAAATATACATACTTATCATGATTCTCATAATCAATCCATAATAGCCATATCTAATAAATAGCCCCAACCCTTATCATAATCTCCGAATACAACACTTAGCATATAAATGTAAAAAAGTTGACAAAATGTCCAACAATGCCTCATAAGTAGAACCGGGGCCAAGACATATCTTGGGCTCACCCTCAAAGTAAAAAACATAAACAAGACTTCATAGGTAGAAGAATGATGTCTTGTCGTTTGAAGATATGACTCAAGTAGTCATACGTTGGATGAAGGAAGTCTCTGATCCCTACATGGTTAGATTATGTAGGCAAAAGTATGCGTTAGTATATTTGAATGTACTAAGTATGTAGACATGCAATGAATATGGCTTATCAAACTTGCATTCAATGGTAGATGGCAAGGGCACATAATATTGAAGGAGATATATAGAAAGAGAATAGTATAACAATATGCCATGAAACCAATGATGCATGAAATGCAATGATGCTCATACATAATGGGGATAGATTATAACCGACAAATAAAACTCATACGAGCTATTACATGAATTAGTCCGATGAAGACCTCCCATCAGAAGGAGAAGATTACTTGCCAAGGGTAATCTGTACCACACTTTATGACCCAGTCTTTTCGGTGTGATGGACACATTCCTTAAGACCTGTCTTTTTAGAAGGATTTTCATATCATATCATATCAAGGTGTAACCATTCCTTACGATCTATCGGTGCTAAGTCAAACATCTCACGAGAATACTTATACATATATATGCTTTCGAAAAGAGGCATAAGCCATTTCAAATCATTTTAATGCATACTTGGGCTCAAAAGCCAAACACATTTCATAATCATTCATACTTGAATTCAAAAGCCAAATCATAGTTCATAATCATGCTTCTCATGCATAGGATTAACTCATTCACATGTACAGAATGGTGTAAATACCCAAAATGCTCAAAGAACCATATCATAGACATTTATGTGATCACATTCTTGTCATAACTATAATTTTGTCAAAATAATATACATAAACATAATTGGGCTTAACCAACTTCATAATTTTCATAAAAATCAATGCTCATGAATGCGTATGCTATAAATGATATGAGAATAGCATGAGTAATTCAGATTAAATCTAAAATCAACAATACAATATGAAATTGAAGTAAATCCATAATTAAATACACATTTAAATCATAATATAGATCACCCATGCTTAGTTCAAACTTTAAAAGGACAATTCGTAATCAAATCTTCATAATAATAATGTATTTCAACATATTAGGGCTTAAATTAAGTTAAAATCAACTATAAAGCATAACCCATACTTCAATTAAATTTAATAAATAATATTATTCAAAACCCACATATAAAGTAAGCAAAATTCCATAAAATTCAAGTAAAAAGAGTTTGGGTCTTCTTAGTAGAAAGGGACCAAGAATCAATCCCATATACCTTAGCTAATTTAGAAGATTCAAGAAGAAATTTGATGATGAAAGGAGTCTTCCCTTAATTCCCAAGCTTAGTCTTCACAAGAGTCTTTGAGAAAGTTTTTAAGAGAGAGTTGAAATAATTCTAAGTGTGAGAATGAATTTGAATGAGAGGAGAAGAGTTTAGGTTATTTGGAGGTCTTAGGATATCATAGGAAGTCACAAAAATCCCATAGGAGTAACCATAATTACAAAAAACCGTTAATAAAGTGGAATAAAATTTCTTGCCATTTTTCCCGTAAAAAGGTCTCATGGTCCGTACAAGGTCTCACAGACCGTGAACACTCCTATGAGACCATACTTAACCAATTTTACAAAAACACTACACAGACGATCTTTACAAAAATGGGTATAACTTCTTTATCCAAACTCATAATAAGGTGAAACTAGATGCGTTAGAAAGCTAATTCAAAGGGATTCAACATGATAGGTCGTGGGCTACCAGTTCATTTTATGCTAAGAGATATGACCATTTAAAGTTGTCCCTTCTATCGGTTCTTATAAAAACTTAGCCAAAGGAATTCCATACTTAGAAAAATGCACACCAACACCCATACGGAGGGCTTCACAATCCGTACCAAGGTACACAGACCATATGCCTCCTTCATGGAGCTTCACTTAGAAAAATTCTTCAACAATTAAGTTCCAAGACGATTGTCCAATACTTAGAAAAGTTTTACTCCAGCACACATACGAGAGGTGTCACGGACCATGAAAGACTATACGGTCTCTAAGAGGGTCCATGTGTGAAATGCCTTGGCCAAAATGTAGATTTTTAAGGCCAAGGCTACCCATACGGTCTACCACATGGACCGTGAAGCCTCACACAGACTGTCTGGGGTCCATGTGTGGTACGCCTTAGTCTCAAACTCCACATTAAGCCCACACAACCCACACAAGGCCAAGGGCTACTTCAACGAGCCTCCACACGGTCCATATACCCTCACACGGACTTTAAAGGCTTCCCTGAAGCATCACCTTGGTCCAAAACTTTTCAGAATCAAATTTCCAAGCTCCATTAAGGTCTTACAAAGTCCAAGTCCTTACATCATCTCCCCCTTGGGAACATTCATCCTCGAATGTGCTAGAACAAGGCTTGAAAGGCTTGATTGGATCGTGAATACATAAGTCATCACTTGAAAATTATAAAATCACTAAAACCTATATCAAAACATCTTTAAATAATTTAAAACATTTTAAAAATCATTTTCATGCACATGTGTGCATGTCATGTCATGAAACACAAGAGTGAAAGAATTAGGACCACTTGGAATGGGAAAAGACATAATACCTTAGGCTTAAGTAGATTGGAAAGGATAGAGGTATCAGCACATCATACTTGATTCCACTTCCCACGTAGCACTTTCAACATGTTGGTTTCTCCATAGCTCCTTAACCGAAGCCACATCCTCGTTGCAAGGCTGCTTCCCTTGCGTATCAAAGATCTTAACTGGGACTTCTCCATAAGACAAGTTTTCCCCCAAACCTCAACACATTCAAAAGGAAAAATTGTGCTAGGATCACCAAGGATCTTCTTCAACACAAACACATGGAAAACCGAATGAATAAAACTCAAATCCGAAGGCAAATCCAATCTATAGGTCACATTCCCAAACCGCTCAACAATTTTATAAGGACCTACATACTGGGGACTTAATTTTCCCTTTTTACCAAAACCATTACACCCTTCATAGGAGAAATCTTCACATACACCTTATCACCAACAAGAAACTCAAGATCCCTCTTTCTACCATCCGAATAGGACTTTTATGACTTTGAGCCATCTTCAACTCTCCCTTAATAAATTTTACTCTTTCCATAGTCTCCAACACTAAATCTGGGACAATCAATACCATCTCATCTAACCCAAAATATATTATCAGGGACCTACACCTTATCCTATACAAAGCTTCAAATGGTGCTATACCGATGCTCGCATGAAAGCTATTATTGTAACTAAACTCAATACGTGGTAGATGATCACCCCAATTAACCTAGAATTCAAACACACAAGACCTTGATATGTCCTTCAAAGTTTGAATTGTCCTCTCGGCTTGTCCATCGGATTGAGAAAGGAAAAAATGGTACTTACCTTCACTTTAATGCCATGCCCCTTTTGAAATACTTTCCAAAAGGGAGAAGTAAATTAGGTACCACAATTCGATATAATAAAAATAGGCACACCCTATCGTCCAAATATCTAACTTGGCATTATCTTCCGCATTGAAAGTAGTCTCAACTGATAAGAAGTGAGCCAATTTGGTCATCCTTCCTACAATTACCCACATAGAGTCAAATTGCTTCCTGTACGGGAAACAAAATCACAAAGTCCACATTTTCTTTCTCTTATTTAAAGTAGGGATTTCAATGTCTTGGGCCAAACAATCAGGCCATTTGATGTTCCACCTTTTCTTGTTGGCAATTAGAGCATTTAAATATGAATTTGGCTATGCTTTCTTTGTAGAATGCCACCAATACACATCCCTTAAGTATCGATACATTTTGGTAGATCCCGAATGTATAAAATAATGAGAGTTATGAGCTTCACTCATTAACATTTCTCTAAGACAGTCAATGTTCGGAACACACAATCGATCTTGGTATCGAGTTACATCATCTCCCCCTTGGGAGAATACTTCTATCTTATTTTCAGCAACCAACCTCTTCAACTTAACCAATGATGGATCTAGACCTTGCTTAGCCTTATCATCAACAACTACAAAAGATTTGGCCCTATTTTAAACATGAATACCACCATCATTAAAGTCGGCCAACCTAACACCCAATATACCCAAACAATGAACATCTTTTGCCAACTCTTTCTTCCCTTCATCAACATGAGCCACACTTCTCATAGATAGCCTACTAAGAGCATCAACTACAATATTTTCCTTGTTGGGATGATATTGTAGACTCATGTTATAGTCCTTAAGGAGTTCCAACCATATCCTTTGTGTTAAGTTAAGATCCCTTTGAGTGAACTCATATTACAAATTCTTGTGATCGGTGATAACATCAACATGCACCCCATACAAATAAGGTCTATAAATCTTCAAGGCAAACACCACCGCCGCTAAATCAAGATCATGAGTCGGGTAATTACGCCCATGCACCTTCAATTGTCTTGAGACATAAGCTATCACCTTACCATTTTTCGTAAGTACACAATCCAACCCAATCTGAGAAGCATCATAATACACCACTAACCCATCTGAGCCATCCGGTAAAGTCAAAATAGGAGCCAATGTAAGCCGATCTTTCAAAATCTGAAAACTCTTCTGACACTCATCTGACCATATAAACTTGGCCTTCTTTTGAGTCAACTTGGTAAATAGAGATTCAATAGATAAGAAACCTTCAACAAACCTTCCATAGTAACTAGCCAACCCAAGAAAACTTCGAATATCAGAAGGAGAAAGCTTGTCAAACAAAGCACATCCTTCACCAACTCCCTTTTGACCTCATTTATAAGATCACCTATAACATCTTCCTTGCTGGGATTGCATTATAAGCCCAAGTAACTCTTTCTATTCAATGGGGAGGGATAGAGACAAGAAACCTTAAGACACGCTCCATGGCATAATATGAACAGTGAAAAAGTGAAATATTTCCTAAAACGCCTTGTAGCCTCCTACCTATAGATATGGCGCGCTTCACACCCATGAATAAGACTCTACTTGATACTGGATGTATACTCCAAGGACCATTTATAAAGTTAGTACTCCGATGCTGTCTCTGTCACTGGCCGGACCTAGGGCCTAGGAGTGATATAGCGACTAGGAACCCGAGAGTCCCCAAACAAGTCTTAAAGTATCCATAATCATATCATCGGTTCAAAAGCGTATGTTAATAGTAAATACATAGCTCTAAGGGATGGGAAAGTAGGACTCACACTATGTTGATGTCATAGGGATAAGGGATTAACATGGATTCACATAGCGCATAAGAACTAAGTAGCAAGTAAGTATGACTCACTCTATGGGGGCAATATGGGACTTATGATCTACCACATTTCCATATCAAAATATACATATTTATCATAATTCTCATAATCAATCCATAATAGACATATCCAATAGATAACCACAACCCTTAGCATAATGTCTGAATATAACGCTTAGCATATAAACATAAAAGAGTCGACAAGATGTCTAACAATGCCTCTAATCATAAGTTAGGACGGGGGCTAAGACATGTTCTGGGATCACCTCAAAGTAAATACCATAAACAAGACTTCATAGGTAGAGGAGTGTCTTGTCCTTCAAAGATAGGACTCACCATAACAAGTATCTCAAGATCCAATGTAGTCGTCATACAGTGGATGAAGGAAATCTCCGGTCCCTAAATGGTTAGATCATGTAGGCAAAAGTATGCATTAGTATGTTTGAATGTACTAAGTATGTAGGCATGCAATGCATATGACTTATAAAATCTGTATTCAATGTAAGATGGCAAGGGCACATAATATAGAAGGAGATATATAGCAAGAGACATAGTATAATAATATGGTATGAAACCAATGAGGCATGAAATGCAATAATGCTCATATATAGTGGGATGAACTATAACCGATAAATCAAACTCATGCGAGCTATTACATGAATTAGTTTGATGAAGACTTCCCATCAGTAGGAGAAGATTACTTACTATTAGTTCGACAAAGACCTCCCATCGGTAGGAGAAGATTACTTGCCAAGGATAATCTACACTACACGTTACAACCTAGTCTTTTCACTGTGATGGACACATTCTGTACGACCCAGTCTTTTCAAAAGGATTTCCATATCATATCATATTAAGGTGTCACCATTCCTCACGACCCTCAGTCTTTTCGATAATTGCTACCACATACCTATGCTGGAAAATAGTTCAAGGGAAGGAAGAGGACCCTTTGGGATAGCCCTGACGCCCCCAATCCATCAGTGCTAAATTAAACATCCCATGAGAATACTTATACATTACATGCTTTAAAAGAGAGGCATAAGTCATTTCAAATCATTTCAATGCATACTTGGGCTCAAAAGCCAAACACATTTCATAATCATTCATACTTGAGCTCAAAATCCAAATCATAGTTCATAATCATGCTTCTCATGCATAGGATTAGCTCATTTACATGCACAGAATGGTGTTAACACCCAAAATGCTCAAAGAGCCATATCATGGAAATTTATGTAATCACATTCTTGTCATAACTATAATCTTATCAAAATAATATACATAAACATAATTGGGCTTAAACCACTTCATAATTTTCATAAAATCCAATGCTCATAAATGCATATGTTATAAATGATGTGAGAATAACATAGTTATTTGAGGTTAAATCTAAAATCAACAATACAATATGAAATTGAAGTGAATCCATAATTAAATACACATTTAAATTATAATATAGATTAGCTATGCTTAGTTCAAACTTTAAAGGGACAATTCATAATCAAATCTCCATAATAATCATGTATTTCAAAATATTAGGGCTTAAATCAACTTAAAATCAATAATAAAGCGTAGGCCATAGTTTAATTGAATTTAATAAATAAGATTATTCAAAATCCACATTTAAAGTAAGCAAAATTCCATGAAATACAAGTAAAAGGAATTTGGGCCTTCTTGGTTGAATGAGACCAAGAATCAATCCTACATACCTAGCTAATTGAGAAGATTCCAGAAGAAATTTGATGAATAAAGGAGTCTTCCCTTGATTCCCAAGCTTACTCTTCACAAGAGTCTTTGAGAGAGTTCTTAAGAGAGATTTTGAAATAATTCTAAGTATGAGAATGAATTTGAATGAGAAGAGAAGAGTTTAGGTTATTTGGAGGTCTTAGGATAGCACTGGAAGTCAAAAAAGTCCATTAGGTATATCCATAATTACAAAAAAATCATTAATGAAGCAGAATAAAATTTCTTTCTCGGGGTCTCGTGAGAAGGTCTCACGGTCCATACAACGTCTCACAGACTGTTAACTTGTCACACCGAATGTTCCATTAAGGCGGACTGACACCCGTTGTCGATAAGGCTCAGGAGAACCAACATACAACCATGCACTTTCTATGAACATTATAAGGAATTTCCACATTCAACATGCTTTCAAGAAAATAGATAGTAATAACAAGCCAAAAGGTAATGCATATGACTAGGCCATTGGGGCCACAATGTTAAAGTACGATACATGACCACACTTTACTTTTTATAGTCTACAAAGCCTCTAGATTAGGAACAATATCTATTTAGGATTGAGACAGGCCCCGTTTCATGACCAACTATACAATACAAAAATATAAGCTCTAGACACACAAAGCCTTGAAGCAACCTGAGCTTAGTAACAACAACTGGATATCCTGTACTCCTGCAGGGTAGATCTACTAGCTCTTGTACCTGCAGCATGAAATGCAGGTCCCCCGCAAGGGACGTCACTATGAGATAATGTACTGAATATGTAAGGCAGGAAGTACTGTATATGAAATAAGAACTCAAATGTTATTATACATTGGTGTGTAAGGATAAGAGACCACCTTTAGTTATTCTATGAAATCATGTACTTTATATCCTTTTTATTACTTTACCTTTCTTTACTGTATAATCTGTGTGCAGTATATCATATAAATGACCAGCTGATCAGTGGTAAATTAATATCGTAATCGTCCCATGCTAGGCTTTCCTTAACCCCTGGTCTAGAAAAGGTAGAAATGGTTGTTGTTAAGGTGGGAAAAGATTCAACACTCTAGCACCGAAGTTCAACAAAAATAGTGTGTGTAACCCTAAGGTTCAAGGTGGAGGTTTGGGTGTCCAAGTTGTTCCTATATGCCAGAAGTGTGGGAAGAATCACAAGGGAGATATCTTAGATAGGTTGGATTTTGCATTAGGTGTGGGAATCCAGGCGATCGTGCTAAGGATTATAGAGGTGAAGGTGATTGATGTGAGGCTTAGACTCAGACTATTGATAGACATGTTCAACAGGGTACCACTTCATGATTGAGTAGGGGTGGCCAACACCACAACAAGTTTTATTCTCTTTAGGCCCGACAAGAGATGGAGGACTCTCCTAATGTGGTTACTAGTACGTTATGAGTCTTTCACTTTCATGTGTATGCTTTGCTTGATCCCAGAGCCAACTTATCTTTTGTTACTTCTTACCTTGCTATGAGATTTGATATTAGTTCGGGGGTCTTGTTGGAGTCTTTCTCAATTTTCACTCCTATTGGTGATTTCATTTTAGCTAAGAGAATTTATAGAAATTGCCCAATGTCGCTGTTCAATAAATTTACTTCTTATTATCTAGTTAAGCTTGACATGACTGATTTTGATGATATTCTTTGCATAGATTGACTTCATGCTTTCTATGCATTCATTGATTGTAGAACCCGAATGATTAGGTTCCAATTTCCTAACGAGTTAGTCCTTGAGTGGAGGGGTAGTGATTCCAAGATTAAGGGTCAATTTATCTCATACCTCAAAGCTAAAAAATAAATTTCAAGTATTATATTTACCTTCTTATGAGGTTAGGTATGTGAATTCTAAAGCCTCTATTCTTGAGCCAGTCCCTACTAAAAATGAGTTCTTCGATGTATTTTTTGATGACTTGCTCGATATCCCTACCAAAAGGAAAATTGATTTTGGTATCTATCTTCTCCCCAATACCTAACCCCTATCCATTCCTCCTTACCAAATGGCAGTGGTAAAACTTAACATGTTAAAAGATCATTGAAAGACTTGTCAGATAAGTCTTATAAGGTCATGTATATCATGAGAGGGTGCACCCATGTTGTTTGTTTGAAAGAAGAGTAGGTCACTTCGTATGTGTATCAATTATCTAAAACTGAATAAAGTTACCATAAAAAACAAGTATCTTATTCTAAGGATTGATGATTTATTTTACCAACTCCATGGTGCAAGTTACTTCTTCAAGATTGATCTTCAGCCAAGCTACTATCAACTAAGAGTAAGGGAATGTGAAATCCCAAAGATGACCTTTAGAACTCAGTATGACCACGTTGAATTTTTGCTTATATCTTTT
Source organism: Solanum rostratum (assembly GCA_029948455.1). Taxonomy (NCBI): domain Eukaryota; kingdom Viridiplantae; phylum Streptophyta; class Magnoliopsida; order Solanales; family Solanaceae; genus Solanum; species Solanum rostratum. Next base: position 41,450,586 of record CM057055.1, read on the forward strand.
CGACTAACAAATGCTCCTGAAACTTTTGTGGATTTGATGAATAAGGTATTTAAGCCATACTTGGACAGGTTTATGTTGGCCTTTATTAATGATATATTGTTTTACTCTTTGAATGTAAAGGAGCAGGAGGATCATTTGAGAATTATATTGCAAACCTCAAGGAATCAACAATTATTTGCTAAATTTAGCAAGTGTGAGTTTTGATTGAGGTCGGTAGCTTTCATTGCCCACATTGTCTTTGGTGATGGTATAAGGGTTGATCCTCAAAAGATCAAAGTGGTGAAAAATTGTAACACCTTGATAAATTTTAATCTTAGATTTTAACCGTTCTTATTATGTGTATGAAATCATACCAATTCGTTCTAGCTTTTTATCTAGGTGTTACAGCCAATTCTTTATGGGAATAATAGATTTGAGATGAATAAGGTCACACAAATCCCTTAACACAAAGTTAAATTGAAATTTTAATTGCCGGTTGAGTTTAGATATGTGATTCTATGAGTTAGGTGATCCAATAACTTCAAATATGAATATATATTAACGTCCTTTCTTATGTATTTGAAGTGTATCATATGTGGTTTAAGGTTATAAAAGATCTCCAAAGTCCAGCCAAGTTTAGAAACATTTATATTGGCTAAGTTTTAATTTGAGCTCATATAAGGGTCAATTTCGAATGGCCATATCTCTCATCACTTAATGAGTTAGGTGAACAATTACCTATTAAATTAACTTTGAGTCTTCTTTCTAACTCTACAAATTTTGCTTAATTTAGAGTTTGAAGTAGAATGTTATGGCCATTTTATTGAAGATGTTTGAGCCACACAATTTGACGAGTTGAGTGCCAATTCGATGCATCACCTAATGCACTTGGTGCATCGCCAAATGCACTTGGTGCCTCGCCGAATGCACTCGGTGCAACACAAAATTTTATCATTGAATGATTTTAAAAACCCCAAAAACATGTAATTTTAGGCAATCTAAAGGTTCCATTTGGCGGTTCGCCGAATGGTTCATTGATAAGACCTTAATACCATCGATTTGATCGAAGAAACTTATTTTAAGGTCAATTTATTTTTCAATTTTGATGATTTTATTATTTTCCCAGCAGGATATTTTGACGAAACTTATTTAAAGGTCAATTTATTTTTCAATTTTGATGATTTTATTATTTTCCCAGCAGGATATTTTGAGCTTTTATCCTTAATTAAATTCCCTAAGCCTATCTTATACCCTAATATTTCATTAACGCATAAACCTTTGAAACTATCAAATTTTTCACGCTCTAAATACTCCCAAGGAAGAAGCTAGGGTTCTTCATCTTCAAGCTTCAATCTAAGTTGCTGAGTGAGTGCTCTACTTTCATACATGTAAGGCTAACCAAATTATGGATTGTGTTCTTCCATGTAACCGATAGATAGGATTGATTGAATTGTGAACAATTTGAGCCTCCCATGAATATTTTCTTGAGTGTTTTTTCTTAAATCTTAGTATATTCCTACATAACCTTGCATGAATGATAGTTTTTATTAATTAAACACTTGTAATAGATGATTATATAGTGTTACATGAACCCTATACTAAATTCTTACATTTATTATACAGTGCATTTAAATATGTATTTATGTGTATCATTTGAGGCTGAGAAGTCTATAAAATTATTAATGTTTTTAACTCTATTTTTGTACCTAAATGTCTTGTTTATGAATGATGAATGAAATAGAGTCTTGATGAGTCATAAATTGTTTTTAAAAGAATGTTTCAAATGAAAGAGTTGAAAGCTAATATGATGGATTGAAATTGATAACTGACCAATGACTAATTGAATAAGTTAACCCAAGGGATTGATTGTTATGAGCATGTTAAGTCTTGGGAGAAGTATCGAGCACCAAATTAAGAAAGAGTAAATAACAACTCAAACTCAATAACTACGTAATCAGGTAACGAGTATTAAATCATAAAATCGAATGTTTCCCTATTTTCTTGAGAAAAGACTTGATGTGATTGATTGTAGATCCACTAATGTGATTTTCTTTACCTTTACAAGGTATTGGATGGATGTAGCAATGACATCCCCTCGTGTATCTTCACCGGATAAGAGTTGATGGTTGTCGATTCAAGAAATGCCCAAATTGGGATGTACTAGTACTCGATGTGAGTAGATTGCATTGTATACCCTTGAGTCTTTGTGATCTTATACTAATATTCATTATCATCTTGAGTTGAGTATCTAGGTTGAGTACATTTTGATTTTATGGTTTCCTAGTTATTTACATATAGTACATCCTACGTACTAACACCACTTCGTGTTGCCTCATTTCGTGATGCAGATAAAGATGCTAGAGATCATTAATAGTTGCCCAATTTAGATCTATTCCATTCCTGACAGTGGTGAGACCTCCTAGCTTCCGGAGGCATTCTATTTTCTATTATGTCTTTACTATTTTTTAGAGTATTTCTTTCTTGAAGGTATCCATGGACCTGTCATTGGACCACATAGACACTAGAGTTAGAGGTTCCACAGATAAAGATGGATTGATTTGATATTCTTATTTACTTGACTTGTCCGTTGTCGAGTTATTCTTATAGTAATGGACTAATTTGGAATGAGATTATTGGTTTAATCTATTATTTCATTTAGTACTGACTGATTAGACCACTAAATTGTTCTTCATACTCTTGAATTGAGTCTTTTCCTTTCAGATGGATGATGTGATTAGGCCAAGTGGTTCACTTGGGAATCAGTAATGGTTTTTGAGTGCTTGCCACATCTAGGGTTCCCTCCCAAGCCATGACAAACTTGGTATCATAGCACATGTTCAAGAGTCCTAGGGTGTCTATGAAGCCTTGTCTAGTAAAATCTTGCTTATGGGTGTGTTGTGCACCATAGTTATAATTAGGAGGCTACAAGTCATTAGGAATTGTCTGATGTTTTTGTACTCTGAGTTCATGTGATAGAGTTTAACTCTATTAAAGTCCCTCTCTAACTCGTGCTTGCGCGTTTTCCGATCATGCCTTCAAAGTATACCGCCACCCAATGAGGCATTTTAACTTTTAATACACAGAATCCTCCACTAGAGGTGCCTCCTCAGGTGGAATGAGAGGTTGAGATCAACCTGCTAGAGCTGTTAGAGCTCCTCAGGTGCCTACTGCTTCCACTACAGAGGCTGATTTCATAAGAGCTTTCACTATTCTCACCCATCTTGTGGCCACCTAGAGTGGTAATTAGAGTTCATAGGCTCCTAGCTTTAACTTTATCTCCCAATGGCCGAGTGATACAACAAGAATTATGGATTTTATGAGGATAAACTAACAGGTCTTCATATGGTCTAAGGTTGAGGATGACCCCCAGAGTTTTGTTGATGAAATGTGGAAAGTGTTGAAAGCCATACATGTGATTGAGGTTGAGGGAGTTGAACATTCTTCTTTTCAGCTTAAGGATATGGCAAATGTCTAGTACAACCAATGGGAGAAGGGTTGAGGTAAGGCTGATGATCCTATCGTGTGGGATGAATTTGAGGATGCCTTCATTCATCTTTTATTTTCCAGAAGTTGAGGCACGCAAAGATTGAAAATTTGTGAACTTTAAGTAGGAGGGTTTTGCTGTCAATGAAAATGGCCTTAAGTTCATTCAGTTATCCAAATATATTCTAGAGATGTTCCTTTATATGAGATCTAAAATGAGAAAGTTCATATATAGCTTAGCCAAGCATGTGAAGAAAGAGTGCAAAGATACATTGTTGGTTCAAGGTATGGGCATCGATAGACTCATGGTTTATATGCAACAACTTAAGAAGGATGAGAAGAGGGACAGGGAGGAGAACATGAATAAGAGAGCCAAACCAACAGGGCATGATCCTAGCCAGTGGTGTTGCCCAAGCTGCACCTCCTTCTTTAGGGTAAAGCAGTTGTTGTCAAGATATAGAACCGAACCAAGGTTAGGGTCAAACCCAAGAGAATATAGTAGACTTAGAAGAATTCAATTTTGCAATTAGTTTTATTAACCAACTTATCTCCTACAAGGGAAGGGGTTTTTATAAATTACTAGTAAAATCAACTCTAGACTAAGATAAATGTTTAACCAATATGAAAAGAAACTAAGGTATTGTGTTCTCCACGGTTCTCTAACTTAGTACCATGATATAACTGAGTTCTTTTCTAGTATGTAGCATACAGAATGGTAAGGCGAGAGGCAAATTTCACTACGTGATTTGGTCCATCCTCGCAGTGTGACATTACTAACCCTTACCTATTGTCCCAGTAAAACCTCCCCTAAGCCCAGTTCAGTTCATAAGATGAGAAACATCAATCGTATCCAGGTAATTTATCTCTTTTCCTATTCATTACTACCTTGGTCTAGTCAATAACAGTACGCATGTTCTAATGTTGGCCACCATTACGAAGCATTCAAAATGAAGAGAATTAATTAATACATGCATGTACACTTTTCAAGAATTACAAATTATCCAATTTTACCTTCTTAGTTCTTCATTATTCCCACAATCCTAGTTGTGGATTTAGCTACTCATGATCAATATAACTGCAAGACTTATGAATTTAGATAACATAACAGAGCACTCACATAATTGAATTAAGCACTAGAAAATCCAACTCTTTAATGAGAATCACAAAATTGTAATTAGAAGATGAAATTAAAGTTTACAAGTGTTTCTCTTTGTTCTCTACTGTCTGGTTGGTCTTTCCCTCGTACTCCCCTTGAAAAATAACCTAAAAACCTATTTATAATGTTTAAAATACAAATCCAAAACTAAATAGGACAACTGGGCCGACATGCTTGATACGCCCAAATTACACTCCAAATAGAAGAGTAAAGCGGTCGTTGGTCAAATATAGAACTCAACCAGAGTTGAGGTCGATCCCACAGGGAACACGTAAGAATTATTCTATTAGTACCGGCTTTCAGTTGTAAATGCTATTCCCAAGATAAACAAACATAAAGTAAATGGGGGTTGTGCTATTTAACTTAACTAATTGCGTAAAGTAATTAATAACGATGCTCCGATTCTTAAACAGATAGAGAGAGGCTAGGGTTGTGTTCCCCATGGCATACAATTATGACAACTAAACTGGATCTGTGAATTCGTTCCTAATGATGCATGCAAAATCTACAACTTAATTAATACCTAGGTCACCTTTCGGTCCTTTCTTGGTATATATCACTCCTCTCCTCCCGGTCTCCGAGTGTCTGCAATACTAACCGTTGTTTCTGATCTCAGAATACCTTCACCTTTCGGTCTCAGGCACTTAGACTAGGTTCATGACCTTGAATCTCTGTTGTTAGACTCTTTTCCCAATCACTACATCCCTTCCGGGCATGTAACGAATACAGGCTTACCCTAATGCGTCGACTCATTAAGGAGAAGTTCAAACGAAGAATCTAACAATACATGCGTTGCTTATTTGAACGAACTACCCCCAGTTTGCGTTATCTTAATTGGGTCGTCATGGTTCCCACAACCCTAGTTGTGGGTTTAGCCTAGCATACTGTTGATAATTTGCCCACAACGAATAGAAGAAAACATAAAGATGGACTTACGATTGAAGAACAAGAATCCGTGTTACAAGCTTTGAACAATAATCACGAACGTGATTCTCTCGAATTACAAAAGCCAAACGAATGTTTTTCTCCTTGTTCTCTCTCGTTTCTATCGTCAAAACGAAGTTGTTTAATAAAATAAAATAACATCCTATTTATACAAAGCAAAAACTAAGTTGACATAATTTAGGAAAATAATTTCGGCACGGGGCACGGGCCGTTACACGGACCGTCTGAGGTGAGATGGTCCGTGTAAACGGACCGTCTGGTGGTTGGCTGTACCCACACGGTCCGTGACACGGCCCGTGTGGCGTGAGACGGGCCGTGTGGGTCTTCCGTGTCAATCCACTTGCACGAATTCTGATATTTTCGACGAAGGCCCTTCGAACTACGTCACTTACACGTCCCGTGACACGGTCCGTGTGGAGTGAGACGGACCGTGTGGATCCTCCGTATGAATCTCCTTGCACGCTTTCTTTAATTTTCGACGGGTTTGTCTTCCGAGCTACGTCAAGTACACGGTCTGTCACACGGTCCGTCTGGTGTCAGACGGGCCGTGTGGACCGACCGTGTGACTCGTGTCGTGCCACGGTCGGCCACACGGACCGTCTGGCGTGAGACGGCCCGTGTGGGCCTTCCGTGGTCCGACACTTGGCTTCATTTTTTCACCCGTTCCTTGTGCTTTCCGCCATTTCCCATGCCTTAGTCATTTTCCTGCACAACATCAAAACATACCTATTAAACCAATAACACCGCTCGAGAACACCCAATAATTCTATGTTTTAAGCGTCGTAACAGTCGTATTTTCATGACTCATCAACACCCTCAACTTAGAACTATTGCTTGTCCTCAAGCGATGACCAAAAACACATTACGACACACAAAGGACAAGTAATTAAAAAGAAATAAATAGTAACCCCTTTGTTCATTAGCCTCATGCTCCTCATGTATACTTGTAATGTGTGCGTATTCCAACAGACTATGATTTGATCGACCTCAACACGATACCATATCTCGTTGGCTCCTATTAAGACCTTGACTAAAGATAAGCCAGTTATGTATAGCGCCCGAATAGTGCGGTGATAGTGCCCTTACTACAAAGAAGTCTCTCACACCATGAAATAATGTAGCACACAGAGACTGGAATGTAAGCACTCACGCTCAGAAAGAATTTTCAACCGGCACACGAGTGTAGACCATATGCTTGCCTTTATTTTCACCACCCTAACTCTTGAATGACCTTTTCAGGATCACTTTAGGACTTCTAAGGCTTGTAACGTAGGCTCGGGCTTGGGTGAGATATATTTAAGATCAAAGTGACTAGTGTTTTGTTCCAAGGCCCTGCTTTGACTCAGCCACCAATTTCGGCTTCCCAAAATCTTTGTTTTCCCCTTTTTTTTTTACTTTTTTTTTTTTTTTTTTTTTTTTTTTTCATTTTATTCACGTCCCCAAAATTCTTTCTTTTGTTTTTCAACTTTTCTTCTCACCACTTGGATCTTTTCCATCCCGATTCTTCTGTTTTTCTTACACTAGCCACCCTCAACTTAGGATTTTAGCCCAAGTTGAGGTGCACAATGTCTTTTCAAGGACCAGGGCCAATATAAGCCACCCTCAACTTAGGCCTTTGGCCTAGGTTGAGGTTCACAATGTCCTTAAAGCGACCAGGGCCTGAGTATGGTCTACAGATAGATTGGAACACGGATTGGGTAGTAAGAAAGAAAAGGTCTATTAAGGCTCAATTATTTGGTTCAAAGGGATAAACTTCATTTGGTTAATTCGTTTCTTTAGGTTTAGTGACTTCTTAACAACAATGGCCTAAGATCCTTTCCTAATCCACTCATTCAATCGTTTTAGGGGGACCAACCAGGCAAGTTCTAGCTCACAAGTGTGTCAGTTAAATTCAAGCAAAAACACTCCCACACACATGGCACATATCCCCCACTATTCAGCACTACACAACACAGTCAGACTTCAATCGTTAATATGCCAACTAAACAATGTACATTGTGTTTTCAGAGGATCACAGAATCAGTCCGTATGGGATACACACCTACAAGTTCCGTGGATTTTCATTTTTCAAATTAATGAGGTTACTATAAACTCTTATAACCACTTGTCTTTACCACACAAAACAAACATAATAAACCTAAACATACCAGTTCTACTAGATAATACACCTTCAGAGAAAAGAAACATGGCAAGAAAAACTCTTCAGGGTAACGATAAGATGCTCCACCCCCAATCAAAAAGCAGTGCAATGTCCTCATAGCACCAGAATAACCAAGCAAAGCAACAAAATGGGAGCGGGACATACCTGGGACGCCTTAGGCGTCAAGGGAGTCATCATGGCCCGATCCAACTGGTGGGTCCTGGCAGGCAACATCATCAGCAGGCGCCCTAGTACTCCCAGAGGCTCCAGTCCGGGCAGCCTCATATGCGAGGCGCGCCTGCTCTTCCCGTGCAGCAGCCTCACGCCTCTGGGCCCTCAAAGCTTTTCGCAGCCTCCGTGCCTCCTCACGCTGTGGGTCCTCAGGTGGGCTAGTGCGTTGACTGCGACGCTTACCTTTGTCCGTATGTCCTGACGCTGGAGGAGGGGGTGCCGGGGCAGCAGGAGGTATGATCGGTATCCCCCAGCCTTCAGTCAGGCTCGGCTCCACCGGTGCACTAAACAATGATGCAAACGAATCGGGTGGTGGAGCCGGAGCGGGCCCGGTGCTGTTGTACCGTGCGTACAAATCGTCAATCTTGTCCTTCATGGCCCGCATTTCCTGCATCATCTGAGTCACTTCATCACCGGTCATGCTGCCAAACATGCGGCGAAGGTAGGCCTCCCACTGGTTAAACTGCTCCTGCAAACTCTGGATCTGGCCAAGAAGTTCAGCACGAAGTCGATCCTCAGCCAACTGTACATGAGTCTGCACCACCTGAGGCACCCGGACTACCATCTGGTCAACAATCGCCCGCGTCTGCCTCTGCTCTGTAACCATGCGGGCGAGGAGGTCGTAGGGGACATAAGTGTAGCCCGGATGCGTCTGAGGTGCTGCGCCACTAGCCCCGGGCTGCTCAGTATCTGTACCCGGCTGGGGGGCTGTGGGGAGCTCCTCAAAAGCCAACGGCTGCTGTGGGGGAGCCCGGGGGAGCTGTGTCGGAATCCCATGCCGCCGGGATCGACTGTGGTACAATGGGTTGTCGATATCCTTAATCATAGCAATGTTGACAACACCCTTTGGAGCTATCTTCCGGTCCAAGAAGTGCGTGGTGGGAACACGGGCATGCCTGCATAGTGCCCGAATCAGGCATGGAAATGACATACCTGCGCGTTCGGAGAGGGCACGATCCTTTATCTCCATAGCAATGACACGACCCACGTTAATACCAAGGCGGGCCACCAAACTCGCGACCAACACAGCATGGGAGAGTTGGAGCGTGTTGTCGTTTACTGTGGGTCGAAGTCGGGCACGCACCACCGACCACCAAAACTTGGCGACAAATGTGAGGGAGGCTTTTGTAATAGGAATCTTGGGGTTAGTCACCCAAGGTGCCTCCACTCCCTGAAGTGCAATATGCTCCGCCATCCACTGTAACTCCCTAGTCCGGGTAGACGGGTCCGAGATCCTAACCTCATCAGTGACAGACACATAGTGAGAAATGAAGATCCCATCTGGTGGGGCACGGTAGTCTGGACCAAATAAAAAACGGTTGATCGTCTCTGCCGAGATGTCAACCTGTGCCCCCCGGATGGTGACATAATCCCGATGAGATAGTTTGGCAGCAAGCCGCTTCTTCGCGCGTCTGGGCAGGTTGCCTTCTATGGATGCAAGCAGGCTGGCGGCATAGCTGGAGTAAAATTCGGCGATCATATCTGGGCCATAGTATCCAGGAGGGCTGGCCATCCATCCAAACTGATATGCTTCAAATGTATTCCGTATTTCCGGAATGGAGTCCAACTTGTCCACGAGGACCCGCATTTCCGGGATAATTGGCCTCCCCTGATAGCCGCCAGTACCCTTGGTGATGCCATTGACGTAGACCTCCTTAGCCCCAGGGACTGACCATCTCCTCCGCAAAAAGACCAGGAGCCACTTGGCGGTTTCCGGGTCAGAAGTCCGGGCAACCGCCTGCTGGGTGGCCTCATCGTCACTGTCGCGGAGGAGCAAAATATCCTCCTCTCCCCCTACATCGTGCTCGGCAGTGACTGGAGTGCCGGTCTCATCCTCCTGCTCTGGGACTGCAGAGTCCCCTGCCACCCCCGCTTCGGGAGCATCCTCCTCGGAATCTGACGCGATGTAGCGCCGCACTGGACGGGAACGGGCAGTGCGAGGGGGTGGTGCTGGCACAGCTGACCCGCCGTCAGAGTCATTGCCTGAGTCACTCCCCGGATTGTGACTGGAGGATTCGGTGATCGAATCCCGGAGACGTGACTCCTGCTCGTCTTGTCGTGGGCGAGGTCGTAGACGTGGGGCCATGGTAATCCTGCAACCAGCACAAAGGATAAAGAGCATATTAGTTACGCCAGGAAACTTGGGACGACACACTAACGGGTACTCAGACTTCCCCTGTGGAAATAAAGTGACCAAAAACCCTTAAGAGTGGCGTCACCCGGTCTATCATCGGGAATTTCGCACTACAAAGCCAAGGAGGCGCGAGGAAAGTAACTATAATGACGAAAATAACAAAAATAAGGGGGCATAGGACGGGGCCCTGCACGGGCCGTGTGAAGGAGCACGGGCCGTGTAGAGGCCCGTGTGAAGGTCTAAGGGCCGTGGCAGCCAAGGGACACGGGACGGGCCGACACACGGACCGTGTAGGGTCAGACGGTCCGTGCGAACGGACCGTGTGGCGTGCCTTGGCAGACTGGGAGTTTGTGACACAGACGGTCCGTGACACGGCCCGTGTGATGTCACACGGTCCGTGTAACGGACCGTGACACGGTCATCGTCCCCAGTCAGCCCCACTACGGATTGCGAAGTTCAAAAACGCCATAAGTCACACAAAAAATGCCGGATCGGGTACCCAAACTAAGCAAGACTACCTTCAACAACACAAACCCAATTTTTAACCACCCAAGAAGCCCAAAAACCCTATGTTTCAAGAATTTCAAGAAAACAATAATGGTGGTTAAGTCTACCCATTAACAAATCCTTAAGGAATCGTGCCCGAGAGAATTATATACTTCAAGATCAACAAGAATATGCATAAACTCATACGAAGGAACAAAACTAAAAGCAATATTTCAATAAACATATTAAAGAATAACTAACCCAAAAGAAAAATAGAGAAGAAAGAAAAACTTACTTGAAGGAGAGAAATAGACTTGAAGCACGAAAATTTGCCTAAGGAAAGTGAGACGGATCGTGAATGGAGTGCACTAACCGTATGAGAGGAGATGAAGATTTGGTGGTGTGAGGAAGAGAGTAATGGCGTGTGGGGATTTTAGAGAGAGAGAATGAGTGTGAGGAAAAGATATAATCTGGAAAGAGGGTATAAATACCCCAAAATCCGCGGCCCAAGACGAGTGGGAAAACGGGTCGTGCCACGTGGCACGATCCGTATGGCGATCCGTGGGTGGCGGACGCAGGGTCCCGAGGTAGACGCCCAAACGGTCCGTTAGACGGACCGTTTTATGTGGGACGGGCCGTGTTGCGACGCACGTGGCGTCTGACGCTGCATGCTCCCACACGGTCCGTGTGACGGACCGTTTAAGATCACACGGACCGTGTAATTGGGCCGTGTGAGCTGCCTTGACAGATTTGAACTTACCTGGAGGGGGCGCCCCAACGGGCCGTTACACGGTCCGTTTAAGAGCAGACGGTCCGTGTAATCGGGCCGTGCGACACCCCTTTGAGGAATTTTGGCCTTCCTTGCCACCATGCGCATCCTTCCCTGAGACAAAATATAAGCCAAGCATAAGTCAGTGTACTTTCCTCTCTCAACCATTTTTTTTTTTTTTTTTTTTTTTTTTTTTTTTTTTTTTTTTTTTTTATATTGATGGGTTGCCTCCCATTTAGCGCTTGGTTTAACGTCACGGCTCGACGTGAAGGTCTTGACTACTCAGACTTCGTCAAGATGGAGAACCTCTATCACCGAGGATTCCTCTGCAGCGCCCAAGTACTTTTTTACGCGCTGCCCATTAACCTTGAAGCGGTGTCCGTCACCCGTTTCTAACTCAACTGCTCCATTAGTCAGCACTAGTGTGATCTTGTACGGGCCAGACCACCTTGATTTCAGCTTCCCTGGAAATAGCCTCAATCTGGAGTTGTAGAGTAGCACTCTATCACCAACATCAAAACTTCGTGGGGCAATGAGCTTATCGTGGTAAGCCTTCATCTTATTCTTGTACAGAGCAGCACTTTCGTAAGCTTGTAGACGAAACTCGTCCAGCTCATTCATCTGGTCCAACCTCATGTGGGCTGCCTCCTTCCAATTCATATTCAGGGCCTTGAGGGCCCACAGTGCCTTGTGCTCCAACTCAATTGGTAGGTGACAAGCTTTACCGAACACCAGCTGATATGGAGACATACCAATGGGTGTCTTATAAGCTGTCCTATAGGCCCACAATGCGTCATCTAATTTCCTAGCCCAGTCCGTTCTTGTGGCGTTCACAGACTTGGTCAGGATCTCCTTAATTTCCCGGTTGGATACTTCGACCTGTCCACTTGTCTGCGGATGATAGGGTGTGGCCACCTTGTGTTGGCGTACCCCATATTTTGCCAGTACAGCCCGAAAGGACGAGTTGCAGAAGTGGGAGCCCCCATCACTAATGATAGTTCGGGGAGTCCCAAATCTAGCAAAGATGTTCCGCCTCAGGAACTGTACCACATTCTTACTTTCGTTGTTAGGCAGCGCTATTGCCTCCACCCATTTGGAGACGTAGTCCACAGCTACCAAGATATACTTCATCCCATAAGAGCTAACGAACGGGCCCATGAAGTCTATGCCCCACACATCAAACAGCTCTACCTCCAAAATGGGGGTCATAGGCAACTCTTGACGCCTTGAGATGTTCCCTTGGCGCTGACACTGGTCGCACCCCTGCACCAAGTCATGGGCATCTTTATAAATGGTGGGCCAGTAGTACCCACACTGCAGGATCTTCTTGGCAGTTCTGGCACCACCATGATGCCCCCCCACTGGAGAGGAGTGGCAGGCTTCCAAGACGCTCAACATTTCTGCCTCAGGGACACATCGTCGGATGACCCCATCTGCGCATGTTCTGAATAGATACGGATCATCCCAAAAGTACCTGCGCACATCATGAAAAAACTTTTTTCTCTGGTGAGGGTTAAGGCCTTCCGGCATAATATCGCTCACCAGGAAGTTAGCAAAATCAGCATACCAAGGGACTAGGTCCGCAGAAGCGGCTAATACCTGTTCATCGGGAAACGAGTCATCGATGTCCAACCAGTCATTGGCTTGGGCTGCGTCCTCTAACCTGGAGAGATGGTCGGCCACCTGATTCTCAGTGCCTTTACGATCCTGGACCTCGAAGTCGAACTCCTGTAGCAAGAGCACCCATCTGATTAAGCGAGGCTTAGCGTCCTTCTTGGCCATGAGGTACCGAAGTGCGGCATGGTCAGTGTGGACGATCACCCTCGTGCCCAGTAGATATGCTCGAAACTTGTCAAAGGCATACACCACAGCGAGCAACTCCTGCTCTGTGACAGTGTAATTCCTCTGAGCCTCATTCAGCGTCTTACTGGCGTAGTAGATAGGGTGGAAAATTTTGTTCCGCTTCTGCCCCAGCACAACACCCACAGCAATTCCGCTTGCGTCGCACATAACCTCAAACGGAGCATCCCAATCAGGAGCAACCACGACAGGCGCTGAGACGAGCTTCAATTTTAAGGTCTCAAACGCTTGTCGACACGCATCGTCGAAGTGGAACTTGACATCCTTCTCCAACAGTTTGCACAATGGATGTGCAATCTTAGAAAAGTCTTTAATGAACCGACGATAGAATCCAGCGTGCCCAAGGAAACTCCGGACCCCTTTAACCGAGATAGGAGGTGGCAATTTCTCAATGACCTCAATCTTTGCCTTGTCCACCTCTATCCCTTTTTCTGACACCTTATGACCAAGGACTATGCCCTCCTTGACCATGAAATGACACTTCTCCCAATTGAGCACCAACTGGGCCGCTTCACAGCGCTGCAGTGCCTTGCTCAGGTTCTGCAAACAATCATCAAAAGAATCACCCACTACTGAAAAATCGTCCATAAATACCTCTAGGGTGTCTTCGACCATGTCTGAAAAGATGGACATCATGCAGCGCTGAAAAGTGGCTGGGGCATTGCAGAGTCCAAACGACATCCTCCTGAAAGCAAACGTCCCATACGGACACGTGAAGGTGGTCTTCTCCTGATCCTCTGGGGCTATTGAAATCTGGTTGTACCCCGAGTAGCCGTCGAGGAAGCAATACCATCCTCGCCCTGCTAGCCTGTCTAGCATCTGATCCATGAACGGCATGGGGAAGTGGTCCTTTAGAGTCCATTTGTTCAACTTCCTGTAATCCATGCACACTCGCCATCCGGTGACAGGTCTCAGTGGGACGAGCTCGTTCTTATCATTGACGACCACCGTCATGCCCCCCTTTTTGGGGACACACTGCACTGGGCTCACCCACTTACTGTCCGAGATTGGATACACCACCCCAGCATCCAGCCACTTGATGATCTCCTTCTTCACCACCTCCTGCATGGGTGGGTTGAGCCTTCGCTGATGCTCAATGCTAGGCGTACAGTTATCCTCAAGCGTGATTTTATGAGTGCAGATGCCTGGAGGGATGCCAATTATGTCAGCAATAGTCCATCCAATGGCGCGCTTAAATTTCTGTAGGACCCCCAACAATGCCTCCACCTGATGTTCCTGAAGATCTGCAGCCACAATCACAGGAAGAGTGTTGTTAGTACCTAAAAATGCATACCTGAGGTGTTGCGGCAACTCCTTGAGCTCCAGAACGGGCGGTTCCTCAATAGAGGGTTTCGCCGGAGGTGTTGGCCTATTTTGCAGGTCCAAGTCCAGCTTTCTTGGCACGAACGGTCTGGTCCCCATGCCCTGCAAGGCATAGATGGTGTCGTTGTACCCCTCAACACCATCTTTTGAGAAGTTCATCAGCACTGCTGCCAGTGTGTCCACAGTCATCTTTTCCTCCAACGAGGCTTCAGAAACATTGTCGTCATCAATGTCCAGAATGGACATCACAGCTAACTCTTTAGGCCTTTTCATGGCAGCACACACATTGAATTTCGCCTCTTCGGTGTTTAACCGGAATGTGAGTTCACCTCGCTCAACGTCCACCAGTGCCCTGCCCGTTGCCAAAAATGGCCTTCCAAGTATGATTGGTACCTCAAAGTCCACTTTACAGTCAAGGATGACAAAGTCGGCAGGGAAGATGAACCTTCCCACCCGAACAAGGACATCATACAGGATTCCCACGGGCCGTTTTACTGATCTATCTGCCATCAATAGCCGCATGGTCGTGGGTGTGGGGGCTCCCAAGCCCAACTGCTGGTAAACTGCCAACGGCATCAAATTGATGCTGGCACCTAGGTCACAAAGCGCCCGTGCAAAGTCATAAGCACCAATGGTGCATGGGATGGTGAACGCCCCCGGATCTCCCTTCTTTTCTACCAAAGATCTTGTAGCGATGGCGCTACAGTGGTGTAAATTATCGACTGGCTCGATTGTGGCTGTCCTCTTCTTAGTGATTAAGTCCTTCATGAACTTAGCATAGCCAGGCATTTGTTCAAGCGCTTCCACCAGAGGTATGTTCACAGACAGCTCCTTTAACATGGATAGGAACTTCTGGAATTTGCCGTCCTCCGCCTTCTTTTGCAGCCTTTGGGGAAATGGCGGCCTTGGTTTTGGGATGGCTGGCAGACTTGGGTGACTGGAGGAGTCTGTCACTACTGCCTTCTTGGTCACCTCGGGTTCTGCGACCACCACCTCAGGTTCATTACTCCCAATGTCAACCTGACCCTCCATAGGGCCAGGCATGTTGTCATCGACTTTCACCTGACCTGCATTAGAAACAGCAACTGGGTTAGCAAGTACCTGACCACTTCTCGTGGTGATCGCCATACAGTGGCCATCGTTCTTCGGGTTTTGCACTGTGTCACTCGGGAGTGACCCAACTTTCCTCTGATTAAACGCCGCCGAAAGCTGTCCCATCTGCTGCTCTAACTGCTTGATTGAGGTGGAGTGCGAATCTACCAGCTGCCTAACATTGGAAATTTCGCTCTTAACATCTCGCACCCCTGCCTCAGTGGCCTCCACTTTGCTTAGGACTTTTGTCATCATATCCTCTAGCTTGGAGTTGCTGCCGCCCTCGTTCTGGCGATCACGGGTTCTGTAGCCATCCCTGTTCTGCCAGTTCCCTTGGTAATTCTCCCGATTGAAGTTCCGACCTTGGTTACCGGAGTTGAAACCTCGGTAACCCCCCTGACTACCAAGAAACTGTGCTTCCTCATCATATTCGCTGCCATGATCGTCATACCTAGGTAGTGCTTCCATTGCTTTGACTTTCTCAGTGCTCCCACCAAGGAACTTCTTTGACAGCAAATCAATTTGTGTCCGCATATGGGCCATGTCCTGGTCCCGTTCTTCCTCCTTCTTGCGCTGCGCCTCACTCATCTCAAATACCATCCCTGAGCAGTCTGTCTCTCTAGTGTACCATGCCCTGTTGTTCTTTGCCACTTGGTCTAAGATGACCACGATGTCCGGGAAAGTCCTGGACATATATGACCCTCCACAAGCTGCATCAATGATAGGCTTGGTAACGAAGTTGCAGGACCTGTAGAAGACTGCTTTCAAGTGTTCATCAGTGAGATGGTGATTTGGGCACTGTTTGAGCTTTTGCCTAAATCTTTCCCAAGACTGATACAGCGCTTCGTTCGGCATTTGTTTATGGGATCCGATCTCATCTTTGAGTTTCAATTGCCGTGAAGCAGGGAAGAATCGTTCCAGAAAGGCCTCCTTTAGTTCCCCCCATGTGCGGATGGAATCGTGGGGGAGCTCGTTTAGCCACCTTATTGCCTCCCCAGACAGAGACAACGGAAATAACCTCAGCCTCAACGCTTGCTGGCTAACTCCTGGAATTTCGGAGGACTGACAGGTAGCTAAGAAGTTAATCAAGTGCTGATTTGCATCCTCGGTGGCCGCTCCAGTAAACATCCCCTTCAACTGTAACATCTGCAGCATGGTGCTGGTGATCGTGAATTTGATCCCAGCGGGCAATGGTGGGAGTACTATTGCCCCAGTAGACCCGGCATCATCATCATCATCTAGCACAGCTGGCGGGTACTGAGGGCCTTGAGGTCTCACCGGGGGTTGGTGTTGCTGAGGTGGTACAAGTGGTACCTGGCGAAGTGGTGCTGCTGGTGGTACCACGTTACCAGCAAGATCATCCACACCCAACCCATCCTGACCTCCAGCTGCAGGATTTACTGCCAACTCCCTCTGCCTTGCTGCTTCACGATCTTGGGCATTCATTCTGCGAACGGACTTGGTAAGCTCCGGATCGTAGGGAATAAGTGTTGCACCCTTGCTGCGGGTACTTGGCATGCAAAGCTGAGCCCCTACAAAGACAAAAACAAGAAACAAAGTAAAATCAGGGACTAGACTTACAAGCTGAAAGTAGCAACTAATAGACTAGTTCCTTGCCGCGTTCCCCGGCAACGGCGCCAAAATTTGATACGCCCAAATTACACTCCAAATAGAAGAGTAAAGCGGTCGTTGGTCAAATATAGAACTCAACCAGAGTTGAGGTCGATCCCACAGGGAACACGTAAGAATTATTCTATTAGTACCGGCTTTCAGTTGTAAATGCTATTCCCAAGATAAACAAACATAAAGTAAATGGGGGTTGTGCTATTTAACTTAACTAATTGCGTAAAGTAATTAATAACGATGCTCCGATTCTTAAACAGATAGAGAGAGGCTAGGGTTGTGTTCCCCATGGCATACAATTATGACAACTAAACTGGATCTGTGAATTCGTTCCTAATGATGCATGCAAAATCTACAACTTAATTAATACCTAGGTCACCTTTCGGTCCTTTCTTGGTATATATCACTCCTCTCCTCCCGGTCTCCGAGTGTCTGCAATACTAACCGTTGTTTCTGATCTCAGAATACCTTCACCTTTCGGTCTCAGGCACTTAGACTAGGTTCATGACCTTGAATCTCTGTTGTTAGACTCTTTTCCCAATCACTACATCCCTTCCGGGCATGTAACGAATACAGGCTTACCCTAATGCGTCGACTCATTAAGGAGAAGTTCAAACGAAGAATCTAACAATACATGCGTTGCTTATTTGAACGAACTACCCCCAGTTTGCGTTATCTTAATTGGGTCGTCATGGTTCCCACAACCCTAGTTGTGGGTTTAGCCTAGCATACTGTTGATAATTTGCCCACAACGAATAGAAGAAAACATAAAGATGGACTTACGATTGAAGAACAAGAATCCGTGTTACAAGCTTTGAACAATAATCACGAACGTGATTCTCTCGAATTACAAAAGCCAAACGAATGTTTTTCTCCTTGTTCTCTCTCGTTTCTATCGTCAAAACGAAGTTGTTTAATAAAATAAAATAACATCCTATTTATACAAAGCAAAAACTAAGTTGACATAATTTAGGAAAATAATTTCGGCACGGGGCACGGGCCGTTACACGGACCGTCTGAGGTGAGATGGTCCGTGTAAACGGACCGTCTGGTGGTTGGCTGTACCCACACGGTCCGTGACACGGCCCGTGTGGCGTGAGACGGGCCGTGTGGGTCTTCCGTGTCAATCCACTTGCACGAATTCTGATATTTTCGACGAAGGCCCTTCGAACTACGTCACTTACACGTCCCGTGACACGGTCCGTGTGGAGTGAGACGGACCGTGTGGATCCTCCGTATGAATCTCCTTGCACGCTTTCTTTAATTTTCGACGGGTTTGTCTTCCGAGCTACGTCAAGTACACGGTCTGTCACACGGTCCGTCTGGTGTCAGACGGGCCGTGTGGACCGACCGTGTGACTCGTGTCGTGCCACGGTCGGCCACACGGACCGTCTGGCGTGAGACGGCCCGTGTGGGCCTTCCGTGGTCCGACACTTGGCTTCATTTTTTCACCCGTTCCTTGTGCTTTCCGCCATTTCCCATGCCTTAGTCATTTTCCTGCACAACATCAAAACATACCTATTAAACCAATAACACCGCTCGAGAACACCCAATAATTCTATGTTTTAAGCGTCGTAACAGTCGTATTTTCATGACTCATCAACACCCTCAACTTAGAACTATTGCTTGTCCTCAAGCGATGACCAAAAACACATTACGACACACAAAGGACAAGTAATTAAAAAGAAATAAATAGTAACCCCTTTGTTCATTAGCCTCATGCTCCTCATGTATACTTGTAATGTGTGCGTATTCCAACAGACTATGATTTGATCGACCTCAACACGATACCATATCTCGTTGGCTCCTATTAAGACCTTGACTAAAGATAAGCCAGTTATGTATAGCGCCCGAATAGTGCGGTGATAGTGCCCTTACTACAAAGAAGTCTCTCACACCATGAAATAATGTAGCACACAGAGACTGGAATGTAAGCACTCACGCTCAGAAAGAATTTTCAACCGGCACACGAGTGTAGACCATATGCTTGCCTTTATTTTCACCACCCTAACTCTTGAATGACCTTTTCAGGATCACTTTAGGACTTCTAAGGCTTGTAACGTAGGCTCGGGCTTGGGTGAGATATATTTAAGATCAAAGTGACTAGTGTTTTGTTCCAAGGCCCTGCTTTGACTCAGCCACCAATTTCGGCTTCCCAAAATCTTTGTTTTCCCCTTTTTTTTTTACTTTTTTTTTTTTTTTTTTTTTTTTTTTCATTTTATTCACGTCCCCAAAATTCTTTCTTTTGTTTTTCAACTTTTCTTCTCACCACTTGGATCTTTTCCATCCCGATTCTTCTGTTTTTCTTACACTAGCCACCCTCAACTTAGGATTTTAGCCCAAGTTGAGGTGCACAATGTCTTTTCAAGGACCAGGGCCAATATAAGCCACCCTCAACTTAGGCCTTTGGCCTAGGTTGAGGTTCACAATGTCCTTAAAGCGACCAGGGCCTGAGTATGGTCTACAGATAGATTGGAACACGGATTGGGTAGTAAGAAAGAAAAGGTCTATTAAGGCTCAATTATTTGGTTCAAAGGGATAAACTTCATTTGGTTAATTCGTTTCTTTAGGTTTAGTGACTTCTTAACAACAATGGCCTAAGATCCTTTCCTAATCCACTCATTCAATCGTTTTAGGGGGACCAACCAGGCAAGTTCTAGCTCACAAGTGTGTCAGTTAAATTCAAGCAAAAACACTCCCACACACATGGCACATATCCCCCACTATTCAGCACTACACAACACAGTCAGACTTCAATCGTTAATATGCCAACTAAACAATGTACATTGTGTTTTCAGAGGATCACAGAATCAGTCCGTATGGGATACACACCTACAAGTTCCGTGGATTTTCATTTTTCAAATTAATGAGGTTACTATAAACTCTTATAACCACTTGTCTTTACCACACAAAACAAACATAATAAACCTAAACATACCAGTTCTACTAGATAATACACCTTCAGAGAAAAGAAACATGGCAAGAAAAACTCTTCAGGGTAACGATAAGATGCTCCACCCCCAATCAAAAAGCAGTGCAATGTCCTCATAGCACCAGAATAACCAAGCAAAGCAACAAAATGGGAGCGGGACATACCTGGGACGCCTTAGGCGTCAAGGGAGTCATCATGGCCCGATCCAACTGGTGGGTCCTGGCAGGCAACATCATCAGCAGGCGCCCTAGTACTCCCAGAGGCTCCAGTCCGGGCAGCCTCATATGCGAGGCGCGCCTGCTCTTCCCGTGCAGCAGCCTCACGCCTCTGGGCCCTCAAAGCTTTTCGCAGCCTCCGTGCCTCCTCACGCTGTGGGTCCTCAGGTGGGCTAGTGCGTTGACTGCGACGCTTACCTTTGTCCGTATGTCCTGACGCTGGAGGAGGGGGTGCCGGGGCAGCAGGAGGTATGATCGGTATCCCCCAGCCTTCAGTCAGGCTCGGCTCCACCGGTGCACTAAACAATGATGCAAACGAATCGGGTGGTGGAGCCGGAGCGGGCCCGGTGCTGTTGTACCGTGCGTACAAATCGTCAATCTTGTCCTTCATGGCCCGCATTTCCTGCATCATCTGAGTCACTTCATCACCGGTCATGCTGCCAAACATGCGGCGAAGGTAGGCCTCCCACTGGTTAAACTGCTCCTGCAAACTCTGGATCTGGCCAAGAAGTTCAGCACGAAGTCGATCCTCAGCCAACTGTACATGAGTCTGCACCACCTGAGGCACCCGGACTACCATCTGGTCAACAATCGCCCGCGTCTGCCTCTGCTCTGTAACCATGCGGGCGAGGAGGTCGTAGGGGACATAAGTGTAGCCCGGATGCGTCTGAGGTGCTGCGCCACTAGCCCCGGGCTGCTCAGTATCTGTACCCGGCTGGGGGGCTGTGGGGAGCTCCTCAAAAGCCAACGGCTGCTGTGGGGGAGCCCGGGGGAGCTGTGTCGGAATCCCATGCCGCCGGGATCGACTGTGGTACAATGGGTTGTCGATATCCTTAATCATAGCAATGTTGACAACACCCTTTGGAGCTATCTTCCGGTCCAAGAAGTGCGTGGTGGGAACACGGGCATGCCTGCATAGTGCCCGAATCAGGCATGGAAATGACATACCTGCGCGTTCGGAGAGGGCACGATCCTTTATCTCCATAGCAATGACACGACCCACGTTAATACCAAGGCGGGCCACCAAACTCGCGACCAACACAGCATGGGAGAGTTGGAGCGTGTTGTCGTTTACTGTGGGTCGAAGTCGGGCACGCACCACCGACCACCAAAACTTGGCGACAAATGTGAGGGAGGCTTTTGTAATAGGAATCTTGGGGTTAGTCACCCAAGGTGCCTCCACTCCCTGAAGTGCAATATGCTCCGCCATCCACTGTAACTCCCTAGTCCGGGTAGACGGGTCCGAGATCCTAACCTCATCAGTGACAGACACATAGTGAGAAATGAAGATCCCATCTGGTGGGGCACGGTAGTCTGGACCAAATAAAAAACGGTTGATCGTCTCTGCCGAGATGTCAACCTGTGCCCCCCGGATGGTGACATAATCCCGATGAGATAGTTTGGCAGCAAGCCGCTTCTTCGCGCGTCTGGGCAGGTTGCCTTCTATGGATGCAAGCAGGCTGGCGGCATAGCTGGAGTAAAATTCGGCGATCATATCTGGGCCATAGTATCCAGGAGGGCTGGCCATCCATCCAAACTGATATGCTTCAAATGTATTCCGTATTTCCGGAATGGAGTCCAACTTGTCCACGAGGACCCGCATTTCCGGGATAATTGGCCTCCCCTGATAGCCGCCAGTACCCTTGGTGATGCCATTGACGTAGACCTCCTTAGCCCCAGGGACTGACCATCTCCTCCGCAAAAAGACCAGGAGCCACTTGGCGGTTTCCGGGTCAGAAGTCCGGGCAACCGCCTGCTGGGTGGCCTCATCGTCACTGTCGCGGAGGAGCAAAATATCCTCCTCTCCCCCTACATCGTGCTCGGCAGTGACTGGAGTGCCGGTCTCATCCTCCTGCTCTGGGACTGCAGAGTCCCCTGCCACCCCCGCTTCGGGAGCATCCTCCTCGGAATCTGACGCGATGTAGCGCCGCACTGGACGGGAACGGGCAGTGCGAGGGGGTGGTGCTGGCACAGCTGACCCGCCGTCAGAGTCATTGCCTGAGTCACTCCCCGGATTGTGACTGGAGGATTCGGTGATCGAATCCCGGAGACGTGACTCCTGCTCGTCTTGTCGTGGGCGAGGTCGTAGACGTGGGGCCATGGTAATCCTGCAACCAGCACAAAGGATAAAGAGCATATTAGTTACGCCAGGAAACTTGGGACGACACACTAACGGGTACTCAGACTTCCCCTGTGGAAATAAAGTGACCAAAAACCCTTAAGAGTGGCGTCACCCGGTCTATCATCGGGAATTTCGCACTACAAAGCCAAGGAGGCGCGAGGAAAGTAACTATAATGACGAAAATAACAAAAATAAGGGGGCATAGGACGGGGCCCTGCACGGGCCGTGTGAAGGAGCACGGGCCGTGTAGAGGCCCGTGTGAAGGTCTAAGGGCCGTGGCAGCCAAGGGACACGGGACGGGCCGACACACGGACCGTGTAGGGTCAGACGGTCCGTGCGAACGGACCGTGTGGCGTGCCTTGGCAGACTGGGAGTTTGTGACACAGACGGTCCGTGACACGGCCCGTGTGATGTCACACGGTCCGTGTAACGGACCGTGACACGGTCATCGTCCCCAGTCAGCCCCACTACGGATTGCGAAGTTCAAAAACGCCATAAGTCACACAAAAAATGCCGGATCGGGTACCCAAACTAAGCAAGACTACCTTCAACAACACAAACCCAATTTTTAACCACCCAAGAAGCCCAAAAACCCTATGTTTCAAGAATTTCAAGAAAACAATAATGGTGGTTAAGTCTACCCATTAACAAATCCTTAAGGAATCGTGCCCGAGAGAATTATATACTTCAAGATCAACAAGAATATGCATAAACTCATACGAAGGAACAAAACTAAAAGCAATATTTCAATAAACATATTAAAGAATAACTAACCCAAAAGAAAAATAGAGAAGAAAGAAAAACTTACTTGAAGGAGAGAAATAGACTTGAAGCACGAAAATTTGCCTAAGGAAAGTGAGACGGATCGTGAATGGAGTGCACTAACCGTATGAGAGGAGATGAAGATTTGGTGGTGTGAGGAAGAGAGTAATGGCGTGTGGGGATTTTAGAGAGAGAGAATGAGTGTGAGGAAAAGATATAATCTGGAAAGAGGGTATAAATACCCCAAAATCCGCGGCCCAAGACGAGTGGGAAAACGGGTCGTGCCACGTGGCACGATCCGTATGGCGATCCGTGGGTGGCGGACGCAGGGTCCCGAGGTAGACGCCCAAACGGTCCGTTAGACGGACCGTTTTATGTGGGACGGGCCGTGTTGCGACGCACGTGGCGTCTGACGCTGCATGCTCCCACACGGTCCGTGTGACGGACCGTTTAAGATCACACGGACCGTGTAATTGGGCCGTGTGAGCTGCCTTGACAGATTTGAACTTACCTGGAGGGGGCGCCCCAACGGGCCGTTACACGGTCCGTTTAAGAGCAGACGGTCCGTGTAATCGGGCCGTGCGACACCCCTTTGAGGAATTTTGGCCTTCCTTGCCACCATGCGCATCCTTCCCTGAGACAAAATATAAGCCAAGCATAAGTCAGTGTACTTTCCTCTCTCAACCATTTTTTTTTTTTTTTTTTTTTTTTTTTTTTATATTGATGGGTTGCCTCCCATTTAGCGCTTGGTTTAACGTCACGGCTCGACGTGAAGGTCTTGACTACTCAGACTATTGATAGACATGTTCAACAGGGTACCACTTCATGATTGAGTAGGGGTGGCCAACACCACAACAAGTTTTATTCTCTTTAGGCCCGACAAGAGATGGAGGACTCTCCTAATGTGGTTACTAGTACGTTATGAGTCTTTCACTTTCATGTGTATGCTTTGCTTGATCCCAGAGCCAACTTATCTTTTGTTACTTCTTACCTTGCTATGAGATTTGATATTAGTTCGGGGGTCTTGTTGGAGTCTTTCTCAATTTTCACTCCTATTGGTGATTTCATTTTAGCTAAGAGAATTTATAGAAATTGCCCAATGTCGCTGTTCAATAAATTTACTTCTTATTATCTAGTTAAGCTTGACATGACTGATTTTGATGATATTCTTTGCATAGATTGACTTCATGCTTTCTATGCATTCATTGATTGTAGAACCCGAATGATTAGGTTCCAATTTCCTAACGAGTTAGTCCTTGAGTGGAGGGGTAGTGATTCCAAGATTAAGGGTCAATTTATCTCATACCTCAAAGCTAAAAAATAAATTTCAAGTATTATATTTACCTTCTTATGAGGTTAGGTATGTGAATTCTAAAGCCTCTATTCTTGAGCCAGTCCCTACTAAAAATGAGTTCTTCGATGTATTTTTTGATGACTTGCTCGATATCCCTACCAAAAGGAAAATTGATTTTGGTATCTATCTTCTCCCCAATACCTAACCCCTATCCATTCCTCCTTACCAAATGGCAGTGGTAAAACTTAACATGTTAAAAGATCATTGAAAGACTTGTCAGATAAGTCTTATAAGGTCATGTATATCATGAGAGGGTGCACCCATGTTGTTTGTTTGAAAGAAGAGTAGGTCACTTCGTATGTGTATCAATTATCTAAAACTGAATAAAGTTACCATAAAAAACAAGTATCTTATTCTAAGGATTGATGATTTATTTTACCAACTCCATGGTGCAAGTTACTTCTTCAAGATTGATCTTCAGCCAAGCTACTATCAACTAAGAGTAAGGGAATGTGAAATCCCAAAGATGACCTTTAGAACTCAGTATGACCACGTTGAATTTTTGCTTATATCTTTTCGACTAACAAATGCTCCTGAAACTTTTGTGGATTTGATGAATAAGGTATTTAAGCCATACTTGGACAGGTTTATGTTGGCCTTTATTAATGATATATTGTTTTACTCTTTGAATGTAAAGGAGCAGGAGGATCATTTGAGAATTATATTGCAAACCTCAAGGAATCAACAATTATTTGCTAAATTTAGCAAGTGTGAGTTTTGATTGAGGTCGGTAGCTTTCATTGCCCACATTGTCTTTGGTGATGGTATAAGGGTTGATCCTCAAAAGATCAAAGTGGTGAAAAATTGTAACACCTTGATAAATTTTAATCTTAGATTTTAACCGTTCTTATTATGTGTATGAAATCATACCAATTCGTTCTAGCTTTTTATCTAGGTGTTACAGCCAATTCTTTATGGGAATAATAGATTTGAGATGAATAAGGTCACACAAATCCCTTAACACAAACTTAGACATGAATACTGTCACGACCCGCATCCAGGGCATAAATGTGACATGGCGAATGGGAACCCGAGAGTCCCCAAACAAACCTCAAAGTATCCAAATCCACATCATCTGTTCGAAAGCACATTTAAATAGTAAACACATAGTTCTAAGGGATTGGAAAATAGGACTCACACAATGGGGATATCGAAGGGAAAGGGATTTACATGGATTCAAATAGCACATAGCACATACGAACTAAGGGGCGAGTGAGTATGACTCACTCTATGGGGGAATCACGGGGCTTAGGATCTTCCACATTTATACATCAAAGATATATACATATCATAATTCCATAATCAATCCATGATAGCCATATACAATAGATAACTAAATTTATAAGCTTCAAATACAACACATAACATATAGAGTCTACGGGGGTCTACAAGATGTCCAACAATGTCTCTAGTCATAAGATGGGACGGGGGCCAAGACATGTCCGGGGCTTACCTCCAATTAGGAAGATAAACAGAAAACAACATAGGTAGAAGGAAGGTGGTTTGTCCTACGGAGATAGGACTCACCGGAATATCAACTCTCCGAATTTGAGCTACCGTCAAGCGGTGGATGATCGTAACACATGGCCCCTACATGGTAAAATTATGTAGGCATAAAGTATGCGTTAGTAAGTTTGAATGTACTAAGTATGCGGGCATGCAATGCATATGAGTTATAAAGTTGTATTTCAATGTTAGATGACAAGGGCACATGATATAGAAAGAATTATTTAATCAATGGAGAAGTATACAAGATTCCATAAAATTCATAATGTATGAATGGAATGTTGCTCATGTATAACGAGGATGTCATCTCAACCAAGATTAGTAAGACCAAGTGAGCTATAACTTGGAATCCTGATGAATACCCCTCACCGGTACAGAGGTGGTCTACTTGCCAAAGGTAAACCATACTTCACTTTAGGGGAACATATCACATTTGTATGATGCAACCCCCTTACGAGAACATATCCCATTTTGCGAAGGATTTTTCATATCATATCATAATAGTACTTCACTTTACGGGAACATATCCCATTTCAAATAGGATTCTCATAACATATGCTAGGCACATAGTTCGAGGAAAGGGAGTGGTCCCTTGGGGATAGCCTTGACGCCCCCAATCTATCGATGCTAAGTTGGCATCCCACAAGAATACTTATACATATATGGGCTTTCAAGAGAGACAATATTCATTTCAAAATCATAATTCATTTCAAAACCGTTCAATGCACATTTAGGCTCAAATGCAAAATCATAAATCATAATCATGATACTCACGCAAGGAATAACTCATTCACATATACAAGATGGTGTAAGTACCCGAGATGCTCAAAGAGCCATAATCATAAGACATGTATTTGATCACATTCTTGTCATAACCAATGCCTTATCAAAATCATTTCATAAAACATAATTGGACTTAACCCACTTCGAAATTTCCATATACCAATGTTCATGAATGCAAATGCAATGCATTATAGAGTAAAGTTAAAATCAACATCATAATATAAAATTGAATAAATCCATAATTAAATCAATCATCTAAATCATAATATAAATCACCCATGCATAAATCAACTTTCGAAAGGGGACATACATGTTCATAACTTCATATCTCAATGTAAATCATCATAATAGTGATCATAGTAGATTAAGATCATACGTAAAGTACATCCCGTATATCAATTGGATTTAATAAAATCAAATAATGAAAATCCATATTTAAAGTGAATTAAATTTCATGAAATCGATTGAAAGGAATTTTGGGTCTTCTTGGTTGAAAGGGACCAAGAATCAATCTCATATACTTTGATTAGTATAAGGAACTATATTTTTTAGTGGCTTTACCGAACCTCTTAGTACCGTCCTGAGCGAAAAAACTTGCCAGGCATCGCTCCATGGAAAGCCCACACGGTCCATGTGAAGCCACACGGATCGCGTGGCCTCCCGTGGAGGATAACTTGGTTCGGAATTTGACAAGTTTAAAGGAGATGGAGGATTTCAGACCAAGAGAGGGCACATGGCCACCCACATGGTCCGTGTGGTATGTCACGGGTCGTGTGACCCTCCGTGTGGCTCGCCACGTAAAATCTTTCTAAGTATGAAAGTACTGTCTCGTAACTTTTTCGTGCAAAATTTTTCCCAAGTGTTGTCACACGGCCCTTGACATGACTCGTGTATCATCCCATGGGCCTTGTAGCCATCCATGTGGTACCACATATCATCAGATGAATTTCAAGTGTTGGCACCACGAAAATTGTCTAAGTGACGGTTCACGATCACTGTTCACGGTCCATGTGATGACTCATGAACCGTATAGGGGACCATATGGACCTGATAGTTCTAGTGTTTGCCCGTTTCATTAATGGCATTTACGTAATTTTGATTTACTTTAATGATGAATTGTGACCTTTTACCTATCCTAAAACCCTAATTCAACTGATATCCCTCCCCTCTTAATTCATTCTCCTTAAACCTTCTACCCCTCATTAGATCACCTCCCAAATACTCACAACTCTCCCCTTTCAAGATCCAAGCTGGGGATTAATTGGACCTCAAATTCAAGCTAGATCTTTCTCCAAATTCAGCTCCTCAATCAATGTATGTAGGATTGATTCTTAGTCCCTTTCAACCAAGAAAACCCAGAAATCTTTTCAATTGATTTCATGAATTTTAGTTTACTTTAAATGTGAGTTTTCATTATTTGATTTTATTAAATCCAATTGATGTTTGGGCTGTACTTTACCTATGATTGTAATATACTTTGATCACTATTATGATGATTTACATTGAGGTATGAAGTTATGAACATACATGTCCCCTTTTTAAGTTGATTTATGCATGGGTGATTTCTATTATGAATTCGATGATTGATTTAATTATAGATTTATTAAATTTCATATTATGATGTTGATTTTAACTTGAATCTATAATACCCATGCTATTCTTACATTATGCATTGCATTTTCATTCATGAACATTGGTCTCTATGATAATTATGAAGTGGGTTAAGTCTAATTATATTTTATGAAATGATTTTGATAAGATATTGGTTATGACAAGAATGTGATCCCATACATGTCTTACGATTATGGATCTTTGAACATCTCAGGTGCTTGCACCATCTCGTATATGTGAATGAGCTATTCCTTGCGTGAATATCATGATTATTACTTATGATTTGGCATTTGAGCCTAAATGTGCATTGGATGGTTTTGAAATGAATATTGTATCTTCTGAAAGAACATATATGTATAAGTATTCATGTGGGATGTTTTCACTTAGCACCAATAGATTGGGGCGTTAGGGCTATACCTAAGGGCACTCTCCCTTTTCTTGAACTATGTGCCAACATAGGAACGTTAGCCATTACCGAAAAGATCGATTCGTAAAGAATGGTTAATCATTTATTTTGTTTATGAAATGATATGATATGATTATGGAAACTCCTTCCAAAAAAGCATGGTCGTAAGGAGGGTGACCATCGAAAAGCATGGTCGTAAGGTATGATGTAGATTACCTTTGGAAAGTAATCTTCTCCTACCGATGGGAGGTCTCTGCCAAACTGATTCATGTAATAGCTCACATGAGTTTGATTTGTCAGTTCTAGTCCATCCCCACTATATATGAGCATTGTTGAATCTCATGCATCATGACTTTCATGGCATCTTGTATATTTATCCCTTGGATATATGATTCTTTCTATATTATGTGCTCTTGTCATCTAACATTGAAATGTAGGTTTGGTAAGTCATATTCATATCATGCCTGCATACTTAGTACATTCAAACTTACTAACGCATACTCTATGCCTGCATGATTTTACCATGTAGGGGCCGAGTATTTCGATCACCAACTATTTGATGCGTAGTCCTATCCAGAAGAGTACTTGTGGTGAGTCCTATCCTCAAGGACAAGCTATTTTCCTTTACCTATGCTATCTCAGATTTCCATTTCTATTTGAGGGTGAGCCCGGAACATGTCCTGGCCTCCGTTCCATCTTGACTAGAGGCATTTGTTGGACAATATGTAGACTCTTTTAAAATCATTAAGCTATGTGTGTTATTTGACTTATGTATTTGTTTGGTTGATTTATGGGGATTTTATATTTTGGCTATATGCATATTTGGTGTGGAAATGTGAAAAGTCTCAAGACTCGTGTTGCCCCATATCGTGAGTCCTATTCTCCCGTCCCTTAGAGCTTTGTGTTGCTATTTGGATGTTCTTCCTGAGCCGATGATGTGGATTTAGATACTTGAGGCTTGTCTAGGGACTCTCGGGTTTCCACTCACCGTGGCACATCTAGGCCCTAATCTCGGGCCATGACAATTAGGAAGATGAATTTCAGAAGAATTTGTCTTGAATTTGAAACCCCAATTGATTCCTAGCTTGAATCTTGAAGATGAGACTTGGAGAGAATTTTGAGATTCTTATTCTAGAAACTAAGTTTTTGTCTTGAATGAGGGTTTAGAATTAGCGTAGGAAAAGTTTAGGAATATAAAGGGGGGGAGGGTTAAAAGGTCTTAAAAGCCTTGGGTATGGCTCAAAATATCTAAAATAACTCAATAAAATGCCCATGTAAATTTTAAACTGAACTTGACATGGTTGGCTTCACGGTCTGTGAAGGCCTCCCGTCTAGCCCAGACAGATTCTCTAAAAAAGGGCATAACATCTTATTCCAAACATGGAATGAGGTAGGGACCAAATGTTTTGGAAAGATAATTCAAAGAGCTTCAATTTAATAGGTCATGGGTCACCAGTTCCTTTTGTGTTAAGAGATATGACCAATTAAAGTCAACCCTTCAATCGGTACTTGTGAAAAACTTAGCCAATGAAATTCTTTTGAACTTGACTAGACGTAGGAGACCTATGATGACCTTAATCAACATAAATAAGCTTGAATTAAAGGCTTGAAAGTAAAACTTACCATGAGCTTGAAGATCCCATACATAGAATTTTCAATTCGGAGGAATTTCACACGGATGGTCACACGACCCGTGTGACACTACACGGGTCGTGTCAAGGACCGTGAAATGATACTTAGAAAAATTATATCACACAAAGTTATGAGATGGTAATTCCATACTTAGAAAAATTTCACGTCACGAGCTATATGGTGGGCCACACGTCTCGTGACATACCACACGAACCGTGTGGGTGGCTGTGTGACAACACTTGGTCTTGTTTCTTGGCTTTCCAGGTGCAAGGCCATCACATGGCTCACCATATGGCCCGTGAAGCACCATACGGTCCGTGTAGGGTTCCGATGTGATGTGCCTTAGCCCGAAACTCCCTGTCAACTCCCCATAATCAAAATTATGACCAAGTACCCCTTCACTGGAGGCCATACGGTCTGTGTGACCTCACACGAGCCTTGTAGGCCTCCCATAAAGTGACACTTGGTCATTTTTTCATAGGGCGACATTATAAAGTACGATAAAGTCGTTCGAGAATCCGGGTCATTACAGATACGTACACTTCTTTTCAAAACAAAATCAGATAGATATCCAGCAAACCAATACATACTATTGCATGCGACAATGCAACCATGATAAGCAAGGTATGATCAACAAGCCACAATCAATAAATAAGTCTAATGTTAACAATGCAATGCAAATGCCCTTATCCCATATCTCATTCTTAATGATGTTTTCATGTATAATCCTGGGATTGTGCAAAATCATTCACTCTCACAAAAGATATTCATATATTATGCCCAATACCATATGCTTGCCTCTATACTTATGACTATGACCTTTGACAACTTAGTCTAGGACCAGTTTAGGACTTTACAAGCTTGTAACGTAGGTTCAGGGGGCACGTATGATGTTTTGGGAACATAGTGACTAAATTCGTCCTTGAGACTGCATATTTCTACAGTTTTGCCTTACTAACACTGTTACTTTCATTCCGTTCTTTGTTTTCTCCTATTTCAAGCTTTTCTGAGTGCTTTCTTTTCATTTTTCAGCCTTTTGCCTTGTATTTAAGCTTCATTTTGCTCTTTAGCTCATAGCTAAGGCATCACTCATTTTTTCCTTGCACCAAGTACACATTTTACTCCTTCCATGTATCACTAACTTTTTCCTTATTTTGTATTTTATTCTTACACCAGCCACCCTTACTTAGGCGGAACTAGGGTCACTCTTGGTAACCACCCTCAACTCATGTTTTGTGCCTTAATCAATGTGCACAATGTTCAAGGAAGTACTAGGTCCAATTTCAAGATGTTACAGCTAATAAGGCTAGGTGACTTAGGTTTTTACTAAGAAGAGGTACATATCAGGCTCAAGCATTAGCATCAAGGGACATTCTGCATATTTCGTTGGTTATTTAGGCTAGGTAGACTGTTATGAACAATGGCCTAAGATTCTTTCCAAACCAACTAACCTAAAGTCTAAGTCAAAGAAACAGACAATGGCTTAAGATCGTTTTCTAACTAACTAACCTAAAGTCTAAATCAAAGTAACAAGGCAAATTCCGAATTGAAATGCAATACACGAATTTAGCAAATTAAACTCACACTCATATGATAATGATCAAATTATCAACACAGACTCAGAGATCATGTGTTTTATCTCAATTTTATCCTCACTTATCAGAACAAATACTATCAACACAAATAAACATGCATGGTTCCTATCTAGGCTAACTAATAAAAAATTTGGTGGGTATCATTTTTTACAAAAAGTACAAAAACATGCCATAGATATCAGTACTATATGCTGCTAATACTACGTAAACATTCTAAATATACCGGTTCAACAGAAAGTAAATATCCATGGGGAAAAAGAACATAGATAAGAAAACCGCTACAATTCAAAAATTTGGGTAGTTATAGGCCAAAGCTACTCAGACTTCATTGAGGCCCATAAGTACCTACACCTCATAAAAAAAGAGGTGCATTGTACTCATTGCACACAATCATAACAAATTAAAGTGCTATGGTAAAAAAATACTTGGGTGCCTAAGCGCTAGTCTCTACCTTAGGTTGCCTCCCAAGTAGCATCTGATTTATTGTCGTGGCATGACATAGACAACTTGAGTACTCAGACTCCCTCAAGTTTTCAAACCTCATTCTTCATATCATCTAGCCTCTATATAGATTGACAGGTATTGAAGATAACTTCTTTATTGTTCAATCTAAACCTGAGTTGACTAGCTTCCATATCCGCTAGTGCTTGACTAGTAGCCAGGAATAGCCTTCCCAAGATGATTGCGACGTCGAAGTCAATTTCACAATCGAAGATCACAAAGTCTGCAGGGAATATGAATTTCTCCACTTTTACAAACATATAATAAAGTATCCCCATATGCTTTTTCACCATGTGTTCATCCATCAACAACCCCATGCTCGTCGGAGTAAGGGCTCTCAATTTTATCTTTTTGTAGACCGCAGGGGGGAATCAAATTTATGTTGGCACCAGATCACACAATGCCCTTGCAAACTCCACATCTCCAATTGTGCAGGGTATGGTAAAAGCATAGAGACATTCTAGCTTTTGAACCAGGGACCTCGTTGCAATTGTATTGCAATGTTGAAGCTCTTGGGAGAGGTCATGACTCATAGTGCGCTTCTTCGTGACCAGGTCCTTCATGTATTTGCATACCCTTGCATCTTCTCTAACGTCTCAATGAGAGGTATATGGATGGAGAGTTATTTTAACATGGAGAGAAAGTGCTTGAACTTGCTTTCCTCCTTCTTTTTAATTTTTTGAGGGAAGGGAGGAGGAGGCCTAGGAATGGGCTTAAACTTCTATGGCGCATCTGCAACATCACTCACCCTATCCTTGTCACGATCATCTTAGGTATCCGCTTCCTTGACCTTAACTGTCTACTCTAAAACATCATCCTTGTAAATCGCATGGGAGGATCAGTGGTACTCTTGCCACCACGAGTAGTAACCTCCATGCACTGCCCGTCATTATTTGGATTTTGAACTGTGTTTCTAGGCAGTGTACCCCTCTAATGCTGATTAAGTTGGGTTGACACTTGACCAAACTGTTGCTCACACTTTTTGATAGCAACAAAATAAGAATTGATTTTCTAATTTACACTGGAGATCTCAAATTTCAAAATTCTAAACTGTGTTGCTAGGCATGAGACATAAGTTAAGAGTCTCATTCTATGTCTCAGCTTTCTTCAAAAGGCGGTCAAACATCTCCTCAACTATGGAACTACTAGCACCGTTGTCACGGTTGTGTGGTGGCACATAAGTACCATTTCTGTAGCCATCTCCGTGGCCCTAAATCTACATCTTTGACTTGGCCATGATTCTCGTCATAGTACCCTCCGCGATTGTCTTTGAAAGCTACAACTCAATTAAAGTTCCGACCTTGGTTTCCTTGACCTTGGCGCCAATAGTCTTGATTGGACCCTTGGGCGTTAGTCCGGAGACCCCCCGTTTAATAAGCAATGAAGCAAGTGTCCTCCTTAGAGCAGGGATCATTATACGTGGGTGCTTGCGGAGGCTGATGAACAACTGCGTTGACTCGTTCTTGATTCTGCTATATCACTACCTCCAAACCAGTATAGGTTCGAGCAAGATCTTGCATAATCTCTTAATTTATTTTAGCTTGCTCCGAAATAATACTGAAAGCGCATGAACTTTTGGTTGATGATCTATCTCTTTCCCCCATGCACGATTGGTCTTGACCACCCTTTCCATCCTTTCCGTGATCCTTGCAAATGGTTAATCTAAGAACATGCCCCGTATAATGATATCAGCATAGACATGTCTATTCTTATCTAGGGCACGGTAAAAGGTCTCCACCAAGGCATCATCAATAATTTTATGGTCTAGATACTCCTCAAGCACTTAGTGAACCGCTCCTATGTAGTAATATTTGAGTCACAACATCCATAGACAGATAATGTGTTTCCATCACACTCTTACCGAAAAATGCAATGTTGTATAGATGGCTATGCGGATATTCTGATGGTATGCTCGCGAACAACCCACGATTTTGCAGCATCTGAAGCATCCCACTTGGAAGCACGAACTTTGTGTCAACTGGCAGTGGTGGCAAAATAATAGCTCTAGTCACCTCCATAGCCATAGGGTACAACCGATATTGATTCCACCAATAAGCTTCAACGTTGAAGTCCTGTGGCTATGGAACAATGTCCTCAAGAGGATGTGGGGTTTCATTGTAGGCATTCTCATCTCATTCCAGTTCAGAGCTGCATTTGCTACATTGTTGGCATTATCTTAGCCCATTCTTCTCAATCTTCTCTGGATCTCTGGGTTAAACGGAGTTAAGGGTATGTCTTGACTTCATGTGTTAGGCTTATACTACACTTATACCATGAAAGAAAACAAAAATAACAAAAAAATATAAAATAAGGGAAATAAGGATTAATTCCCAAATTATTTAAATTAGACAAGTTTAGCCATATTCCTCCGCAATGTTGCCAAAATCTTGATGTCGCCCAAGCTACACCTCTTTTTTTAGGATAAAGATGTCATTGGCAATATATAGAATCTAACTAAGGTTAGGTTCAAGCCCAAGGTAATATGGTAGACTTAGAAGAACTCAATTTTGCGATTCAGGTTTATTTATCAACTTAACTCTCTGAAAGGGGGGGGGGGTTATAATCACTAGTAAAATCAACTTTGAAGTGTTTAACCAATATGATGAGAAAATAGGGTATTGCATTTCCCATGATTCCCTAACTTAATACCACTAGATAACCGAATTCTTTTCTAGTGTGTAGCATGCAGAACGGTAAGTTAAGTTCACCAAATCCTTTGGCCCAGGCGAGAGGCAAGTTTCACTGCGTGATTTTGTCCATCCCCACAGTGTGACATTACTAACTCTTACCTATAGTCCCAGAACCACCTCCCCTTGGTCCAGTTCGGTTGATTAGACAAGAAATATTAATCAAATCCTGTTAATTAATCACTTTTCCTATTCGTTACTATCTTGGTCCAGTGAGTAACACTAGGTGGGTTATAATGTTAGCCGACATTTGAAAGCATTCAAAACAAAGAGAATTAATTAATACATGCATGCACACTTTTCAAGAATTATAAATTATCCGATTTTACCTTATTAGTTTTTCGTGATTCCCACAACCCTACTTGGGGATTTAGCTACTCCTGATCAATGAAACTACAAGACTTATGAATTTGAATAACATAATAGAGTACTTACACAATTTAATTAAGCACAAGAAGATCCAACTCTTCAATGAGAATCACAAGATTGTAATTAGAAGATGAAATTATAGTTTACAAATGTTTCTCTTTGTTCTCTATTATATTGTTGGTCTTTCCTTCATACTCTCCTAGAAAAATATCCTAAAAACCTATTTATAATGTTTAAAATACAAATAAAAAAAATAGGACAATTGGGTCGGCTGGCTTCACGAGGTGCTCTACGTGCCGTATATTTATTTAAGGTTCGTAGTTGGGCTTTTATAAGTTGTTGCTTCAATTCTACACTTTCCTTCTTCAACACCCCTCTACAACCCATAAAAGGTTTTATAGCCTGTAGGGTGTTTCGTCCAATGGAATTTCAGAAAGTCCTCAATCTTTGGTCCTTAGGGTACGAGACTGGGTATATGGCTCATAAAGTATTCTATAGCTCATCTGCATGTTTGCAGACACAACTTTAGAAATACACCCCTTACTAGAAAGTCACACGAAACCACCTTTACGGCTCATAGAATGCTCTACGACTCGTAAAGGGTCTCGCGGATCTTCAAATTCAGCAACTTCTGCATATTTGCCCCAAAACAATGCCAACCTTGAAATCTTGCAAATCAAACACAATAACATATCAAACCTACAAACATCGCATTGAGAACACACAAAATTCCAAGTTTTAAGCATCAAAAGGGTTGTATTTGGACAGCATATCAACAAGCATAAGCAAAGGAAGGGGGTTATGTTCTATTTTTAGAAGAGATCTTTGAGTTATGCACCATACTCAGCTAGTACCCCAGCTACAAGTAACAAGTCCCAGGGTCATTAGAATTTTAGAGCTAAGTGTAATACCCCGTACCTTAGAAGATTAGAATCAAGGTCGTGGTGCACTACATGGCTTGTGAAGTGCCTTTGTGAAGGTGTATAGGTGACCCTAAACCTATTTTTTGGATGTTTGATGACCCCGTTAACCTCCTAAAATCAGTTCATAAGCATGCCAAAACACTCCTCATAATCTATAACACTTAGTCTCTCTATCGCTTACTCAAAATAACTTTTGAATCCTTTTTTCAAGCTCTACTAAATGTATCTCCTTGGAACCTTCAAGCTCAAGATAAATTAACTTTACAACCTTCAATCCAAGCTTATATTTATGGTTTAAGGTAGTAAGGGACCTCCTACCTCAAGCCAATTCCAAAGGAATTCCATCGGCAAAGTTTTTTGTATGAACCGGCATAAGGGTCAATTTCAAATGGTCATATCTCCTTGCACAAATATAATTAGGTGGATCATGACCTTCCAAATAGAATCTATTTGAATTAGCTTTCCAATGCTTATGATTTCACCAAATTCAAGTTCAAATAAAGAAGTAATGCCCATTCTTGTAAAACCTTCCGCATGTTTTTCGCTATGAGTGCACACCGCAGAACCTACCACGGCCTTGGAGGTGGTTCCATCAAACGCACTTGCACCAACTTTCTGGTGCATTTTCATAAGGATATGAGGGTCTTTTCCCCCCTTTCTTAACACCCTTATGCATGTTTTATGACTACTATATTCCCGTAAATAAGTTCCTAAGGCACTCATAACATCCCATACACTTTATAAAATGTAGGATCTCAGTTACTCATTCAAATTCACCTTCCAAGTTCTTATTCAAGCTCAAGTTGGGAATTCTTCAAGTGGATCAAGGATTCAAGCTAAATTCATCTCAAGCACGTCAATCTAACCTAGGTATGTGTGGCTTCATTCATGATTCCATTTCAATCATGAAGCCCAACTCCTATTTCTAACTTTTCATGAACTTTAAGTGAGTTTAAGGCGATTTTCACGATTTGGTTTTGAATTTATGAAATTATGTTATGGGTCATTCTCAAATGATAATATAAGCATGAATTATTCCTTATTCTATTGATTACATCATTTATATACACTATGAGCCTGCATGTCCCTTTTAAGCTTAATTTGATGCATGGGTAGTTTAACTCATGGTCTGGCTATTGATTTCATCATGGTTTATGCATGATTCTATTCTTTCATTCTTTAGGTCATATGCATGTGTGAACATGACTTTTCATGAAGTTTTACCATGGATTTGACTATCAATTATGGATATGATTATGATTTCTATAAAAATATGATTATTACTTGATTATGAATCCTATGATGACTATGAAATAGCTTTAACTACTTGTGGTTATGTGTACGCCATCAGGTACAAGTATGAATGAACTGCTCTTATACATGTAAGTATGTTTTATACTATGATTTGGCTTTTAAGCCCAACTATGTTTGAAGGTGATTTGAAATGAATTATGACCCTATGCATATATATATACTATGTATTCCGTGGATGATAACTTAGCAGCGCATGAGATTGAGGATGATATACTACCACCTACCATGTGGGGTTATGAAAATGATTTTATGCTTCTACCCACTATGTGTGAGGTTATATTAGTTACTCTTGAACTCCTATGGGAGGTTATGTTACTCACTATGTGAGGTTATGCAAATGTTTAATTACTCACCATGTGGGGTTATGAAAATGATTTTTATGCTACTACACACTATGTGTGAGGTTACATTGGATTTTCTTAAACTCCCTGTAAGAGGTTATGCTACTCACTATGTGAGGTTATGTTTCACCTTATGTTTGTTATGGTCATCTCCACATATTTTCATATATATATATATATACACACACACTATCCTACAATTCATGCTTTGTTAAGTACTAAAGACAATCTTTGTTTATTGTTCAGGGTGAGCCAGGGTCTATCTGAGCCCCCGTCTTGTGTTATGGTCTAGAGGCATGTAGTGGACATATGTATGTGCTTCCGTTTTAGAGTTGTACTCTATTGTTTGATTTATCCTTTGTTATGACTCATGCTATGTATATGCTTCGGCTAATGTACTTCTCATTGATTTACCTTGAATGTTTAATTTAATTCTAAGGATTAGTTTGAGGTTCCTTTAGAGATCTTATTCACCACGTTACAATTAGGCCCTGGGCTTGGGTCGTGACAAACTTTGTATCAGAGTACTTTGTTTTTGAAATAGACCTCGGAGTCTAACATACCCCATAAAGTAGAGTTTTATTCATGGGTGTGAAACATGCCACACCTATGGATAAGGGGCTATAAGATGTCTTATGGAATGTTTCACTTTATTATGATTCATGCCCTGCCATAGAGCTTGTCCTAAGGCTTGATATCTCTAACGATTGTTCTTTGTGTCTTATATACAGTGTCTCCAAGAAATTACCAGAGCCTAAAGAGATGCATGCTAGTGAGAAACAAGCTCGTCAACAACCTTTGGCTGAATCATTTATAGCCCGTAGAGTCTATCGGAATTACCCTGTTTCAGTCTTGCATAAAGTCCTTCCTTATTATCTTGATAAGCTTGAAATGGTTGATTTTGAGGCCATTCTTAGGATGGATTGGCTACGTGCTTTCTATGGCTCCATAAGATTATAAGATCACAGGGTCAAATTTTAGTTCCTAAATGAGTCTATTCTTGATTTGTAGGTAGAGACTCAACATTCAAAGGTTGGCTTGTCTCTTATCCTAAGGCTTGTGGATTGGTTTATGGGGGAAGTAGGCTTTGGAATAGAGCTTCTTTCTGATACACAACCTACCTCTATTCATTCTTGCCAAATGGCCCCTGGCAGAGTTAGAGGGGCAGAAAGATTAGTTGAATTACTTGTTAAGGGAGAGTTACTTTGGGCCAGAATTCTATCTAGGTAAAGGCAGATGTTATAGCTGACCTTGTGGATGAGGTAAGAGGGAGTTGGTGAAGGATGCACTATTTGGCTAGATTGGGAGTTAGGCTTAGTGAATCTAATGATGGTGGTATCTATGTTCAGAATGGGGCTGAATCTTCGGTGGTAGTTGATGTCAAGGCAAAGAAGGATCTAGACCTATCATTGGTTTAGCGGAAGAAGTTTATTTCTTAAGAGAAGGTAGGGTTTCCCTCCTAAGGGAGAGATGGTGTGTTTTGGTAACAAAGAAGGTTGTGTGTTCCAAGATAGTGATGGTCGAAGGGACAATGAGGACCTTAGAAAACATGACGAGGACTGGTGTGTTGGAGTTCAAGGGTAGCAAGGAAGATCATTTACTACTCATTGAGTTCGTTTATGTAACAACCCAACCTAGGGGCCTAGTTGTCACACGGTGAATAAGATATCCACAGGCACCTCACCTAAGCTATCTAAGTATCTCAAGTGTTCATAGGTAATAAATAAAAGCATAATGCGGAAAAAAACATAAGGGAAAGGGGCTATGGGCATTTTGGACAATGACTCAACATTAAAATAGTGGAAATAACTAAGTCATTACTTTGTCCATATGCGTACCAAATATATCATAGGTAGATGGGACTCGTAGCAGGCATTCTCCATCAAATAGAAAGAAATCCAAACAGTGTAATATAGAAAGTGAATGCCTCGGAAGGCGTACAAAACATTGTCTCAAATAAACTAAGTACGAGCTAGAAGTAAAGAGTGGAGTGGTCCCGATCTAAGGTCTCACCATAAACAATTGAGCTAGTCTTGGATACCGAATACTAGCCTCGAACTACAGGAAGAGTACCTGTTCTTGCATGGTTAAATCATGCAGGCAAATATGCGTTAGTACATTTGAATGTTCTAAGTATGTGAGTTGCGATGCACGGATAATATTGTAATGCCATCATAATTAAACATAACATATAAGTATGCATGAGGTTAATGAGCCATGAGATAAGCTTAAACATGCATAAGAAGTATGGCTTAGATCAATATGAAACAATGCAAATTAAACACACGAATTAAAAACATATCATAAGATGATGATGTAAACTTGTGGGAATAGACCTTAACCGATAGTAAGACAATGTGAGCTACTACATGGAATCCAATGAACTCCTTCCATTGGGAAAGGCCAATGCACTCCTACCATTGCGAAAAAGGGGATCTACTTGCCAAGGTAGATATCTAAAACGTAGTAACTTTGGAATTGCATCCTTCATACTTTAGGCCTATGTGGATCCACTAGCCTACCCTATAAGGCTCATATGGCAATACATAGTTAGGGACATTGAGATTTGGCTTCAAGGGATCATGCCTCAACTAACAGGACGAGTTCCAATCTCAAGTCCTTTTGGTCCTAAGTCATTCCACGAAATCTTTAAACATAATTTAGAATCATCAGTAGCAATCAATACGAGTAGCTCAAACTTACGAGTCTTTCTTTAGGGAAATAATCACCATACACATATATTTGGAAAACTTCACTTTGAAGCTCTTCATGAATGACCTATTCATAGTCATAAATCACAAGAACTTCCACTGAAAGATAAGGTGCACTTATTTGATGCTCGGAACAATCATAAGTCTAAAGAAATTTCTTTAAAAGGAACATTAAAATCGTCCAACCTTAATCATATAAAAGCCCATCGTAGAATCAACATCACACTTCAAAAATGTACGTACATTTACTTAACAAAATAGTCATTGAACCTAATGAACATCATATAGTAGCATAGGAACTATAAAATCATCATAAGCATGCATTAAAACTTAGGAACTTAAAAAAAAGGAAAAATGCATAATAGGAAACTTTATAGGTGAAAGGATACCCATAAATGAACTCACATACCTGAGAAACTAGAGGAAATTAGAATTGAAGTCTTGAGGAAGGAACTTGGGAAACCCTAGCCTTGTTCTTGCCTATCCTTGAGAGCTCCTTTTCCTTAGAGAAATTTAAGAGTATGGAATGAAAATAATTAGGGCTTTTAGGCTAGTATAGGTCCCTTTTTCGTCCCCAAAATAACATAGTTTGGAAATAAATTTGACTAAACTACCCTTATTAAAACTGCCGAAAGCCCTCTACAAGACCCTGACCATGGGCCTTAGATTGGTCTATGACCTGTAGAACTTTTCGTTTGATAGCTCTTCTAAGAATCTTGAAATATCGCATTTTCTTAATTAGGAACTATAACATACTGATAGGCCCATACTATTTTCTACGATCCATCTAATATTTCGTGGATTACGTTCCTGAAAACTCTCCTATCTATGAGCTGTAAAACAATCCATGGGTTATAGTGTATCTCATGAACCAGGTTCTCCGTCATTTTTCAAGCCAAGTTTTCTACACTCAGGGCTCCTAAATTGAGGGTCGTTATAATATCTCCCCCTTGGGAACATTTATCCCTGAATGTACTTAACGGCAGGCTTTAAAGAGTAAACTAGCAGCTAATAACCCAGTATGCATGCAAAAATTCAATTCAAACATCATTTCTCAAAAATTCAAATTTACACTTTAAACATACTTCAAAATAGTGCATAAACATCAAAATAAATGCATACATCATGAGAACCTAAGATGCTTTGAGTTTGAGGATTTTGGAAGAATTTCTTAGTACCTTAGGCTTGAGTGGAGTGGAATAAATGTGGATAATGCTTTATCATATCCACTTTCGCTTCCCATGTAGCATCATCAACTTGTTTGTTCCTCCAAAATACTTTGATGGATGTGACTTCCTTGTTCCTTAGCTTTTTCACCTGTCTATCTAGGATTTCAACTGGTACCTATTCATAACTCAAATCCTCTTCAATGTTCACATCATGCAAGGGGACTATAGAACTTGAGTCACCCACGAATTTCCTCAACATTGATATGTGGAAGACTGGATTAATCAAGAGTAATTCATTGGATAGATCCAACTCATATGCTACTGTTCCCACTCTCCTCACCACCTTATAAGGTCCCATATATCTAGTTCTCAATATCCCTTTCTTACAAAATTAGAGAACACCTTCCATTGGAGATACCTTCAAATAGACCCAAT
Source organism: Solanum rostratum (assembly GCA_029948455.1). NCBI lineage: Eukaryota > Viridiplantae > Streptophyta > Magnoliopsida > Solanales > Solanaceae > Solanum > Solanum rostratum. The sequence continues at coordinate 41,493,175 of CM057055.1, forward strand.
CGTTAACTTGGAACTCAATCTCCCTTCTCCTTAATTTCGAGTAGGACTTTTGTCGACTTTGGGCTTTTTGTAATTTCTCCCTTATGCCTTTAATTTTCTCAGAGCATTCATCACCAAATCAGGTCCTATTAATTCAACCTCACCAACTTCAAACCAACCAATGGGTGATTTAAATTATCTACTGTACAATGCTTTGAAGGGTTCCATCCTAATACTTGCATGCAAGATATTGTTGTAGGAGAACTCGATAAGTGGTAAATGTTCATCTCAACTTCCCTTGATAACATGCAAGCTCTTAACATATCCTCCAAGTTCTGACACTCGTTTCGGCTTGTCCACTGGTTTGAGAATGAAAAGTTATGCTCAACTTCACTCTAGTGCCAAGTCCTCTTTGGAAGGACCTCTAAAAGGGAGAAGTGAATTGAACCCCACGATCTAATATGATGGACAATGGAATCCCATGCAACCTCACCAACTCTTAGATATCCGAGCGGGCATAGTCCTCAGCACTGAATGTGTTTTGACCGGCAAGAAATAAGCTAACTTAGTCATGCGGTCAACTATCACCCATATGGAGTATGATCCATTCAACAAATAAAGAGAGAAGGGTGTGTTCTATCAATAGCTTAAAATTAGCTCAATGACTCAAAGGGCTTTTTTGTTCTTGGAAACCCAACCACAAAATCCATGTTGATCCCATCCCACTTCTAAGTAGGAATATCATTATCTTGAGCTAAGCCACTCAGCTTTGGTGTTTAACTTTTACCTACTGACAATTGGCACATTCGAACACAAATTGACCAATGTCCTTTATTCCATTCCACCAATAGATTTCCCTTAAGTCTCTATAAATTTTGGTAGTGGGGGATAAATAGGATAGGAGGAGTTATGGGCTTCTTGCATGATCAACCTCTTCAACTCATTATCATTGGGTAACGCAATATCCCTTGATATCGGAGTGTACCACCTACCACTTGTGAGAAGACCTCTACCGTTCCATGTTTCACCAAAGTTTTCAACTCAACAAGAATGGAATCAATATATTGCTTGGCCTTAACCTCATCGATCAGAGAAGCTACTGACCCATGAAGAACCATTGCACCACTATTTCTGGACTCATCTGATCTCACTCCTAGCCTTGAGAACCTATGAACATCTCTGGCCAACTCCCTTTTCCCGCCATCTTCTACATGGGACACACTACCTATAGATATTCTACTAAGGGTGTCAGCTACTACATTAGGTTTTCTGGGGTGGTACTTCGCACTCATATCATAATCCTTGAGTAGCTCTAACCATCTCTGTTGCCTCAAGTTGATATCCTTCTGGGTGAACACATGTTGGAGGCTCCTGTGGTTTGTGGGAGCATCCACATGGACTCAATATAAATAGTGTCACTTGATCTTTAAGGCAAACACCAGCGTCGTAAGTTAAAGATCATAAGTTAGGTAATTCTTCTCATGCTCTTTCAACTTCCGTGAAGCATAGGCAATCACCTAACCATTTTACATTATCAGGCAACCTAACCAGATCCTAGATGCATCATAATACATGACAAAACATCATTCCCCTCTGGTAATGTCAATATGGGGGCTGAAGTTAACCGATCCTTCAACGTATGAAAGCTTATTTCACATTGATATGTCTACATGAAGTTAGACTTCTTTTAAGTTAGCTTGGTGAGTGGAGGAGTCCCGCACAAACCGTCTATAGTTACCGGCTAGACACAAGAAACTCCTTATGTTAGTGAGAGTCAATGGCCTTTGCAGTTTCTTATCGCTTTTGTGTTTTTAGAATCAACTTTTATACCCACTCTAGATACCACGTGCCCAACAAAGGCAACCTCATCTATACAAAACTCGCACTTGTCAAAGTTCGCATAGAGCTTCCCTAAAGTGCTCCATGTACTCTTGCTCACCACGTGAATAGATCAGAATGTCATCAATAAACACTACAACAAACATGTCGAGGTAAGGATAAAACACCCTATTTATAAGGTACATAAATAGTACTAGTGTATTGGTGAGGCCAAAGGACATCACCAAAAATTCGAAATGACCATACCTAGTCCAGAAAGTCCTCTTATAGATTTTATTTTATTTCACCCTCAATTGGTAATAGCTAGATCTAAACTCGATCTTGGAGAAATGAGTGACCTCTTATAGTTGATCCAAAGAATCATCTATCCTCTGGAGAGGATACTTATTATTCAAGGTGACCTTATTGAGCTGTCGGTAAACAATGCACATGTGGAGTGACCCATCCTTCGTTCCTACAAATAGCACCGGGGCACCCCATGTAGACCGACTAGGTTTGATGAAACCCTTCTCTAACAAATCCCTCAGTTGCTCCTTCAGCTCCTTTAATTCTATGGGAGCCATTCTATAAGGAGGAATTGAGATAGGCTGAGTATTGGGTAAAAGATTTGTACCAAAGTCTATTCCCTTTTGAGAGGGACACTCGGTAGCTCATCTAGGAAATCATCAGGGAATTTACTTACAACAAGATCCAAATCAAGAGAGGGAACTTTAGAAGAGACATCCTTTACCCTCACCAAGTGGTAGATACACCCCTAGGAAATCATCTTACGGGACTTAACAAAAGAAATTAATCAACCTTTACATGAAGAGTTGTTACCCTCCTATTCAAGAACTAGCTCACTAGGGAAATGGAAATTACCCTACAGGTTCTATAATCAATGGAGGCATAGAAAGCATGCAACCAATCCATCCCCAAAACTACATCGAAGTCTACCATGGAGAGCTCAACTAAATCAGATGGGATTACATTATGCAGAATAGAAACAGGACAACTCCAATAGACTCTTTGAGTTACGATAGACTCACCCATGGGGTTACTCACCTCATAAGGCTCATGGAGGACTTTCGGACATGCATAATACTTATATGCAAGGAATGTAGTTACAAAAGACAAGTTTGCTCCTGTATTTATAAGTGCATATGATAAACTTGTGAGATACCAGTGACCACATTTGAGTCTTCCTTAACCTCTTAATGACTGTCAAGGGCATAGAACTGGTTGGCCCTTGTGGTTATTGATCAAATTACACCTCCTATTTAGAGGATAAAGTGGTCGCCGTCAAGATATAGAATCTAACCAAGGTTTGGGTTGAACCCACAGGGAACACATAGACGCAAGGCAAATTCTCCAACCAAAATTCCAAGTATTTAATCAACTCATTTCCCCAAAGGGTGGTTTTGCAGAAATCAATGAGAAAACTAAAATAACTATCACGAGAGAAAGATCAATAACGGAGAGTAACTAGGGTATTGTGTTCCCCATGATTCCCCAACTCAGTATCACTAGATAACCTAATTCTTGTCTAGTGTATAGCATGTAGGACAATAATTTGAGTTCACCAAGCCCTTTGGTCAAAGGTAAGAGGCTAATTTCACTATGCCACTTGGCCATCTCCATATTGTGTATTACTAACCATTACCTATAAGTCCCAGTACAACGTCCCCTTAGCCCAGTTTGGTTGATTAGACAAGAATACATCAATCAAATCCTATTAATTATTCTCTTTTCCTATTCATGTATACCTTGGTCCATTCAGTAATACTAGGTAGGTTCTAATGTTTGCTACCATAAAAACATGCAAACCAAAGATATTAATTCATATATGCATATACACCTTCCAAGAATCAAGATTTATGCAGTTCTACTTTGTTAGTTCTTTATGGTTTCCACAACCCTAGTTGTGGATTTAGCGACTCATGCTTTGTGTAAATGAAGAGATCATGAATTTAAAAGACATAATTAAACACTTACACAACTGAATTAAGAACAAGCAAATCCAATGTCAATGAAAATCACAAGCTTGAAGATTGGATTAAACCACAAGTGTTTCAAAGACTCTCTCACAATTTTCTCTCCAAAATATTGACTTCTCTAACCTAAACTATTCTAAACACACGTGAAATGTCCTCCCCTTTCTGAAATATAACCTTAAAAACCTATTTATAATAAGTGAAAAAAAATCCTAAAGAAAATAGGAAAACTGGTTGGCAAACTCCACGAAAGCACATTACGACTCGTATTGCCCTCCACGACTCGTAGTCGAGGTCCCGCAATCAGCTGCTAGAATTTCAGATTTCTTTTCTACGACATGCCTTCACGATTTGTAAAGTGGTTTACGACCCATAAAGGAGGTTTCGTATAATTAACTTCCCTGCAAGACCACTTCTCTGATCCTCAGGGCATGAAAGGCCTTCTACGACTCGTACAATGATCCACAACTCGTCTGTGTTAACTTTTGAAACTTGGACCCTCACTGGAATTCCTCAAGAAACACCTTTATGACTCACAAAATGCTCTACGACCCGTAGAAGGTCTCGTACAACAACAAAATCCAGCAACTTCGACAAGTTTTTCCCAAATCATGGCAAACCTATATTCCTACAAGTCTAAACACAAAAAAGCATAAAAACAATTAAAGTCGCATTGAGAACACACAAAATCCTGAGTTTTAAGCATCAAAAGTGTTGTATTTTGGCAGAAAATCACCTTGGGTTACCATGAGCTTGACCCCTCTAGCCTTAGGGCCTTGTACCTCCACTTTACAGTCCTTGGCATGGTGACCGGGCTTTTCATAAGTGAAGATATATTGGACCCAGCTAAGCATTCCCCTTTATGGGGTTTTCCACACTTGGGCCAATTAGGACTTTAGGTCTTGAGGGAAACCTCTTTGTCTTTCTTGAAAGGGGAAGTGATAGTGGATCCTTGCCTTCGACTACATTGAGATTTGTAGCCACTGCTCCTTTGGTGAGAATAGTTCCCACCATCCACACGAGCCCACTTGGGCTCCCTTGCACTTTCTCGAAACTTTTCATCTTCAATTTGCTTGATGTATGTCATCAGGTCTGATATATCCATCTCGTTAACCAACATTTCTATCTTGCATTCTTTGGAGACGAACTTGGAGACACCCGAAATGAGTTTCTCATGCAAGCCCTCGAATTTGCGACCATGAATGGAGCATACTTGAACAATTTGGTGGACTTAGAGGCATATTCCATCACACTCATACTCCCTTGTTTTAAGTTGATGAATTCTTAGGCCTTCGCCTCCTTCAGCTCAATCGGAAAAAATCGGTCTAGGAAGGCAAACTTGAATTCCTCCCAACCAATTGGACCCACTTCTTGCTCTATCATTGGCCCCTACTCGTACCAAATCTTGGAGACTCCCTTAAGCTGATAAGCCACCAACTAGGCTTTGTCGTCTGACGACACACACATCACCGTCACAACCCGGTAAGCTTCTTCTATAAACTCCACAGGGTCCTCACTGCTTTTTATCTTTGAAATTCTGGTGGGTTCATTTGCATGAAGTCACGGACTCCAATGACTGGGGTAGGCACTTGGGGAGACACTATTATCTCCCGCTTAGCTTGGTTATCCAATGCTTGGGAAACCACTAAGAAAGCGGCTCTAAACTCTGCATGAGACACTCCCTCATCCCGCTAGAGCGGAAAGACCTATTTGTTGAGAGTGCCTCATTGGCGCGAACACTTTGGGGTGGCATAATCTATAAAGAAACAAAAGCCCGTCGTTAATCAGCGAAAAATATTACTCAACTCTAAGGCATGACATTGAATAAGAAAGAAGGGAAGACTTCTCTAAATAGTCTCATAGTCTCTCATTCAAGATAGTGGCGCACTTCACAAACTTGAATGAATCTCTACACTATGGGTTATGCATGGAAATTTGAGGAATACTTTAAAACCTCGTGTTTTGATACCAGGTTTGTAACGACCCCACCTAGGGGCCTAGTTTTCACATGGCAAATCAGATACCCGGAGGCACCTCACCCAAGCCATCTAAGCATCTCAAGCGTTTATAGGTAATAAACAGAAACATAATGCAGAAAAAAACCATAAGAAGAAGGGGCTGTGGGATTTTTGGACTATAAAGCAACATTAAAATACTTTAAATAACTAAATCATCACTTCTCTCATATGCATACCAACTACATCATAGGTCGATGGGATCGGTAGAGGACCATCTTCATCATATAGAAAGAAATCTAGACAATACAATACAAAAAGTAAATGTCTTAGAAGGGATACAAAACATCATTTCAAAAAAACTAAGTACGAGCTAGAAGGAAAAGTAGAGGAGTCCCGATCTAATGTCTCACCACAAAAAGTAGAGCTAGTCTTGGACGTTGATACTAGCCTCGAGTCGGTGGAGGAGTACTTTTCCCTACATGATTAGATTATGTAGGCAATATGAGTTAGTACGTTTGAATGTATGAAGTATGTGAGATGTAATGCATGAATGAAATTGCAATGCCATCATAATTAAACATAACATATTAGTATGCGTGAGGTTAATGAGTCATGAGATAAGCTTTAACATGCATAAGGAGCATGGCTCAGATTGATATGAAATAATGCACATTAACCACAGAAATTTAAAACTTATCATAAGATCATGTAAACTTGTAGGAATAGACCAGTAAGACCATGTGAGCTACTACATGGAATCCAATAATCTCTTTCCATTGGGAAAAGGAGAATCTACTTGCCAAGGTAGGATTAACAAAACTTAGTAACTTTACAATTGGATCTTTCATAACTTTGGGGCCTACGTGGATCCACTAGCCTAACATATAAGGCTCCTATATTGGCACATAGTTAGGTACATTGAGATTTGGCTTCAAGGAGGAATACCTCAACTAATGGGATGGGCATCTCAATTCGTCTTGGTGCTCAGTCATCCCACTGAATCATTAAAAATAATTTAGAATCATAAGTAGCAATCAATAGGAGTAGCTCAAACTTAAGCATCTTTCTTAAACACCTTTTAGGGAAATAATCACTGTACACATATCTTTGGAAAACATTACTTTCAAGCTTTTTATGAATGCCCTATTCATAGTCATAATTCATAAGAACTTCCATTGAAAGATAAGGTGGGCTTATTTGATGCATGGAACAATCATAAATCACATAAATTTTAAGAAGTTTCTTTAAAAGGAAGATCGAAGTCGTCCATCGTCCAACCTTACTCATATTAAAATCCATCTTAGAATCAACATCATGTTTAAAAAATATATGCACATTTACTTAACGAAATAGTCATTGAACCATAGGAACATCATATAGTAGCATAGGAACTATAAAATCATCATAAACATGCATTAAGACTTAGGAACTTGAATAAAAGGAAAAATGCATAAACTTTAAGGGTGAAAGGATACCCATAAATAAACTCACATACGTGAGAAACTAGAGGGAATCGGAATTGAAAGTGTTGAGGAAGATCTTGGGAAACCTTAGCCTTGTTCTTGCCTATCCTTGAGAGATCCTTTGCCTTGGAGAAATTTAAGAGTGTGGAATGAAAGTAATTAGGGCTTTAGGCTTATATAGGTCCCTTTCCTATCCCCAAAATGACATGGTTTTGACATAGACTTTACGGGAATGACTAAACTACCCCTCATTTTAAACTATTGGAAGCTATCTACAAGACCCCGACTATGGGCCGTAGATTGGTTTACAAGCCATAGACCCTTTTTTTCTGATGGTTCACTTGAGAATCCTGAAATATTCCCTTTTGTTGAATTGGGGAACTACGATAAATAGGATAGGTCGTACTATTTTCTACAAGCCATTTGATAAGTCATGGATTACCTTCCTGAAAACCCCAAATTTATTCATGTTTGAAATCCCACTCAAGAACTTATTTTGGAGCCGTAGAAAAACCCATGGGTCGTCGACTATCTTGTGGACCAGGTTCTTAGTCATTTTGAGGCCAATTTTTTTGCACTCAGGCTCCTAATCTAGGGGTTGTTATAATTTACGTCAACAATTGTCATACTAGCATTGAGCTGGTCCCATTTTAGGCTTTGTATGGGAGGAGATGTAGATATTTGATAGGTTGGCTTTGGGTAGGTGAGATGGCATTGATTGGCCAAAATTTGGTTTTAGATGCTATGGAAAAAGGGGAAGTTGATCAAGGAGAAGGAGAAAATGGCTCAAGTCGTTAAAAGTCCTATTCAGATGTTAGGAGAAGAGACCTTGAGTTTCATGTTGGTGATTGGGTGTATGTGATGGTTTCACTTATGAAGGGTATGATGCATTTTGGTAAAAATAGCAAGTAGACTCCTAATTATGTAGGCCCCTATGAGATTATTGAGCCGATTGGCAACGTGGTTTATAGATGTGAGTTGCCTTTGGTTATGAGTTCTATTGTCCATTTTAAGGAAGATTGGTTGGTGCTCCAAGTATCATTGTGCCTTTGGGAGGGGTTGGTGTTGAGGAAAATTTGACTTATGAAGAGGTTTTGATTGAGATATTGGATAGGAAAGTAAAGAGGCTTCATAACCAGGATATTGCATTGGTTTCAGTCCTTTGGAGGAACCAACATGGTGAAAGTGTTACAGGGGAAGTGGAATTGAATATGATGCAACCATACCCTCGTCTATTTTAATCTACTCAAGACTAAGGTACTAGGTTCTTCATGTGTGAATCGTTCGAATTCCTTCATTTTTATGTCTTCGTGTCATAGCATACATACATGTGCATGGAACTCACTTGAATGATGTTTTTAGCATTAATTTAATGATTTCATGCTTTTACATTTTAATATTGCATTATGCACTCATATGGTCATTTCATGTTCGATTTAATCAATGCAATCTAGTCCGTCTCTTATTCAAGGACAAAGGATCCTTAGGCGGGAGAATGTAATACCCCGTACCTTGGAAAATTAGAATCACAAGGTTCATAATTTCACTGTTGGAATACATTTTTCAAGTATCCAGAATTTGTAAGGATGAAATAAGGTTGGACATGGCTTTACCAAGTGTTTTTGGCTAGGGCGCCCTTCCAAGGGACCCTTCACGGGCCGTAGAGGGTACCACTGGTTGTGAAGGGGCCCGTAGAGATTTGCGTTTTGTCTAGAAAGTGGCTTCCAAGCTGAGGGTGCACATCATGAGACACTTCACGGGCCTTGGTTCACACAATGCCACATGAAGGGCTTCCTTCGTGAGCCCATTTCCTTGAATCAATGGCCATTGCACTCCACGAAGGGCGCCACTTGCCATGGTGCACTTCATGGCTCGTGAAGTGCATTCATGAAGGTGTAAAAGTGACCATAGGCCTATTTATTTGGATATTTGACGACTCATTTAACCTCCTAATATTAGTTCATAAACATTCCAAAACACTTCTCACAATCTATAACACTTAGTCTCTCTTTTGCTTACTTAAAACGCCTTCTGAATCCTCATTTCAAGCTCTAGTCGAAGGATCTCCATGGAACCTTCAAGCTCAAGCTAAATTCACTTTCAACCCTTTAATACAAGTTTATGTATGTGTTTTATGGTCATAAGGGACCTCCCACGTCAAGCAAAGTCCAAAGAAATTCCATCGGCTAAGTTTTTTACATGAACTGGTATGAGGGTCAAGTTCAAATGGTCATATCTCTTTTCACAAAAATAATTAGGTGGCCTATGACCTACTAAATTAAATATCTTTGAATTACCTTTCCAACGCATCTAATTTCACCTAATTTTAAGTTCGGAGCAAGATGATATGCCTATTCTAAACAAACCTGTCCGCATGCTTTTCGCTAAGGGTGGACACAACAGAACCCACCATGACCCATGGTGTGCACCACGGCCTTGGAGGTGGTTCCGTGAAAAGCACCTGCACCATATTTTTTGGTGCATTTTTATAAGGTTATGGGGGTCTTCCCCCTTTCCTAAAACCCTTAGGCACATTTTATAACTAGTGTTCTCCCCTAAATCATTTCCTAAGACTCTTATAACATTCCATACAATACATAACACAGGCTCTCAATTTCTCATTCAAATTCAGCTTCCAAGTTCTCAATCAAGCTCAATTGGGAATTCTTCAATGGGGTTAAGGATTGAAGCTAAATTAATCTCAAACTCCTCAATCTAACCTAAGTATATGTGGTTTCATTCATGATTCCATTTCAATCATGAAGTGCAACTCCTATTTCCAACTTTTCATGAACGTTAAGTGAGTTTTTTGGTTGATTCTCATGATTTGGTGTTGAATAGCTAATGTTATATCATGGATCATTCTCAAATGATAATGTATGAGTCACGACCCACGCATAGAGCCTAGATGTGACATGGCAAATGGGAAACCTAAAGGGACCCCAAACAAGCCTCTAAGCATAAGTAAGCACATCCTTGGTTGTGAAAGCATAAACAAACATCAAGCTAATAACACTAAGGGATTCGGGGCTTTTGACTCAAGCTACAGGGATAGAAAGGGAATAGGAATTTCCACCATCATATAACAAGCAATGGCTAGGAGGAGGATAAATATGATTCAATCTATGGGGAAATAGGGGCTTAGGACTTTCATCACATGCCATCAACATTCAACAACACACACAAGGGATAGGGACTAAAGAAAGTCTTAAATTATTACATAATCTTCATAAGAGTCAACACTTCACATCATCCAATGAAACCTTTAGCATGAGTGGCAGGGGGCCAAGACAACTCCCAGGCTCACTCTCAAAAGTAAATATCCATAAATAGACAAGTCTTAATATAAGCATGAAAGGAAAGTGGATATTGTCCCCGAAATGGAGGACTCGCCAATAGAACTCTTAAAGCAAGCCAACTATCCATGTTGAGGAGAATCAATTGGAGCTCTGGTCTCTATATAGTTAGATCATGTAATAAAAAAGTATGTTGTCATGACCTGGACCTAGGTCTAAGCCGTGACACGATGAATGTGACCTCCGAAGGAATCCCATCCAAGCCTTGTGTTCATATCGTAAGCATTCATAAGGTAAAATAATAATACAATAGAGTAAGCAATCAAAAGTACATAAAATGTAAGAGCATCATAGTTCCCATAAGGGAATATACATCAATCCATTAAGGTTCAATTCATGCCTCTACATCATAGATCATGGCTGGGACTAGAACATAGCTCACTAGCTCACCCTCAAGACATACATGAAAGGAATAAATGTGAAAAAGTCCCAACATAAAATAAAACATCATAGCGCTTGTTCACAAAGCATGGGAACTTACCAATAAGTCTTCACTCTCAAGATCCAGATCTGGCCATAGAATAGAACAATCTCCTCACCATCCGTCCCTACATGGTTAGATCATGTAGGCAAAGAAGTATGCGTTAGCACATAAAATGTACTAAGTATGTAGGTATGCCACAAAGAAAAGGACATGACAATAATCAATATGCATAATCATAATTAATAGGATAAGGACACAACATGAACGAGCATGCAATTTAAAAATCATGAGAAAAAGCATCATAAACCCATTCTTAACCTTAGTATACATATGTGAGAATAGGAATATAACCGACATATAAGACCATGTGGACTATTACATGGCATTTTGATGCTCACTCTATATCAAGCTAAGAGGAGTCTACTTTTCCATGGTAAACGTGATCCTCACCCTATAGGCTCTATCCTAGAATGGTGATAATCATCATTTGGCCCACCCTTTAGGCTCCATCCTAGCACGGTGAGTGTCCAACATTTAAGCTAATTGGATCCAATAGCACACCTAAACATGAAACTTAGTCTTATGGTGGCACATAGTTATGGGACTTGAGGATTTATATATGGACCGTTGGAGATAGTCCCCCTCACACAAGTCCACTATGTGCTAAGTCATATCCCACGGAACACATAAAGTATACATATACATATCTTTCAATATAGGTCATACTTCATTTAAGATCATACTTTCATAGCTTTCAAAATAGTCAACATAGTCTTTCATGAAACATCATGTCATAAGAATAGTCCATCTACATAATTTCATCATAGTGTGGGTAGACATTCCCACCATACATCATCATAAACATTAGGGTTTTCATAACCCTCTTTATCATAAGAGACTAGGACTAAGTGTGGCTCATGGACATTTGAGTCAAAATCATGCAATTGAGTAGGTTTCTTAGAGAAAACATGACATTAAAATCAAATTATATCATTAACAAAGGAACCCACATCAAATCATTAAGCCCTACTCATGCATACTTTAAAATCACTTACTTTTGCTTGAAAATCATATACATAATGAAATTCATCATAATTCATTCATAATTAGTCATAATCGTCATATGGGAGTCATAGTCCATGCATTAGGAATCATAGCATAAAAGACCATAAAAAATTATCATGAATTTTGATAAAAAAAAAAAGAAGATTTTGGATTGGGCTTCATGGATGACTCTAATCCATGAATGAAGCCCTATATACCTCAATAGAATCCTTAGAAATGAAGAAGAAAATCTGGAAATCCCTAATCAAACTTTCAAGATTTAGCTTCAATTGAACCCTTGACTTAGGGAGAGAAATATTGAGAACCTTTAAGAGAAATTTGGGAATTAAAGACTTTGAATTAATTAGGAATAGGGCTTTCTAGAGGTTAAGCCAGTTAGGGTAGTTAGAGTAGCCAAAAAATGTAGTTTAGGACTTAAATGGATCAGAAAAGTCAAAATCACCCTTCATGAAAAATTGCTTGAACTGTCCATGAAACTCCTCTTATGGGACATGGAAATACCTATCATCCTCACATAGCCTCGTGGAACTAGGTGTCACAAGGGTTGAGGTACTAAAATTGTAGCTTCTTACCCACGAACATACAACACCACTCATGGAGGACCTTATAGGCCATAGAACCCTTCATAGTGAGACCCCATACTTAGACAATTTTTGGCTCCACATGGACTCTTCCTACGAGACTTGTTGACAGTTCTTGGTTCCTTATACGGTCCATTTGCTAACTCATAAATTAACTTCCAGAATTTCTTCAATTTTCTAATTTCACTTGTGTAACGACCCGAATAGGGTCCTAGTTATCACACGGGGAGTGAGATACCTCATGGCACCCTATCCAAGTCGTCTAAACATCTTAAACATTCATAGGCGTTAAATTGAAACATTCTGCGAAAAACATAAGGGCAAGGGACTATGGCTCATTTTTATGCAATGAAGCAACATTAGAAAGCAGTGAAGATAGATATCATCATATTTTCCAGAAGCATACCACTAACACATAATGGATGGAACCAGTACGGTCGGTTTTCATTATATGGAAAGAAAATCCATAAATAGTCAACATAGAAAGTAACTCAGAAGAGCCATAAATATATTTTCTGAAACAAAAATACAGAACAGAGTGGAAAATGGGTGGAGTCCCGAACTAAGGGCTCACCATAATAATAAGATAGTTTGGAATGCCAATTACTAACCACGAGCTATTGAAGAAGTGCATGTCCCTACATAGTTAAATCATGTAAGAAAAATATGTGTTAGTACATTTTAATGTACTAAGTATGTGAGAAGCAATGCACGAATAAAATAATTATGCCATCATGATTAAACAGAACATATGAGTATACATAAAATTAAAGAGTCATGAAATAAGCTTAAACATGCACAAGAAATATGGTTCAGATCAATATGAGACGATGTATAAGAAAACACGCAAAGTGAAGACATATCATAAGATCATAAAACACATGGGAATGGACCATAACTGACAGTAAGACTATGTGAGCTACTACATGGAATCCAATGAAAACTTTCCATTGGGATATCCAAAACATAGTAACTTTGTAATCACATTGTTGATAACTTTTGAGCTTATGTGAATCCACTAGCCTAGCCCATAAGGCTCCTATGGTGGCACATAATTAGGGACATCACAATTTAGCTTCAAGGGATCATGCCTCAACTAACAGGATGAGTCCCAATCTCTAGTCCTATCAGTGCAAAGTCATCCCATGGAATCTTTAAAAGATACTCTTAGAATCATAAGTAGCAATTGTAGGAGTAGTTCAAACTCAAGGATCTACTTTAAACATCTTTTAGGGCAATTAACATCAAACGTACATCTTTGGTAAACATAACATTTAAGCTCTTCTTAAATGCCCTAATCATATTCATAAATCATGGGAAACTTTCATTGAAAATAAGATGGGCTTAGTTTTAGCATAGAATAATCATAAATCACATAAGTTTTAGGAAATTTCTTTCAAAGGAACATCAAAATAGAAACTCCTCATGGAATCAACATCATATTTTAAATATGCATATATTTACTTAGTAAATTAGTCATTTAACTTCATGAATGTCATATAGTAATATACAGATCATGAAAGCATCATAAGCATGCACTTTAAATTGCACAACATAAAGGAAAGGTAAAAATATGTAATAGGAAACTTTATAGGTAAAAGGATACTCATAAATCAACTCACATACCTGGAGAACTAAGTAGAAACAGAATTGAAGCCTTTGAGAAGAAAGCTTGAAACTCTAGGCTTGTTCTTGAGAGACTTTTCCTTAGGAATTTTGGAATTGAAAGAATGAGAGGATGAGAGGTGATTCTAGGGCTTGAAGATTAATATAAGTCCTCTTTCCCATCCCTAAAATGACGTAGTATAGGAAAATAAAGGAAAGAAAATACAAAATTGCCCTTCATTAAAGCAGCTGAAGTCGACCTACGAGACCTCGATTATGAGTCGTAAGTCGATCCATGAGCCGTAAGTCCCCTCATCTGATGACACATATGAAAAACCTGAAAATAGACTTTTGCTTTGTAAAAAATAACGATTAATATACGGGTCGTGAAACTTCTTACGGGTCATGGTTGGACTCGTAGAGCCTTTTCACACTTCCTTGTCCCTTCCCATGAAAATTCTTCACAAGCTGTAACCCATTCCTTAGGCTGTCTGAGAACTCGTATACTACCTTCCTGGAAACTCCAAATTTCCTTTATGTCTAGGGTTTCATTAATGGAACCATCTACAAGCTGTAAAGTATTGTATGGGTTGTCACTTAGTCTGTGGGTTATCCCCACTTGGAAACCTTTCCCCTTCCCGAAGTTCTATGTTTAAGAACTTAACCTACGGGTCGTATATCATTTAATGGGTCATAAGTGGTCCCATAAACCAGACTCCAAGTAACTTGTTAGGTCAACCTTTTTGTACTCAAGGCTCTTAAACTAGGGTTCGTTACAATTGGACGTTTTCCATGAGTGAACCTACGATTTGTGGATGTATCTATGGGCCGTAGTGTGGCTCGTAAGGTCAACTTGTCAGCAAAGATCTTAACTCCCAGTTTCCTAAGCCTATAAACATGAGGGGTGTTAAATATGCGTTAGTACTTGTAATATACTCAGTATGCGGGGCGCAGTGCAACAAAGACATAATCCATAATTAACAAGATGAATAATTATACACAACAGATATAAGCTCAATATGACATGAATGATCAATCCCTAGTCAAAACATGCATGGAGGATAACCAAATTGCATAACGTATCATACATATGTGATAAGGAACCATAACCAACATATAAGACCAAGCGAGCTACTACTTGGAATCTCGATATTCACTCCACATCCAAAAAGGAGTGGTCTACTTTGCCAAGGTAAATCATACACTCACCTTACTGTATGACCTTTTTTGCGTGTGTAACCAAATTTCCTTACCTTATGACATGGACTTTTCGATAGGTAATATAAGATGTTCTTACCTTATGGCATGGCCTTTTCGGTAGGAGTTACAAGATGTCCTTACCTTACTACATGCCTTTTTTGATAAATATCACAAAGTAACCTATGGTGGCACATAGTTAAGGGACAATGGTTACCAACCAAGGTCCTCTCAGTATTAGGTCAGCATTACCACAGAATATTCAATTCATAGTCATAATCATACTATGCAAAGTTTCATAATATCGTAATACCATATTAAAGTAGCTTTGCAAAATTAAGGCTTCGCAACATCAAAGAAAGGGTTTCATATCATTCTTAACTTTCATAAACACTCTCCTGAGCTCATATCATGCTTATTATCCCTTCAACATCCACAACATTCAATATTCACATCTTTTTTCATAAGACTTTCATCAACATTAGAGTCTTGTTACATAAGTAAGTCAAAACATGGTGGGTATATGTACATATGCTTAAAATTATAAAATTTTAAGAGTAAAAAAACATGAGATGAGTATAGTAAAGTCATTTAAGTATCATTCAAAGCAACCCACAAACATTATAGTAAATCCCCCAATTTTGGTATCATGAAATCCATTTGAAAATCCATAATCTTTCCAAGTCTTTCAAGATATCATAGCTTGCAAAGGTTTACTATCATAAATATATCATAATCTCATTTCTTGACAGAAGCTTATGCATGAACAAACTAATATCCAACAAATTCCAATATATTTCATGCATAGGAGTAATACCCATAAGAAATTTGTCCTTGAAATCAAGTAAATTAATAAACATACTTTTAGGGACTCCATGGATGGAATTACTTGGGTGCTTGAATCTTCAATGAAATCTCTTGAGAATCTTGGAATTAATTGTGGAATTTGGTGAGGATTTTGAGAGTATTCTTGAGTTAATTAAGGGTAAGAATAGTGGAAAATTGAATAATCCCATCTATAAGGATGTTAGATTATGACCCAATTGTCATCACTTGATTTAGTGAAAGTTCAAATATATTTGTATTGTGGTGGAACAAAAGAGCGACCTGGACTCAATTCTGCGTAGGTCATTTTCGTGCAAAGTTCAATTTTCTCCTGTATTTTCATAGGAATGTATTTAGGCCACTTTTGTACTATGGGAGAATAAGGCCAAACTCATCCAAAAAAATATTTTTTGATACGAGTCACCTAAAAATTGAAGGCGATCCTTTTCCTACATAATTTTTCTTTCTGAAAAAGAATATGAAGTTGCATTTGCCAAATAAAGCATGATTTTTGAGATTTTCAAGAAATACACCATAAGGATACTTTCGAGTCGCGTGGGAGGTATTACAATAAGTATTAATTACTTCTTATTCTATTGATTTACATGATTGTTATAACTATGAGCTTGCATGTCCCTTTTAAGCTTAATTCATGCATGGATAGTTTTACTTATGATCCAAATGTTGATTTTATCATGGTTTACGTATGATTCTACCTATATTTAATGATTTAAGTATGAATTTTAAGTACCCATGCTATTCCTCTATTCCTTAGGTCATATGCATGCATGAGCATGACTTTTTCATGAAGTTTTACTATGTATTTGACTATCAATTATCGATATGATCATGATTTCTATACAAATACGATTAAGACTTAATTATGAATCCTATGATGACTATGAAATGGCTTTAAGAACTTTGGGTGTACGTACACCATCATGTACAAGCATGAATGAACTACTCTTACGCATGTAAGTAAGTTTTATAATATGATTTTGCTTTAAGCCCAAGTATGCATAAAGGTGATTTGAAATGACTTATGACCTTATGCTTGTATATATACAATGCATTTCATGGTTGATGACTTAATACCACATGAGATTGAGGATTGTGTACTACCACCCACCATGTGGGGTTATGAAAATGTTTTTCTATTCACCAAATTGGATTGTGAAAATAATTTTACGCTACTATCCACTATGCGTGAGGTTATGTTTGTTACTCTTAGACTTCCTATGGGGGTTATGTTACTCACTATATGAAGTTACAAAAATGTTTTGTTACTCTCCATGTGGGGTCATGAAAATGACTTTTATGCTACTGCGCACTATGTGGGTTATGTTAGATACTCTTGGACTCCCTATGAGAGGTTATGCTACTCACTATGTGAGGTTATGTTTCACCATATGTTGGGTATAATCATTTCCAAATGTGTTCATGTATTATTGGATTCATGCATCACGGTATCTTATGGCATCTTGTTATAACTATCTTTTCTATGTACTTCATTTCTGTAGATATATATATCCTTGTTCATCTAACATGTCAATTGAAGGTTTATTATGACTTCATTTCATTGTATGCTCACATACTTAGTACTTCCAAAAGTATTAATGCATACACTATGACTGAATTATATCACAATGTAGGTGTAGGTGATCCCACCATCGATGATCCGGATATTTCTACGATCCATATTGGGTGAGTTCTCCAGCTTCGAGGACAGAACCTACTGTCTTACTATTCATGATCTTTCATGTATTAGAGATAGTGTTCCTTTGTTGTTCAAGGTGAGCCAGCGTCTGTTTAAGCCCCCATCTTATGTTATGGTCTAAAGGCATGTATCGGGCATATGTATATACTTTAGTTTAAGAGTTGTACTCTATTGTAATGATATATCCTATGTTATGACTCATGCTATGTATATGCTTCTGCTTCTGTACTTCTCATAAATTTATCTTGAATGCTTGATTGAATGCGAAGGGTTAGTTTTTGGGGTTCCTTTGAGTATCTCATTCACCGTGGTACGGCTAAGAACTAGGCTTGGGTCATGACAATCATGGTTCTCAATCCCAAGCTAGTGTGACTCAAGGTTCAAGAGGAAGCCATCATATGGAAAGTGCGGAAGATTCCACTTGGGTAAGTGTTGTAAGGGCATAAATGGTTTCAGTAGGTGCAGAAAAACTAGTCACTTCTAGAACGAGTACGAGAAGCCAGGTGATGGAGGTAGCAAAGCTCAGTCTTCTTCGGTAGTACCACTAGATAGAGGTAACTAAAGAGGCGCAACTGTGGGTATGGGCAGAGATACAAACCACTTGTATGCCACGGCTAGTCGCTAGGATTAGGAGAGTTTTCTAGATATTTTCACGAGTATGCTTCAAGTCTTTTCTAATAATGTGTATGTCTCTCTTGACCCAGGTGCCACATTATTATTTGTAACAGCATATGTGGCAATTAAATTTGAGATATTTCCCGAATATCTTCTTGAGATTAGTGTTTCTATTTCTATTGGTGAGTCCAGTCTAACTGACAGGGGGTCTATAGATTGTACTGTATCTATCTATCATAGAGATACCTTGGAAGACTTTGATGAGTTAGAGATGATTGACATTAATGTGATTCTTGGAATGGATTGGCTTCATACCTGTTATGCCTCTGTCGATTATAGAATCCGAATGATCAAATTTTAGTTTATGAATAAGCCTATTATAGAGTAGAAGAGAAATCTTGTAGTGCCTAAGGGAAAGTTTTTTTTTCCTACATTAGGACTAGAAAGCTAATCACTAAAGGAGGTATTTATCCTATAGTTGGAGTTAAGAATGATACTGTACAGTCTCCATCTCTCGAGTCAATTTCGGTTGTCAATAATTTCCCTTAAGTATTTTTTTGATGATTCGTGCAGACTCCCTTCTGATAGGGTGATTCACTTTGGAGTTTATATTCTTCCTGATACTCAACCCATTTCTAACCCTCCCCGTAGAATTGCCTCTTTCGAGCTTAACAAGGTGAAACATCTGCTAGTAAGGGCTTTATTAGGTCGAGTGTCTCTCCTCGGGGTTCTCCTATTCTATTCGTGCGAAAGAAAGATGGGTCTTTTAGAATGTGAATTGATTATGGACAATTGAATAAGATGACCATAAAGAATAAATATCCTCTCCCTAGGATAGATGATTTGTTTGACCAACTTCAAGATGCCTTTTGTTTCTCAAAGATAGACCTCATATCTGGTAACTATCAGTTGATAGTGAGAGAGTGTGATGTTCCAAAGATAATCTTTAGGACCTGTTATAGCCATTTTAAGTTCTTGGTATATTTTTTGGATTGACTAATGCACCTGCAGCCTTTATGGACCTTATAAATAAAGTATTCAAGTCTTATCTTGATATGTTCGTGAATGTCTTCATTGATGATATTCTATTCTACTTTAAGAATGAGGAAGAGAATGTTCATCAACTCTGAGTTGTAATCCAAACTCTTACAGATAGAGAATTGTATGCAAAGTTCTCCAAGTGTGACTTTTTGTTGATATTAGTGGATATTTTGGGCCATATAGCATCTGGAGATGGTATTTATGTTGATACCCAGAAGATTGACACGGTAATGAATCAGCCTAGACCCACATCTCCAACTGATATAAGAAGCATCTTGGGTTTGGCTAGCTATTACCACGGATATTTTTAGGAATTCTCATCTATATCAGCACCATTGCCTAAACTGACTCAAAAGAAGGCTAAATTCCAATAGTCTGATACTTGTGAGAAGAGATTTTAAGAATTAAAGACTAGATTGATCAATGCTCCAATTTTAACCTTGCCCAATGGGGCCAATGATTTTGTGATTTATTGTGATGAATCTAGAGTTGGTTTGGGTTGTGTATTGATGGAGAGGAAAAAAGTGATAGCTTATGCTTCCAGATAGATAAAAGAAATTATCCAACCCATGATCTTGAGTTGGTAGTAGTAGTAGTGTTTGTTCTCAAAATTTGGTGCCACTACTTGTATTGAGTGTGAGTGAATATCTGTTCAATTAGAAGGAGATCAACTTAAGGCAGAGGAGATGGCCAGAGTTGCTCAACAATTATGACATAAGTATTCTCTACCACTCAGGTAAGGCTAACATTGTTTCTGATACACTTAACATGTTGTATATGGATAATATTGATGACATTCAATTATACTTCTCAAAAGAAATATAGAAGATCGATAGAAGTCTATTTACCCAACTAGGAGTCGGGGTCGATCCTACAGGTATAGGTTGAAGTAAGTCTATTAGCTATTACGTTTCAACTGAGGTTGCTATTTCCCAAAAATAATAATGCATAAAGTAAATTGGGGGTTTGTTGGAACTTGTAATAGTAATCAATGAGTGAGACTGAGTGAAAACTTATTTTAAACAAAGTGAGACTTAGGCTAGGATTGTGTTCCCCGTGACTAATAACTAATTAGGCATTACATGCTTGGACGACCATTTGTATCAATATATGCAAAATCTAGCGAGACAGGTAACTTCTAATTTATCTCTTGGTCCTTCTTAGAAGTATCTCATTCCTCTCCTCTCGACCTTGAAATGTATTCCTTGCTACCCTCACTATGGGTCTTAAGGTACTATTCCATCTCGGACTCTAGTAAATTAGATGAAAGATTGTTCCTCGAATCCTAGTTATTATTATCATATTATAATTACTACTATCATCTCGAACAAGTAACAAATACATGCGATGTGGACTCATTAAGAAAACAATTTTTATGAAGATAATCCTAATACGTGCAAATCGATTAATGAAATTTGTCTTGCACGTTTGCCTACTTTGTTATTTTGTCATAGTTCCATAACCCGAGTTTTGGCTTTAGCTATGAATATTTAGTATGATAAATCCACATAGATATGAAGGATTCATAATTGAAGTAATTACAATGAATAATGTATGGAATCACAAGCCTCAAATCCACAAGAGAAGATAAAAATAGTGATATAAAACTTCAAATGTGCAATAGGCCAAGTCTATGTATTGTACAAGTTGTTCAACAGCCAATAATAATCATAAAATATATAAAAATGTTATTTGTATACAATGGAAACCCAATCGTAATCAAACTAGGAAAACTAGTTCGGGATGGATCACGGACCACCTTCACGGTCTGTGGTTTCCACCATGGTCCATGAAGGGCTTTGTAATGTGCCACTCCATAATTTTCAACTTTAAGCCACCCCACCATGGACACTCACCATGGTAATATCCTTTGCATTTTCTTCAATTCCTAGTTTGATCCCTTTATACACTTTTCGGACCCTTTCATGTTCCGTGGTAGGTTCTATGGCCCGTAAAGGGTCTCATGGACCTTTCCTTCAATTTGGTCATCCAATCTTGATTTCAATGTGTGACCTCCATGATGCATTTTACTATCTATGTTGGGTTCCACGACCTATGCAGAGTCCGTGGAACCTCACTTTGCTTTTTCTTCTTTTCTTTAGTTTTCTGTGCACCATCTACGACAGCGCACCACAGCATGTGGTGTGCTTCACGGTCCATGGTGGGATTTGTATAGAGGGAATTTGAAGTTTTTCATCTCAGCTTCCTCAAATTTTCAAAAAATCCATGCTTCACCTGTTTTCCAGCAGAATAATGCATAACACATATCATAAATGACAAAATATGCTTGGATTTATAATTATTTATTGTTTTAGGCATTGAAAGTTTCATAATTTCATGACACATCAACACCCTCAACATAGAATTATTGGTTCTCCTCAAGTAATGACACATAGCACAAAAAAATGCTATGCACATACAAACAACGAATAATGTATATGCAACAGCTCAACAACATTAAACACATTTTGCACTTCACATATGCAATGTAACCATGTTCAAACTAGCCCACAAAGATCAAAATAATATCATGTATAGTTCAGAGTCAAATAGATGAATGCAATTGGTTTAGACCAATATCCTCAATTCAATAACATAGTCCCAGTGCCCTTACAATAAACAAGTCTCTTACTCAATATATCAATAAGTATAGAGACTAAAACTATATCACTCACAGTCCCAAAACAAGTTCAATCAATGCACAAGTACACACAATAGGATTGCCCTTATATTCAATACCTCAACTCTTGAATAGCCTTTTTAGGATCATAATAGGACTTTTTTGTCTTGTAAATTAGGCTCGAGCTTAGGTGGGATGTATTTTAGATTAAAGTGAGTGCTTTTCCCCTTCAAGACGCTACATAGGCTTAGCTAATTATTTTTAGTCTCAACCAAGTTTCTGTTGTCCTAATTTTTCCATTTTCTTTCTCTTGGGTGATTTCCATTTCCTTCAATCTTTTCCTTCCTTTTTTTTACTCTTTTCTTTTACTGATGGATACACCAAAAACTTTTCTTTTTTTCTTATCACTTGATTCATTTCATACCTTGACTTTTATGTTTTTCCTTACAGTAGCCACCCTCAACTTAAGCTTTTGACCTGAGTTGAGGTGCACAATGTCTTTGAAAGGACCACGGCCAGCATAAGCCACCCTTAACTTAGGCTTTTAGTTGGAGTTAAGGTTCACAATGTTCTTGGATAGGCCAGGGCAAAAGCACAAATTTGCAGACACCCTCAACATAGAATTATTGGTTCTCCTCAAGTAATGACACATAGCACAAAAAAATGCTATGCACATACAAACAACGAATAATGTATATGCAACAACTCAACAACATTAAACACATTTTGCACTTCACATATGCAATGTAACCATGTTCAAACTAACCCAAAAAGATCAAAATAATATCATGTATAGTTCAGAGTCAAATAGATGAATGCAATTGGTTTAGACCAATATCCTCAATTCAATAACATAGTCCCAGTGCCCTTACCATAAACAAGTCTCTTACTCAATATATCAATAAGTATAGAGACTAAAACTATATCACTCACAGTCCCAAAACAAGTTCAACCAATGCACAAGTACACACAATAGGATTGCCCTTATATTCAATACCTCAACTCTTGAATAGCCTTTTTAGGATCATAATAGGACTTTTTTGTCTTGTAAATTAGGCTCGAGCTTAGGTGGGATGTATTTTAGATTAAAGTGAGTGCTTTTCCCCTTCAAGACGCTACATAGGCTTAGCTAATTATTTTTAGTCTCAACCAAGTTTCTGTTGTCCTAATTTTTCCATTTTCTTTCTCTTGGGTGATTTCCATTTCCTTCAATCTTTTCCTTCCTTTTTTTCACTCTTTTCTTTTACTGATGGATACACCAAAAACTTTTCTTTTTTTCTTATCACTTGATTCATTTCATACCTTGACTTTTATGTTTTTCCTTACAGTAGCCACCCTCAACTTAAGCTTTTGACCTGAGTTGAGGTGCACAATGTCTTTGAAAGGACCAGGGCCAGCATAAGCCACCCTTAACTTAGGCTTTTAGTTGGAGTTAAGGTTCACAATGTTCTTGGATAGGCCAGGGCAAAAGCACAAATTTGCAGACACCCTCAACATAGAATTATTGGTTCTCCTCAAGTAATGACACATAGCACAAAAAAATGCTATGCACATACAAACAACGAATAATGTATATGCAACAACTCAACAACATTAAACACATTTTGCACTTCACATATGCAATGTAACCATGTTCAAACTAACCCACAAAGATCAAAATAATATCATGTATAGTTCAGAGTCAAATAGATGAATGCAATTGGTTTAGACCAATATCCTCAATTCAATAACATAGTCCCAGTGCCCTTACCATAAACAAGTCTCTTACTCAATATATCAATAAGTATAGAGACTAAAACTATATCACTCACAGTCCCAAAACAAGTTCAACCAATGCACAAGTACACACAATAGGATTGCCCTTATATTCAATACCTCAACTCTTGAATAGCCTTTTTAGGATCATAATAGGACTTTTTTGTCTTGTAAATTAGGCTCGAGCTTAGGTGGGATGTATTTTAGATTAAAGTGAGTGCTTTTCCCCTTCAAGACGCTACATAGGCTTAGCTAATTATTTTTAGTCTCAACCAAGTTTCTGTTGTCCTAATTTTTCCATTTTCTTTCTCTTGGGTGATTTCCATTTCCTTCAATCTTTTCCTTCCTTTTTTTCACTCTTTTCTTTTACTGATGGATACACCAAAAACTTTTCTTTTTTTCTTATCACTTGATTCATTTCATACCTTGACTTTTATGTTTTTCCTTACAGTAGCCACCCTCAACTTAAGCTTTTGACCTGAGTTGAGGTGCACAATGTCTTTGAAAGGACCAGGGCCAGCATAAGCCACCCTTAACTTAGGCTTTTAGTTGGAGTTAAGGTTCACAATGTTCTTGGATAGGCCAGGGCAAAAGCACAAATTTGCAGACATACAAGGAAGGTAAGTTGGGTGATTACAAAGAAAAGGTCTATTGTGGGTCAAACATTTGGTTGCAAGGGGTACAACTTCATTTGGCTGTCCAAATTTAGGCAAGTGACTATGCATGAACAAAGGCCTATGATCTTGTCCTAATACAACTATTCAATCACTTCAGCCAGACTAACCGAGCAAGTTCTAGCCTATAAGTGTATAAATCAACTAGGCAAGTTGGCTTATACATACACAACACTATTTTTACACTACTCAGTTTCAGTCAACCAATCGAAACAAAAATTTTATAACAGAGCAATTTATACAATGATATATATTAACTCTAGCGAGCTAACCATCATAAGTATCCAATTAAAAAGTAAGTTTGACAAAATTCAATAGTGGCATTTTTACACTTTCATAGTCTGCTACAATCTGATAGACATTTGTCTGTACACAAACAACCTAAACATACTAGTTTACTAGATAATACATATGAGAGAAAAGAAACATGAAAAGAAAAACTCCCAACTGGAAGGATGCCCTACTGTCACAACCCAAAATCACATCGTTACGAAAGAGAATTAAGTAAAACAAAAGCAACGACAACAATTCGAACAAAATCCCAAAACTTGGAGTCATGGGTACAAGAGCATCTAAAGTAGTACGAATGAAAAAAAATTACAACTGTCTCAAATGAAAATACAAAGATATCTGATGATTTCTAATACAATGTCTGAAATAGAAAGCAACAACAAAAATCTCAAAAGATCTATGGCGACTCGAAGTCTGAGCCTCATCGCTAAGATTTTGAAAGAACAAAAGCTCTAATGGAATAGAGTCAAATACCCTGATGGGGTCCCTGTGGTTGATCTACAGGGAGGAAATAAAGTAGGGGTGAGTACCTCAAAATGTATCCAGTAGGTTCAACTGACTGGATAAGAGAAATCGAACAAGTATGTAATAACGAACAACCCTCTCACATGCATAAAAAGGGCTAGTGCACAATTAAAATATGCATGAGAATGAAATGAGATAGTAATGCTAATAATAACTTATGCAATCCAATGATATGGTATATAGAACCTATGGGGACCTTATCAGACCATATGCCAAATACCCTCTAAACCTTGCCACCTGCCTGTGGCCAAGGGGTGTCACAATATCTCAACATTGCCTTCTGCTGGTCATCAAAGAGTTTAAAAAGTGAAACATCTCACCTTTGCCTCCTTCTCGGGTCAAGGTGTTTCGTGACAAGCAGTACATCTCTCCCTTGGCTCTTGCACGGGTCAAGGGGTTTGAAAAGTGGTACATCCCAAAAGTGAAAAATCTTACTCTTGCCTCATATCCAGGTCATGGGGTTTTATAAAAAGGTTGTATAATATTTTAATCCTTGCCACCTGCCCGTGGTCAAGGGGCTGTACACATGCATTATGAGATGTATGCATGCCAATGACACAAACCATCGTGCATATCAACAATAAAATATAATAAGCAATAAATAATAGCCATGTAATTAGATGGGCAACGCCAACTGTCTCAACTGGTACCACAATGTCGTCAACGTGTCTCATATTACCATGATTTCCAATAATCAAATATACCGATCACACCGGACTTCGCAAGTCCCACGATACGCATAAGAGTCCATAATATCTCAATACTTGCCACCAGCCTATGGTCAAGGGGTGATACAAATGCAATATGGATTTAATGCATGTCAATGGCACAAATTAAGATAAATAATAGCATCATGATAAGAATACCGGTAAACTACCATCGTAGAATTATGGAAAATAATAACAAGTGCCACATCTAGTACGATAAAATGTCAGCATGTCTCAGAGCATCACATTTATAGCAATAGTCAACTGCACCAACAACAACGGACCTCACTTGTCCAAAATATACACATGATCCTCAAAAGTATCTAAAAATGCCATCAAGATTACCATAAGACTTTCCAAATAATAACACAAATCTCAAACCATGACAATAGCATCTAAAATACCTCAATTCTCTAGATTTCATCTCAATGTATCAGCAGAGTCACAATATACTCAAATTTCGGCATAATCAGTACAATCACAATTCTATCATATCAGCCAATTAATCATGAATAAATCTAAATCATACAATTATAATGTGAACATATCCAATAACTCATATCTAGTCACAAAACGATAAGCTAAACCTACCTCGATATCGAAACCACACTCGGAC